>JAFBJS010005288.1:33750-98111 GCA_016785265.1 Paraplagusia blochii
CTCCTCTCCTCTCCTCTCCTCTCCTCTTCTCTCCTCTCTTCTCTCTTCTCTTAAATAAAATTTAATCTAATCTCTTTTACCTTTTCTGCTCCTCTGTCTTCTCATCTATTTTGTCTTTATACCTTCTCTCCTTTTTCAGTATATCTTCTTCTCGTCTCTTATGTCTCTGTCCTCTTTTATCTTCCCCTCTTCTTTGATAAAACCTCATCATTCTAGTTTCACCGCTTGTCTCTTCTCCTCTTATTCTTCTCTTCTCTCTTCTCATCTCGTCTTTTCTCCCCTTTTACCTTCTCCTCCCGTCTCCTCCCGTCTCCTCCTGTCCTCCCCACACATGGAAATGATCTTCATTCCTCCCTGGCACAGCTCTGCCACCCCTCCCTTGAACATTAACAGCCCACGCTCTCTGCCATTCCCTCTCTCCTCCGGTAGAACATTTTAGACTCCTGACCTGCACTGCTGCAGCGTCCTCCAAATGATAATTGGTGCTCTCTCTCTCGCTCTCTCTCTCTCTCTAACACACACACACACACACACACACTCTTTCTCCAACTCTTTGCCAGGAACTAATCTGTGTCTTCTTCTCTTCCCACACACATCAGTCTTCTGCAGGGCTGATATACGTCCAGGGAATCTGTTTCATTTCTATGATTGGTTGACAAATATTATTAGAAATGTCTCCAGTTCTGCTGACTTATTTTATGCAATGCATCATGGGGATTTAGTGTCGAGAGCCTCCCGTGAGCTGATCCCAGTCCGTCAGCCGAAGTCCGTACGTTTCCTTCCTAAGCGGAGGTTCTGTCTGGCTCAGACTGAGGCTTGCGGCCCGTTGATGGCCTGCGGTGCCCTCCAGTGGTGAGAGCTTAGCGTTGCATATAAAGAGATGGGAACAGTTTGGGTAAAAAAAAGTGTGAGGGACAGAAAGGGGCAGTAAGTTGAAGCTCGCTGTACTCCACAGTCACGTCCAGGCTGTCTCGTTGCTGCAGGCAACCAGACATGATGTCATAGACAGTTGGACTGGAGTCTTGATGGGGTGGGGGGCCGGTGGGGGGTGTTACTCTCGACTGCGAAAGATTACACTGGGAGTGTAGGAGAGGGAAAGAGCGGGGGCTCAGGAAAGTTGGAGCCAGGAAGGAGGAGTTATTGACTAATACCACAGGAATATGAGTGAGGAGGAGGTGACGGAGGGGAAACTTTACTGTATGGCGGCAATCATTTCCTCAGGAGTGTTTGCTTTTCTGGATAAGGGTCATTTTCTTTTTGGACCACGTTGCCTACTTGGCATGTGGAAGACTGAAAAAGTTCACTGTGTCGGGAAATCCCCTTTTCCCTGCTGTGGAAAAGATAAATATAAAAGTTATCGTACAGTTTGGTTGGATTTGAAGAGAAGTCGATCTGGTCGCACTTTATTATCAGCAGTGTTGGGCAAGTTACTTTAAAAAAGTAACTTACTACTTTACTAGTTACTGCTCTGAAAAAGTAACTAGTTACATTACTAGTTACATTACTTTAAAACAAATTAAAAAGTAGTAGTGCTAAAATGACTATATAAAATAACTACATTCTTATAGCAATGTAAAGTTAACAATACGATTTTGGCAATGTTATTTCCCTTTAAGACAAGAAGACCCGCCCAGGTCTCTTTCTGATCGGCTTAGCCTGAAACGTTACCTTATGTCAACCAATCATCGCTCCTTTCCAAGGCATCGGTTCAGCCAATGTGCACCACCGTCAGGCAGCAGACAGGCTCCGCCTCCACACAGTCCTCTCTCCGTGGCCGGGAGAAACCGTCCATTTGGACCACAGTTTGTAACGAGTAACGGGTCCCTTAACAATAACGGCGTTACTGAATGGGAAAAGTAACGCGTTACGGTAGCAAGAAAAGTAGTTTCGTAACGACGTGTCAAGTAACGCGCTAGTCCCAACTCTGATTATCAGTGACAAACATTGCAACTAGTTGACACGTGGTTGGAAGTCTTATATATACAGTATATATGCTGATATATACTGTATATATATATAAACAGCATGTATTTTCCCACTATGGTTCTGCCTGTCATTTCCTAAACTGTATTCCTGTCTATTTGTCGTCAGTGGAGAACTTTTCACAACACAACTTTCACAGGAAGTGGAATTTGTTTAGAGACGCACTGTTGGGTCTGAATATTCAATATTATCAGTGTGAGACCAACTGGATGTGTCTTGAGTGTGAGTTTGTAGTTAGTTGTTTAAGGGCTAATCATGTCTCTTCTCTTGTCTCCTCCACAGTCCTGGTTCCTCTGACGAGTCCTCTCTGAATCATCAGCTAAAATAGAGTCACGAAAAAAATTGGAAAGAAATTCAAAAGACTTTTACAAATCACTGCTGAGAAAGGACAGACTGCTGACAGGAAAACGTCTATTTCCCTTTTGCCAACACTAAGAAGTAAGAACGCGACAACTCCCTCCCTCCCGTCCCAGTCCGAGACAATTTGAACAGCAGCATTTGCCGTCCTTCAGTGGCACCGAGTGGACAGACTCAGAATACAAGGAGGAGACAGCGTCCGTCTCCACCTGTCAGATATGAAATGTGGTTAACCAGACAACTAAGCGATTGTAGATTTAGTTTATCATTATCATTATCTTTTTGTCATCTTGGAAAACATCGTCAGGGAGATCCAGTCAGAACAGGTGTGGTTGTGGTTTCACTTACATCCACCCGTCCTCCATCACACACACCCACCCACCCCTTCACCACCACTTTGACTTCAGTGAGAGTACCGATTAGCCAATCATGATCACGCCATCAAATGGTGTGACGTATTTATGCACTAAGTGGCCGGTCACAGTACCTTACAAAGTTTAGGGACGTCCACCAACACTCTTCACGTGTCCCCCTCCTCACCCTCTCCCTCCACTCATCTATGCACTATGGATTTTCAATAATCTGGACAGCATTGCAACTTTTGAGGTCCAACACACTAAGCCTCCAGCGAGTAAACACAGTCTACAATCTCTACAATAATCTGTCAATAATCCGTAGTCCACCCACAACGTCAACATCTGGAACTCACAGGAATGGACGTCAGGTTCATTTTATCAGCTTTTATTACGTATGCAGTTGGGTTTTTTTTTTTTTTTCTTCAGATTTTGGTTTTGGTTTCCTGTCTCATGTTGATTGCTTCATTTTGCATGGCATAACCTTTCCTTTTTTTTTGCCGTAGTACATAAAGTACATGGTTCAACTTAAGCTACACTGGTTTTACAAAGACAGATTATCAGCAATTCTGAAATCTCTCAGTAAGAACATCTTAGATCATTCATCCCTCACATCTGTTCAATCTCCAGTCGCGTCACCTGGTACCTAAAAACCTTCTTTAATTTGTCCTTCATCATTTAAAACAAAAAAAAGTCTTTTTTTAAAGTCTAAGTTGACATTGCACTTGAATTTGAATTTATTTCCACTTCATCGTAATCTAAGAAATGCCAACCTCACAAAATAACTGGACTGCCACGCTGTTGGTTCCGTTTGTAAACGGGTCGGAGCTGCTGTGTTCGGCCTCTACAGTAACGTTACCTCTTCGTACGACACCATATCTCAACACTATAGCATTATATGAAAGTGCCTCTGTATTTCCTTCATGCAATTCATGATAAACTTGACTTCAGATTCTCTTCCCACACATAAGCTAAACCTACAAGGATTGTAAGTGATGGTAGATGTGGAAACCATTGGCCCAGGACAGATCTTTAAAGAAGAATTTTTGTAAAGAAACAAAAAGAGAGTTCTTTTTTCCATATATATTTATGATACATGTTCCTTTTTTAACTTTTCATACATGAGCTCGTTGGCAGTCTAGTTATTTTTTGAACTCTCGACACCTTCCCCACCTTGATCCGGAACAACGTTCAGCTTTCATTAACCCGCACCGATACAACAGCACGTCGTCGCCATCTGCAGCTCAGCGTGATAACGTCACAAGTCAACAGTGTGTTTGAAGAGGAAAAAAAAAAGTGTTTGTTCTTTTGATGCAAAGTATTATTGTTATTGAAAAATACGTGTCGATTGAGCCACATGCAATGCAATGGGTAGAACAGTTGTGTTTGTCTGTTAGAGATTTTTAAGAAAGCTGAGAGAAAAGAGAAAAAAAAAATGTATTTGTTTCAAGTCCATAAGCTCTGGGACTCTAAACTAGAGGGCCATCGGAAATCCTAGTCTTTTAAGTTGGGGGTATATGATTTACTTCTTTATGACTCTTTTTTTAAAATGTTTTATGTGTAATCGTTTGTATCATAAATAAGTGGGTGTGCTGAAGGGAAAAAAAACTTCAGAAACAAATAGTCTACAGTCAAATCAAACAGAAACCTCTGTGCTAACACTAAAAAAATCAATTGGAAACATGATCAAACACAACACCCTGTTCAGAACATGGCAGAACATTCTTGCTCTCTTTGTGTATTTTATTTCCTTTAGTATTTACCAGGTGGAGAGACTTATATTCCTTCATGTTACGTAATCCTGTTCCACCTTTTTGACATGAGAAGTATTGCATGGCCCTGAGAAAAACCATATTTTCCCCAGCACTCCCAGAAATTGGACTGCGGATCCAACACTTTTTACTTCATTTTTTATTTCATCAAAGTACGCATCAGGGAACAATTCCACTTTCAAAAGTTCAGAACAGAAAGCCGGTAAAGGCGCAGCAGTGTGTATATAAACGCCCTAAGTATTAAACACATGAAGAGAGTCTGTATCTTTGTACATACTGTAACTGATACAGGAGAACAATGGCAACAAAAGCCTTAAAAATGACAGAAAATATGAGCCATTTATGAAATGGACAGTAAAAGCTCGCCCGCCATCTCTGTAAATGACTCCTTCAGTGCTTGTGTTGTAGTGTATAGTTTTTTCCAGCAGTTTAAAGGTCGTCCCTTAAAAGTGCCTTTTGTTCACAGATCCATTTTGTAAACAAGATTGTTGTTGTTTTTTCACATGCCTGAAGAGTGCTGCGAGGAGTACGAAACACACGGTCAGCACTTTGGAACGGCTCGAGAAAAAAAAAAAAAAAACACACACACACACACACACACCCTCTCCATTTTACCTTCCCCGCTTCCCTCACACTTCTTTTCCAAAAGTACATATATATGTGTGTATATGTGGTTGAAATTATCAGACCACCCTTGTGTTGTTCTATATCTTGTCCATTTCAATGCCTGGTTCCACTAAAGAACCAAAACAAAGAACAGGAAAACATGGAATCCCTAAACCCACTGTTTTTGTCAGTACAATACTTTAAGGTATTGATGTAAGAACTCAAGGGATTTCAGTTACGATCAAGAAAATCATGGAAAATGACTAGATACCAGCTCTGAAATTAATCTCTAATGATCTATTTTTTTGTTTTTATCATTAAATCTGTCCAACAGATGCACCTTTAGTGGTAAAGGGGTTAAAATGAACAAGAAATTGAAGAAAACAGCATGGTGGTCTAATAATCTTTTCCAAGACTGTGCTTATATATATATATGTGTATATATATGTACACACACACACATATATATATATCCATATATACAACTGGAATGTGGAGTGAATTATTTACTTTTATTATCAGAATTCTGAAAATGTGTAAAAGAAAAAACAAAAAAATGTTCATGTTGTACCTTCCCTTCACTGTCTTCACTGTCTGTCTTCTATTGGACACTGGAGTAATCTGTAACTGTCTCCCTCCCTCTCGCTCCTCCCCCCTCCCCCCTCTCTTCTTTCTCTAAAAATATTGCAGAAAGTCTTGTCTGAGCAGAATGCAGTTAGCTTACATGTTAATCTTGTCTTTATCCTTCCCGTTGTAATATCACACCCATCTTCCCGGCTTCTCCACTGAACAGCTAATGAAAGTGAGCGATGTAAGCTGATGGGCTTTAGGGGGTGTCTGGGGGTCTAGGGGAGGGGAGAATCGGTTGCAGGGCTGTGGGCGGAAGTTGGCGAAACGATGGAAAGTAACTGACAGGAGTTGAATGAACTCCTGGCGGCTGATGGAAAAGGGTGTCTTAGACATTAATAAAAGTTTGCTTTTTGTTATAGCTATTTATTCAGGCCTTGTTTTATTCCCTGGGATGATTTGGAGTTCTTTTAAATTTTGCTGTTAGGGTCTGTGTAGACTGTAAAGGAACGCTGCAAGCACCTTATACCCGACCTTGTCCTGCATGAGGCTGGAAGGCGGTAGGAGTTTAATTTCCAGGAAGCAGAACACGTCCATCCAAAACTCTGAGCAGTATTAGCTGAATAACCCATCAGTTTGGTTCAAGCCTGACGGAACGCCCATATTTTTCCCCTCTCACCACCTCGTGCTGGACACCTCTGTACTATGTAATCCTTGTTTTATTTTAACCTCTCGAGGAGTGTATGTATTGCTGTTGGTGCAATGAGCACCAGCCAGGCTCCTCTGACACCCAGCTCTTTTATGCCTCTGTCTAAGCCATCAGTGCAGCACCACGTCACCCCCAGAGCTCTAAGAGAAATGCATGTATTAATTATAGTTCTTTTCTTTAAGAAGAAAAACACAGTTTGAGAAGAGCTGGGCCTGATTGAATAAAGGATGTTCTTGACTGTAAACCTCTTTGTGTTGTGTCTTTCTTTTTTTGGGGATAAATACAAAAACAGGATGTCAAAAAAACCAGGTAATTAATGTGTGTCCTCCATACAAATACCGACAATTAATACAACACAAATACAGAATAATTAACCAGGAGATATTAAAAAATAATGATAATGTATTTTTTTAGAACATTTTCACTCGTGTGCCCTGTCATCAAGATGAATTCTTTTTTAAATATTATTTAATTTTATTTATCACTGTACTAAACATATGATAGAAACTGCAGGAGTAATTAATTATAGTAAGATAATATTATTAAATTAATTATATAATGTAGAACACTTATAATAATAATAATAATAATATAGATGTATATTTATATAATATACGTGTGTGTATATATATGTATATATAGTACTCTGCATAACACCTTCAACTCTTTGTATTGGTATAACATTTTTACTTACATTGTCAATTACAATTCCTACATTTTTTCCTATCTTATCGGTGTGTATATATATTTTTTCTATTATTATTATATCTAATTATTGTTTGAGCTATTATGAAAAGTGTGTTTCCCGCTCGGGATGAACAATAAATTATTATAAATATATATATTAACTTTTATTTTGAAAGTAAAATCTCCCATGACGTTTTTCCGGGTTTCATGTTGTCATTTCTTCACAAACATTTCAACTAAACTTACATAAACACCCACTGTTTCCTGTTATACTTGTGGAGTTTTTTTTCAGCGACATATTTGTCATATCTGTAGTCAAGTTATAGTTTTGTTTTATTTTACTTTTATTTTAATCTCCCTGCTTCTCCGGAAACGACCGAAAGCGACAGGCTAACGGTTGAGCTAAGGAGAGGCAGCAGCTGGTTGGTTTGGCCGCTGTTGAGACTTCAGGTACGGGGTGAGGGGCCGCCAGGAAGCGGTGTATTTCATGGTGCTCTCACTTCGATGGGGAACTGTCTGTTTTCCCAAGGTGCGGACGACCTGTCACTGCTGAACGAGTCCGAGGGGGGCAGTCTGCCTGGAGAGTCTCCGCCGCCCTACCAGGTGGGACGGAACTCGGTGTCAGCATTTCTGTGTGGACTTTACCGCACGTCACCTCCATGTTTATGTTTACCAGGGCTGCGCTGTTGGCAGCAGAGAAAACGAAGGAAAAGTTTGAAATAAGTCACATAAAGATGCAGTTCAGTTGGTAATGCAGAAAATATACTTTTTAATAAGTTTGTTATGGAAAATATATCTTCATTGAGACTTTATAAAACCTACTGTAGCATAATCTAAATTGAACTAAAGCTTTTAATCTGTTAATGTCGACTAATGCTAATGTGTTCCATAAACTTTGATGTTATTATGTCGCTTCAAGTTAAATGGTTCTCAAATTTTTGTATATTGACCCAGTAACTCACAGGTCTCAAACTGCGGCCCGGGGTCCAAATGTGGCCCTTGAGATACAATCAAATGTGTAGTAGAGCAGGTTCACCAGTATGTAGACTTAAAATACTATACAACAATAATTATATAACAACGATATTTGTTTATAATAATAAAAAATGCTTTTTGTTAAGGCACATACATTTTGTTCGATAAAGAAAGATTTACATTAAAAATGATCTGGAAAGACAACAAAGAGACAGAATAAGAAAATGCGTTGATACGTTTAAGCTTTGGCTGTTTTAGATTCAATGTTTCCACATTAACAAACAATATTTAATATTTGTAGTGAAGGTAAAATATAGACATTTATTGTTAATTTCTCAATATATGTGAGTTTGACCTGTGACATTATGCCAGTTTTTAATTCTGTCCCGTTTTGGAATTGAGTTTCAAACCCCTGCAGTTATGCTTTATACATAAATATAGCAAGACAAATGCCTGATAGCTAATTGATTTATTACGTAGTATCATTTATTCATTCTTCTTCATCTGTTTATTCGTGTGTGAAATGCAGCAAACTCCACAACTACCACCCAACTCATACTGTTCATATTGTAGTCATGGGGAGTAGCATGAGAAAAACAATGTGCAAAAAGAAAATAAAGTAAATCAAAATGTAATATCAGAATGAAATACTGTATGTTTATTATTTTTTATTATTACTATTATTATTATTTATTTTTGTCTATTTTATCTATCTATCTTACGCTGCTCAACTGTGCCTGGAGAATAAATAAAGTTTTTTTGAATCTTGAATTAACAACTGGTCGACCTCTTACTCTAACCTAGGTTCTTATCTTCTTCTATCAGGAACAAACTCAACCAAGTCCAGTGTACTATCCCACCCCAGGAGAAAGTCGTCTGGCCAGTCAGCTGACTGAGGAGGAGCAGGTCCGCATCGCTCAGCGCATCGGCCTCATCCAGCACCTGCCCAGAGGCGTCTTTGGCCTGGGCTCCAGCCCCTCTGATAAGAAGACTGAAGAGTTAGTCTGGAAAAGCATTTCTTTTTATATTTCCTATTTCTTCTTTAGACATTGTGTTCATATGTTTATATAAATTTGAAGTTGTTTGAACTCTACACTCATGGGTTAGATTGTCAATAACCAACGCCCAAACTTCAGCCAGTTCTCTACTACGTTGGCCTTATAACAACACACACAACCATACAAGTGTGTTATTTAAAAAAAAAAGAGCAAACCTTCTCCCTTTAACGTTCTCATGCTGTCCTACTACTACGTCCGCCTTACTACACACATAGGGCATGCACATTTTGAAGCAAATCTAAGACTTTTATGTGTGCCCGATAGTCGTGAAAATACGGTAATAAGGATTCCTCAATCCGATACTCAGGATTGGTACCAATTTAATATTGCTCAAAAAATTTTAGAGTGGGATTAAATCAGTCAATCAACGTATATTCCAACAAATTTTCAACTTAACTTTGTTCGCCGTGCTGTAACCAGTGACACTATTAGCTTAACAACTGCAGCCCGTGACATTTTGGAGGAGAAAACACTGAAATGTATCTGTATAAATACTCCCAAATTGCAGTAGTATCCATGGATTGTAAAATACTCACCAAAGGGAATACTTTTTGTGAAATTGAATGATTTACTGTCAAGCCTGGCATCAATAAACATTCCTCTTTCGTACAGGTGTGTGATCTGCATGATGGACTTCGAGTACAGCGATCCCATCCGGTTCCTGCCGTGCCTTCACATCTACCACGTGGATTGCATCGACCCCTGGCTGATGCGCTCCTTCACCTGCCCCTCCTGCATGGAGCCGGTGGACGCAGCCCTGCTGTCCACCTATGAGACTAACTGAGGTGTGAGACACGGCGACTCCTGGCCACAAGTCAATGCACCTTTACTTCAGCCCAGAACAGTCTCTACGTAGCCAAGATGTTGCTGTACACATGGTACGCTGATCGGGTCTCACAGATCACCCTCTAACAGAACGACGACAGCAGAACGACTCGGATCAAAGTCTCAAGGAGAGTAAAGGTAGAAAAACATGACTGAAAAAGGGCTTTGATTTTGTTTTCTTTTTTAAATGGCTTTGATTTTGTTTGTTATTTTCATTGTCATTTCAATAACAGTGGAACTCACTTTCTGGAAACCATTGAGAGAACATCAAACTAAATTAAATTAAACTGCAGGCCATGTTTTACATACAATAGAGATAAATTATATATAAAACAAATCACGCTATTAACACTTTCAATGTAAAATGAACCGACTCAGAATTCCATCCTCATTTGAAGGTGGTGAACATGTGCAATAGTTTTGTGTGAGAGATAGAGAGAATCCTGTTAGTCAGACTAATACCATATTTCCACGACTATAAGGAGCAACTAAAAACACCATGAGAACGTTAAAGGGGGAAAAGTGGGCGTTGTTTTGCTCCCGCTCTTTTTTTGAATAGCAGGCTTCTATGCCTGTTGTAAGGCGGAGGTAGTAGAAAACACAATGACAACGTTAAAGGGGGAAAAGTGGGCGTTGTTTTGCTCCCGCTCTTTTTTAAAATAGCACGCTTCTATGCTTGTGTGTTGTTGTTACATAAGGCGGACGTAGTAGAGAACACCGGGAGAACTTAAAGGGGGAGTGTGGGCGTTGTATTGTTCCCGCTCTTTTTTTAAAGAGCACGCTTGTTGTAAGGCGGACGTAGTAGAGGACACCATGAGAACTTTAAAGGAGGAACTGTGGGCGTGGATTGTATATGAAACCAGCGTCCTATGATCAGGTGTGTGTTAAATATAGTAACGACACACAAAACTGAGACTGTGTTGCTCCTTATGGTCGTGAAAATACGGTAGTTGACATTTCAAATGGTACATGAAGATATTTACTTTTTACCAGTGGCCCTTAATGCACAGGGCATATATTAAATCAAGAAGAGACATAATGATATAACATGCTAAGAAGTATCACGTGAAGATTTAGATTATTTTAAAGTCGTGTTATTTGTACTGTAGTTTTTACCTGTGATGCTGCTTTTATCAACGCAAGAGTATTTTTTTCTTTATCTTTGTCTCATCTCAATTAGGTTTTTTTTTTCTTCCTAATTAATGTTGTGACTGTTCTTCAAAAAATATTGACATGTTTTTTTTTTTGCGTGTTAACATGAATGCATGCATGGGTGTGTGCACATTTTGGGGTCTCTCTCTCGGAAGCACCTTAGAAAACCCGGGACCCTTGTAGCATAGATTGTGTCGAAGGCATTGAACGTAGAGAAAATGTACAGCAAAATATTTTACAGTTGTAGCTACTTTAGGTTTATATATTCATTTACATGCACACACATATATTTGTGTGTATTTGTGCTGTGCCTTTATAGCAGCTAATTCCAGTGACGTACAATCACTTATAAGACTTCAGTTTTTCTCTGTGATGTCCTGACATGCACAGGTAGATACCAGCAATGTATCTTTTTCACTGGCGAACAGTGTTAAACAATGATTTTGTTCTGATGAGAAGGGGGCGGGGTTTATGTGAAAGCTGTCAACAGAACCGAACTTCACACGAGAACGTCGTTCTCCTCCTGATTTGCGTATTAAAGCCGAACAAGTCACTCTTGTTGGTGTTGTTGGGATGGTTCTTGTTTTCGACTCAAAGTTTGTTTCACAATATTTCATAGCTCGCTGTGTTTGTTTTTGTTTGTTTGATTTATAGAACCACATGATCCATATCGCTGATTGCCAACCTTTTTTTGGCTTCTGGCCCTGTATTGACATGACAGATTTCTGGAAAGCCCACAGCCTTCTTTCCCTCCCAGCGTGCTGTAGCAGGTTTCCAATAACTGCTGCCTTGAGTTGAAGTCAAAGATTGAAGTTGAATTTACAGGTGTAAAATCACAGCTTCACAAAAAGTAAATGTTGAAAAAGAGAGTTTTGTTCGTACTTCTTATGGCGTGACAACTATTACTACCACCAATTTTCCATTTCCATTTCCTCATCCTGGATAAAATGTATGTATTTCATGCACTGCACCACCTTAAACATTCTTCTGCCACACCTGGCAGTACCACACTGAAATAAGTTAAAAGGGAGTTGATTATTTATCCATTCAACTTCATCCTCTTATCCGTTAAGGGGCTGCAGGGTCAACAGTCTCCATGACTGAGTCACCCAAATCACACTGCTCCATAGGGTGAGCCTTCCTTCTGCTCAGTGTTACTCGAACATGAAGCCTTGTAGAGAAGCCTTGTGCATCTTTAACCGCTCGTCCACCACTGCTGCTGGTAAGTAAATATTTTTTCGGCCTCTTGACTGAGTACTCATGTTTTATAACAACAGCTGCTTTTCTCAGTAAATAAATTTAGTTCTTTCTAAATTTAGTTAAATCCTGGTTGAATTTTCTTATATTAAATGTGAGACTAGGACTCTCACCTACACTGGCAGGAGTAAAGGAAGACAGTCCGGCCCGACTGGGAGGCAAGAAAGGACTTTAGAGCAGAATGGGCCCCTCACGACTCTGTAAGAACTTTTTCTCCGTATCCAACACCTGGTTTTCCAGGTGTGATGTGACAACGACCAGAGAGCAGGTGCACATCACTTTGGTTTGTTTTTATCGCTCCATTGGCTCCTGGTGTGTTTTCTGGACAGAATTTTGTTTTGTGTAATTTCTCATTTATCTGATCTGTTTTTACGATATCAACCTTTGCCGACCCTGAGGTCCACCAGCTCCCACCTGTTAGTCATTCCAAAAATGAGATAAAAATAAATCCCCGTTCAGGCATCAGGACTCAGGACTTGATTTAAAATGATTTTTTTTTATTTAACTCTGCTTTTCAAATTTGACATACATGTTGTTTAATACTCCAGCCAAACTTGTTCTCCATCTCCAAAAAGATCCTCCAGCTTCAGGCTGCTGGGAGGAACTTTTAGTGCATTGTTTATCTTTACTATAAGTCGCTCCAGTGTTAGTCTCATCAATACTCTCTGAAAGCTGCCTGTGTTCAGGCCAGGGACGTGTACGTTTCCAGTGCTAGAGGAGTGGTAGGTACTGGTACAAAAGACCTACAGTGCCCTCTAGTGGCTACAAGTGCGAAATAACAAACTTGCACATTTCCAGTGGTGCAGCAGTGTCAAATACAAGTATAGAGTTACCTTTGTTGGTCGTCAGTTTGAAACAAGAATCATGAAATAAAAAAAGCATTTAATACATTAATCACTCCTGAATATAAATGATAAATAATGTGAGATAAACTTGTGACGTGGACATCACCATGTCTTAGTTTAAACTATGTCCTGTCTCAGCACTGGACCTCTGGTCTCTGTCCACGTCTACAGACAGAAAATAATTGATTTTAACACCTCGTTTGGTTTGTTGACATTTTTTGGAAGTCGTTCAGTGTTGATCCACATTTGTAAACAGTGATATGAATGGGTTAATCATAATAGTCAGTAATAGCCTGTGGTTAAAAACTCTTCCAAATAATGGTAGCACTGTTGGTGAGAGTTTTGTATGTTTAAGTTGTTATGTTGCCATGGAAACGGTTCAACACTATTGTGAAACGACATGGGGCCATAGGCAAAACGGTCCAGAAATTAGATGGTGCGAAACTGTCCAGACCACAACAACAGGAACATACGGAGAGTTATGAATCTCTCAGTACATAAAAAAGAAGTGGAAAAAAAGTAACTTTATATCTTTTTATATATATATATATATAAAACATAGTGTTTGACAGGAACATTGTCCTGTCATAACCAGTAATTATTTCAGCCCAGAACTCAACATTTTATTGTTGTATTTCATGCACTGCACCTCCTCAAATATTCTTCTGCCACACCTGACTTCTGAAAAAGAAAATTGACACTTAAAAATGACTTAGAACTGATGTGATTCGATGTAATATTTTATATTCAGTTTAAAGGTTGGGCCATAAATGCATTTTAAAATTAGCTATGTTATAGACAGGGCTTTGAACTGGTTCAAGGATTAAAAGTGAAAAACATTTTTGTTCCTGAACAGACATGCGTATCTAACAAATAGTGCCAACTGCTTCATACCTGTTTTATTTCATTCTTTAAAAATCCTGTGTAGCCTATAATCAAAGTAATTTGAGATTTAAACCAGAATTTTTGGTTTGCACCAGAAACAGCGTTTTAACATTTCTGGTTTTGGGTTACAGTGTGAAAGAGACGCTCATGAACCGGTTAGAACAAAAAATTTGTTCTTTGATCGTTTCAGGAGACGAATGACTCTGATTCACAGGATTTGTAAAGACCAAAATACCTAAGGGATTCACCAGTTAACTTTTGTTTAGATAAGTGTTTATATTCTGGAACAAAAAAATACATTTGTTTTAGGTTTTCTCTCTTTGGTTATACGTGCCCCGGGTTTGAGAGCTAACTCACTATAATGATGTGGTGATAGTTCTTAAAAGATTATTATATAAATCATGTTATTTTAATCACCAATATTTAAATCAATAATAATTATAATTTTTATAACAATTCATTATAGTGTTGTGACATTATACACTACTTTGCATAAAACGTTGTTTACAGAAACATAACTCTTTTTCAGCTTCTTGTTTTTGGGTCTGGACTATATTTATCATCAGCAGTAGTGTAGTACTGTAGGGAAGTAATTTGGTCGCTGTATTTACCCTGAATATTTTCTCTGGGCAAATATTTGAAGTGACATTAATGAGCTTTAGCCAAACACCTTTTGCAGAGTGTTTTATTGGTGCGGTGCATCAGATGATGTCTCCTGGGATACACTTCTCCCGCCCTGTCTTGGAATGTTGAGCTAAAAACAAATAAACTAGTTGAACCTGGAAACGTCTGAGTCATGTGCGTCAGTGGGCGTTTCCCATGTGGTAGTTCCCTGAGACTACAAATCTCACCTGCGCTGCTAGGAATTGGCTCTTGCCATGTACTGAGTCAGAAGAAGACAGAACTGACTGACAGGGAGGACATAGGACGAGGGACGTAGGAGCAGCTGAGTAAGTACTTTTACCACTTCTCTAATCAACTGTACCATCGTTGTACTTGCAGTACTCGCCACCAGTCCTTCATTTCAGAGAAGTTTTGTTGAAATATCTCTATTAAACCCTGTAGGTGTCGTCAATTTCCATTTGTGTTTGTGCTCATTGACATATATGCAGTACAAAGGCTCCAATGAGGAATGCACTAGAGCTTAGCTTAAGTGTTCGCCCCCATCTCACCTGTGCATGTGATTTAATTGAGAAGACAAGAATTGACTGGTATCTTTTTGACAGTTGGTCTGACGGTGATTTTTTAGGTATTAGTCAGAATCTAAGAAGCTTATGGATCTGAGAATGTAGTTGGACTGGATCAGTGAGGTGTGGCAGAAGGCAGTGAGCAAAGAAACCCAACGTTCTTTAATAAATGAAAAGTTTAAGTGATTGAGATATTTGTCATTTTAGTAAGTTGTATAACTGACTAAAATGTTATAATTGCACGCTGGCTTTTTCTACAGCTTTAAATCCTTCACTGTACAATATTAAAAAAAAAAACGGGCGTCACCAAAGACTCACCTAAATCACCATTAACGGCTTAAGAAGGTTGTTTAAAGGTGAATAATGTTACATAAACATGTGATCTGGCGTTAAGTCTTTGTTATTGTGTTGTTTAGCTGGTGCTGCGTAGTAAACACTGCTAATCCTCTGTCTCCGTTTTTCAGCCATGTCAAGTTACTACACAAGTAGGCTCTCTGAGCCGTCGTCCTCGGGGTTGAGACTAATTCTGTTGGGGAACCTTGGATGTGGAAAGACGTCGTCTGCAGACACAATCCTGGGTCAGGTGTCCCCCGTCTCACCCTTTGCTTCCAGAAGCTGCCAAGTCCGACGAGGCTTCTGCGAGGGCCGTGAGGTGACTCTGGTCGAGGCACCGCGGTGGTACTGGAATGGCGGCAGGATGGAGACCAGCGTCAGGGAGGAGACCGGACGAGCAGTAGATCTGATCGCACCTGGACCATACGCTATTTTGCTGCTAGTGCCAGTTAGCCAGTTTACGGAGGTTGGTTTGATGAATCTGTCCTTCGAGATCGTTGATTTACGATATTCTTGACCTGTGGCTTTTTAAATGCTACAAAGTCAATTTTCATCAGTGTGTGGTGTCACTGAAATAAGTTGGGCAAACTAAGGCCCGGGGACCTGATGTGGCCCATTCAGCTTGGAATCTGGCCCGCCAAAACATCTTTTAATGATATAACTGTTTTGTATTGTGATTATACTTGGTGTTTATCTAAACTTTCCTTTTCGCTGCAATATACACAATTTCCATGCAAATAGGGTAGAGGAGGCTAAATGCATGTTAGCTTTTTAGCCTGTGTATGACTTTTAACATGTCCTTTAGCTTAGCTTCACTTTCTTTCATTTCTCATCTGATAATATGGCGCTCGTTATGTCAGTTCCAACTATTGGGGGAAAAAGATGGTGTTGAGTCAAACCATCTCATTATTTATTCTCTTAATTTTCTCATGGAGTCCATTGATAGATTATAGATTATAGATTATAGAGTATTTCACCTACATTTCCAGGTCATTGTTTCAGCGTTTCATATTTGTGGTGATAATTAATCAGCTTCAGTCGAACAGTAAATATTGAATTAACTTGTCACATGACCTGTCATCTCTGTTTTCCCTGCTGCTCCCAGATGGAATGTCGTGTACCGGCAGAGTTGGAGGAGGTTTTTGGTGAAGGTTCACTGGATCACACAATGGTGCTGCTCACATGTGGAGATTACCTGATGGGGAGAACGGTGGAGGTAATAGAGCTGAGATGTTTCAGCTCTGACTCTGTGCATCACACAAAACCTCTAAATGTATCGGTTTTTCCCAACAGGAATATCTGCAGAAGGAACACCCAGGACTGAGGCAGATTATTGAGCGCTGTGGAGGGAGGTACCATGTGATCAATAATCGTCATCGCGCTGACAGGGACCAGGTCTGTGGGCTGCTGGAGAAGGTAAGTAGGAGAAGAAGGTGAAAAACATTGGAGAATAAAACTTCAGGAATTTCTTTTCCACCTGTAATGGATTTACTTTCATGAAACTTTTGTGAAACTACATCAAATGTCAACTATAAATACTTCCTGCTCCAAGAGATAATGTAGTAAAGACTAGTTTCACTTTTTCTTCCAAACCTGTTTTCTCACGTGCTCTGCACGGACACTAGGTGGCGTGGTCTTTCTGATCATGTACATGGGCCTTTGGCTGCTTTAACTCTTAACATATTAACCAAAAAAATTAAATGGTAAAATGCAAGCTCAACATCAACACCCTTAGCATAAAAGTTAGTGCAAACTTATTATTGTAGTTTTGATGCGTCAACATTCAAGTTTTTTTGTTGTCATGGAAACAGGTGAACAGCATGGTGAAGCAAAATGGCGTCTTCCTCAAGAAAACAGTCCAGGACCGAGACCAAGACCGAGAGGAGGGGGAACTGGTCAGACGTCAACAACGGGAACGTACGGAAAACTACGCATCTCAACTGGAGCAGGAGAAAAAGGTCACGTCCAGTTACACTGTGACCTCACAGACCCAGAGAGATGTTTTAGAAGAACGGAGCGCTCACCTGGAGAGAAGGAGGACACAGATGAGAGAAGATATGAAGGAAAGACACGTGTCCACAGAGCTCCATTCAACCCCATCGTCAGAACAGTGGGACGATGGACAGGCCAAACGCTTCAGGCTGAATGCAGGTTTGATATAAAATTTAATTTCATTATATTGAATTACACCAGTGAAAACATTACCCCAGGTTTTGGCAAAGTGAGGCCCAGGGGCTGAATGTGGCACATCCAGCTTTGTCAGCCGGCCCGACATTCTTGTCCAAATTATGTAATTGGTTTGTATTGTGATTAAACTGTGATTTTTACTCCGTCTTTCCCCTGCAATGTGAATGTTTTCCCTTTAGGTGGTGTAGAAAAGGCTTAAACAGTTTTTATGTCATTTATTTTAGCAACACCAATGCTCCATCTGTCTGCTTCTAACCCCAACCCCAACCCCTGGTTCAGAACCAGGACCAGGACCTGCATTCATCTAAGTTTACCATGTGTTTTCTCACAGAAGGAGCAAAACTGTCACAGGCAACAACATCTCCAACGCTGAGAACAACCTGTAAGTTTCATCCAATTTAATACATCACTGGTACAAACTGGTTCTTTTGTAACATGTGATAATGTTATGTTCCAACACAGATCATCACAGAATCAACAGTTATGAGGAGAGATCACCTTCTCCGCCCTCCTCATCTCCCTCTTCACCTTACTCCACCGTGCCCTCCTCCCCTAAGACATTATCATCATCATCATCTTCCTCTTACTCTTCCTCTCTATTCACCTTTGCACCAGCCTCTCACAGCCCTTCAATCACTTCATCCCATTCAACTTTATCATCAACATACACTTCACCTTCTTCTTCATCCACTGTCTCCACCTCATTCCCGCAATCTTCTACTTCTTCCTTTTCCTCTTCCCCTGAGCTGCGTCTTATTCTTCTCGGAAGATCTGGAGCAGGGAAAAGCACGGCCGGGAACAGGATTCTCGGGCGAGAGGCGTTCAACTCCCAGGTGGACAGTCTTAAACCGGTGACTCAGGAGTGTGAGAAGAAGAAAGCTGTGGTTGGAGGAAGAAGTGTGAGTGCCCACTTGGTTCAGTTCAGCTTTAATCTGTTGCATTATTTGACAAACCGATGGTAAATCCCTCCTGCAGGTGGCAGTGGTGGATACTCCAGACTGGTTCAATACAGAAAGCACCCCGGACGAAGTGCGGGCGCAGATTTCTTCCTGCGTGGCTCTGTCCAGTCCTGGTCCTCATGCTTTCCTCCTGTGCACTCCTCTGGACCAGCCAGCCAAGGTGGAGCTTCAGGCACTGTCAGCCATCGAAACCGTCTTCGGTCCAGAATCTGTGCAAAACTACACCACGGTCCTGTTCACGTACGCAGACAAGCTGAGGGAGAGAGAGAAGATAGACGATGGTGGCGTGGAGGCCTACATTGCTCATCAGCGAAAGGATCTGTTGAGCCTTGTAGAAAAATGCAGGGACAGATTTCATGTGCTTGATGATGGAAGAAGAAATTCATCTGAGCTTCTGGAGAAAGTGGAGCAGACGGTGATGGAGGCTGGAGGACAGTGTTATTCCTCTCCTGCTTTTCAGGAAGCAGAAGAACGTGTGAGGGAGAAGCAGATGGAAATAGCAAGAGAAAACAAAAGTAAGAAGCTGGAGCAAGAGAGAGCGGGAAGTGGTGGACAGCTGAGTTCCCAGAGAGACGTTTTCTACCCGTACATGCAGACAGTAGCAGAGGCGGAGGAGGAAGTAGGGGAGGAGGAGATAGAACAAACCAGGGACGAAGCAGAGATGAGTGTGAGCACCATGGACATCCAAAGCCTCCCACCTATCACGCTATCCAGCCTTTCCCCGTCCACTCTTAATTCAATTATGGAGAAGATCCGATCCAACGCTAAACTGATGGCCAATTTTCTGTCAAGCAGTTCAGGTTGGGTGAGCGAGGGAGCAAAACAGGTTAAAGCCAGTCCAGTTTGGGGTAAAGTTGGAAGCGGGGCGCAAAATGTCCAAAAGATGGTGGTGGACAGTTCGGTGTGGGAGAAGGTCGGAGCCAATGCGAAACATGCATCTAAGGTGGTAGGAGGCAGAGTTCCCAAGGTGGTGGTGGATGGTTCAACCTGGGTGGGAAGTGGGGCAAAAGCAGCAGCTAACAGTCCAGTGTGGGGGAAAATGGGTTCCGGGGCCAAAGTGATGGCCAACACGTCTGTGAAATTAGGGAGTGGAATCGGCAGTGGCGCAAAGAATTTGGCAAAAAGTCCGGTGTGGGGGAAAGTAGGATCTGGAGCTAAGCTAGTGGCTGATGGCTCCCTGAAAGTTGGAGCTGGACTTGGTACTGGTGCAAAAAAGGTGGCACAGAGTCCAGTGTGGGGGAAAATGTGCTCCGGGGCCAAGGCAGGAGCCACAAAGGTGGCCGAGAGCCCAGTGTGGGGGAGAGCCTGGAACGCTGCTAAACAGGTGCCTAAGGCCGTCATCGCAGGTGCTTTGCTAGGTCTGCTGCTCGGAGTGTTTTTATATGGTATTACTGGGGGGGCAGTTGGCGCAGCTGCTGGATCTGCACTCTCTGAAGTTGGGAGGAGAAAATACCGCAGCAGGAACACTTTAGAAAGTGTAGACAGCAAAGTGAATGAACTGGTGAAACAAGGAGGGAAGGCGTTGAAAACAGAATAAAAATATTTGTATGTTTGGATTCTGAGGTAATTTCAGAATAAAAAAAGGAGCTTTTACTTTTACTCGAAAAAACACTTAACAATAAAACAGAAATCTAGGTGAAAAACCAACGCAGCACGAAACCTTCTTTGTAAATGAAGTAAATTTTAAAGCGCTTATTAATGTTAATGTTTGGTAAATAGCCAGAGGAATGTTTTTATCCTCTTCCAACATGTATGTAATGCAGGATGTACAGTATAACACCGTAAATTAAACTCTGAAGTCTATTGTATCAGCAATTAAAACGACATTAAACGCCAATAAATTAGCCAACCTGCGTGTGTGTTGTGATTGTTACCAAAGGAACAGAGTCCCTGCAACCTCTACACCAGTCATGTCCATGAGCAACTGTTGCACAAAGGGTCACTGGTGCAGGTCTTTGTTCCAACCGAGCAGTAGCACACCTGAGTTGGAAGATTCAAGACATCAGACATCTGATTGGTCAAACTTTGTGATCTTGGTTAAGTGGAACAAAAACTGGCAGCCACACCGGCCCTTTGGGGAACAACTGTATATGTACGAGGTCCAAATAATCTGGACACTCAAATGAATACAGAAATCAAACTCCGTCCAAAAGGCTTTGTCTCATTTGTGTGGAATTCCAGGGTTCACCACCGGGTAGGATTGAATCCCAAATTTTGCCATTTTTGTGAACCTGGAGAAACAATCCTTCAATACAGGTGGTGGTTTGAAAAGCCTTTTTGGTAACAATACCCCAAAGACACTGTCCCCAGCAACTGGTTTTGCACATCCGAAAGGCATGTGACCAAAACCACTGATGATGACTGTAACGACCCGTCAATACCATCCAACCAGTGGTATCACACTTCACAGGTGAACCCTGGTCCACCCAACAGGACGGACCAGAAACAACCCTTTCTAAGAGAACTGTTGAAGTGTCCTGGATCAGAGGTGAAACCTTTTCCAAAGAAACTCGATGTACAGTTAGCTAAACTAACTAAACCCTTTGTCATTGACCATGACCTGACTGACTGAGAACCTTCATCAACATCCCAGGCTCAGTTTGTTGGCGCTCTCTAGTGGACTCTCCACCTGCAGGAAGGTTTTGTAGACGTGGGTGTTGTGCATTTTTTTCTTCTGTTTCACTCCACTCCCTTCTTTCATTTGGCAGTTTCTACCCAACATGAAAAACCACCAAACACACACTCATGCACAAGGAAACACATTGATCATCATTGAGAAATCACTAACTGTTGTCCCTTCCTTCCACAAAGTCAAACCACCCCACAGCTGCAGTGGCGTATCTCCCACCACATCGACCTCTGACCACCCCCCCCAACCGCAACCCATATCCCTCCTCACCGTCCTTACACCAAACCACTAACATCTGTTACACCATTGTATTCATACTTGTTTTTTCTTCTTCAGATCACAGGGATCATATGTAGTGTTCTGGGTTTACACTATAGCAATGATTTTATTGCTCGATTGTTCAAAGGGGTTCGTAATCATAGACCTAAAACGGCAATTTAATTTTGTTACTAATAAGGCACAGAAAAATAATTGTTTTTATGTAATATTAATCTAAACAAGACTCCCATCAAAGGACTGATTGTTAAGTTTTTTTTGATTTTCTACTGACTAGTACTACTGACTAGTCCTACTGACTAGCACTGCCTGCTATTGGCAAAACAATAAAACATCACATTAATATTAATGTGGTGTACATATTGCCAGAATAGCCAAATGTTGTACAAACAGTTCAAAGATGCAATAGAGCTATAGGTGTTACATAGACTCTAACAGTTTTATTTATCTTGGCAGTCTCCACGACCACCACCCAAATGACACTGCACCATATTGCGCCCTGCAGACAATGCTAGGTAACAATGTGGCAGCTGGAGCCTGAAGCCTTGTGGACCCAAGTCTACTTTCTTAAGATCTAGGCTCGTAATTTCCCAAAGGATATTTCCTATCCATCATCCGTCTGACTGTCTGTCTGTCTGACTGCCTGTCTGTCCATAGTTCACCACCAAAATATTGATTTAAAAGACGCCAATTTCTTGTATGTAATGTGTTTAAAACGACCAAAACATCCAGCCATCATGAAACAATTATAACGTCAAAATATAGATTTTTAATAATAACATCATTTCACTTAAGAGAGTTGAAATTGCTTGATGTTTACAATACTGCAGATGATTGAAGGATTATTTGTCCATCTCCTTGAGTGACGATACATTGACTGTAAAGTATCTTTGGTTTGGTTTGTTTTTCTTACTACGCATCGTTGGTAGCTAACACCATCCTGATCTGACCCTTCACGGCTCCTAGAATGTCTTTGCTCAGGACCTTGGGCCCAAAGCTTTTTTCACAGTCTGTGTCACCGTAGCAGCTGGACGTTGCTGGAGACTTGGTCTTGGCAGAGACCAAACCAGAAGAGTTTCTGAGTCTGTCCGATTTGACCGAGTCAGGAGAGGACGGTCGACCTGCTTCATGTTCAA
This sequence comes from Paraplagusia blochii, assembly GCA_016785265.1. Classification (NCBI taxonomy): domain Eukaryota; kingdom Metazoa; phylum Chordata; class Actinopteri; order Pleuronectiformes; family Cynoglossidae; genus Paraplagusia; species Paraplagusia blochii. The sequence goes on from JAFBJS010005288.1 coordinate 56,489, forward strand.
CCTCCTCCTGAGCTGAGTCTTTGTCCTCAGCTTGGTCTTCAAGTAGAGAGACCAAGAAGTTAATGTACTTCACAGCAAGACGGAGAATTTCATTTTTGCTGAGCTTCTTGTCAGGCGGGTGTGTGGGAATGAGTTTTCTGAGTTCAGAGAAAGCCCCGTTTACATTCTGCTGTCGCCAGCGCTCGCGGCTGTTGGTGAAAACACGACGAGCAATTTTCTGAGGTGGACCTGTGGGAAGAAGAACAACAACATTATGACAAAAATATAGTTTCTCATATCCCTTAAAACTCAACATAAACAATCGGTTATAAAGCTCTAAACAAAGTTTCCTTGAAGACATTATACTGAATTGGCCAATGAAACAAATAACAGTTCAAATGTAAAAAGTAAACTGCATTTTCTACAACTGATTCACAAAAGATTTGGTTCTTCTCAATCACAAAGGCCAACAGCAGCATCTTTCATAAATCATTATCTTTCCCTACAATGTTTCGAAATAACCCGAAAGCAAATAAATAAAGCTAAAACCGCTAGCAGAAATTGGATGTGTTCGTTTTAAAATTGAAGTAAAACTAATTTAGCTAAAACGATAGCCTTTTCTTTCGGTCAGTATCCTGGATTACGAGGTGCAGTGAACTACTCCCTAAAAACGGACTTTCCTCTAACCAATTAGAGAACCTTCTGAGCTCCTTAAGCCCCACAGTACTACTTCCTGTTCTCGATTCGCGGGCATTCCGTTTGAGCTGTTTCGTGTTCTGCTCGTAGGAAAGAGATTTATTCTACATTAATTCACTGGTTTTATGGAATGACCCGATAAACTGTATCGACTTCTTAGGTAAAAAAAAGTGTCAACGCTACATTTGAGCATAGGTGAGTAAAGAGAAAATACCATTTTATCGCGTTTATACTGGTTTTAAGACATTTGTTTTGTAGACTTAAGGCTAAGAGCATAGCTACTGAAGGGACATGGTTATTTTAGTGAAATATACAAACGTTAAACAGTTATTATGTTATTTTAATTGATAATTTTAATTATAGACGTTAGGAAATCTCTTTAGCCCAAGAGTGGACTGGTCCAGTATTTTGGTGTATAGTTTTGGCTTAATCGACATTTTTGTTGTTCACTGATTTGTTTTATTATTTATTTGTTTGACTAGGAGAAAAGTAACAAGTATTTATGGTTTGTGTTCAGAGCAGCCCATTATTCAGGTTAAAGTTGTCTTCAGGACTCTCCATTGTTTCCACTATGTTGGATTAGCAGGTTGAATAACATATAAATTGCCTATGTATTATAATATTCATTATTAATGTCAGTATCTTGTACTTTACTGAGTTACATTGCATTATTTTTCTGTGACTTACCACAAACTTTTTTTTGTCAAATTAAATCTTGCTTTAGACAAATACGCCAAATGAATTGTATTTTAATGTGATGTATATGTATTTAATCCTGAGTCTTTCCTTTACTGTCAGTCTTCCTTCACCATATCAAAGACATTGTCAGTGTGGCAGCATTTTATAAAAATAGATTAAAAATCATGAATGAAATGTTTTCAAACAACAGTTTGTCGACCAGTTTATTTTTTATACGTTGCCACGTTTTATTATTTATGAAATGTTTGTGCAATTGTTCTATTTTTATTTCATTATTAATTCCTTAAAAACTACTTGCCTCCAAAAACACAAGCCAGTGTTTGTGTCATTATATTAACTACTTATAAGGGACAAATTTAATGTTTGCTGTCATTGCCACTGTTATTAAGTCAAACATAAACTTTAAATGTTAACTAACTATAAACATTTAGATACTATTGTGTTTTTCATTGAAGTATGTGGGGTAAATTGCAGGAATGTGTCTGGACATATTTTTTAACTGCCTGTTGTAGATGGTTCTGATGGTTTATCTTCATGAAGAAAGACTCACAGTCATTGATTTCCATCTCAAAGTGGGATGAAGATCTTCTCTTTATGCGGCTGCTGTTCACTAGTCCATAGTTTCCTCCTGGTGGATTCAAGTAGGATCTAATAAAGTAATGAAATATAAAAAAGATATTTTTCACTTTATAATTCAGTTGAATGAACAACCACAAATACAAACACACTGACTGGGTGAAAGGGTCGTGAAAGACTGAGCTGCTGCTTCTGACTGATGGAGAGAACGTGCACAACTTCAGCCAAGAGTCATTTGTCTCATTAGGAGAAGGGAAGGTAATCGTGATCCCAGACCTACAGTTGTAGTTTAGGTGGAGAAATACCTATTTGTCAACACAGACAATGTTGTTCTCAGGAAGATAAGATGAGCAAAACTAAAGTGGATTATAGTTCAACACTGGAGGAGAATGTCAACAGTGTGTTTTCATCCAACATTTGAAAGAACCAAAACTGATGTTATTTATCCCTTTTTTGTGAAATTATATTAATATATATATATATATATATATATGTAATGGTTGCTAATCTTAAAAAAACTAATGTTGCTAACGTTAAAAATCAACAGCTTGGTAATAAATGGCTGCCTTTTCCTTTTAAACATGACACATTCTTTTATTTTCACTTGCAGTGGAGCTGTTTAAAATTACACATATATATATCTCAACAATTAAGGTTTAGTTATGTACAAGTATTACACTATATATATATATCTTTATGTGTGTGTGTGTGTGTATATAATACATATATATTTGTTATTAAATTTAGTTTTTTTTAATTGGAATTGTTTAAAATGAGGTTGGTGCCTCACTTTTATTTTTATTTATGAGTTATGGAATCAGATGTGAGTTGATTCCAAGGTGAGCGTTGAAAGATGGTTTGGACTTTATTTCAAGTTCACTGGTCCCACCATGACTGGTCAGTTAAGTGCTGAATGTTTCTGCCTTATTACAGCTCCCTTAAATGTGTTGCTGATTCTTCAGTTTCCTCTTTTCTGTAACCATCCATACAAGGATTTATACAGAATGTCCTTCTTTACTGCAACAAGAAATATATCATATTATTTACTTATATATTTCTCCTTTACGTACGGGAGGAATATATAAGTAAATAATGTGATTTATTTCTTGCTTAGAACTATGCAGTGAGGAAGGACATTCTGTATAAATCCTTGTTTAGTTGCATAAAAATCTTAAGAGGAGTCGAGGTGAGACCAAAACATCTTTTCACACCTTTGTCCAGTGGTGAAGACAATGATCTGGAGGAGTAGAACTACTAGTTTTCTCAAGTAAAATCTCTTCCAAGAAGTCCAGTTGCTTAAAACCATTTTTTGGATCAAATTCACTTCTTCCACTGCAGTGTGTGTCTGGGGGCCAGGGGGCAGCACTGTCATCGACGCATTTACTTTGCCTGCGGTGCAGTAATGTGGCAGCAGTGATAAGAGTGGTTACAGTGTTACAACAGTGTTGGGGCAGTAATAAGTTGGCAGGGTGTTCCAAGGTGCTGCAGTGGTGGTTGTTTGCACTATTCTGCATGTTGTCAATGCAACAGCCTGAGGAAGGTCATCGTGACGAGAAAAAAAGGAAGGGGAATCAACTCTTTGTCTTTGTGACATTGTGATCCACACCACTGAGCACAATGAAATTTGTCCTCTGTATTTAACCCTTCACCAAAGTGAACAGTGGGACGGTGCCATGCTCAGTGAACCTCAGTGGTAACATGGCAGTTGGTGGATTTGAACCTGGAGCCCTATGGACCCCAACCTGGTTCCTTAACCACTAGGCCACCACTGCCCCGTATATGGTGTAGACAAAAACAAATGGAACTTTCTAGTTTCTTTTACACAAAGTTGCTTGATGGTGATGACATTTTGTTTGTTGAGAAACAGTAAATCATAAAAGTTTCCACCCTTCAAACTACATGAGGCCAACCAAACCTGTCCAAATAGTTTTATTTTATTATCCTTATGTCTTCTCCTTTTGCTTATACAGTAGATGGCAGTGTCAAATTTTTTAATTACCATTTTTATCCTTTATGCATGATTTTTACATGTCATTAATCTTAGTCCACATGAACGCTCCATGTATTTGCTCGTGACCTGGTCCCACGTCCAATCTTTAAGTTTGGACGAGATACCTGGTTCACTTCAAGTGTATATTAAAATTATGGGTTCGAAACCCAGAAAGTCCAGATCCTGGACAGAAATCCATATTTAAAAAGAGTGCTAACTGATTCCTCCCTGTTTTATTTTGGTCTTTAAATATCCAGTGTAGCCTAAAATAAATTTTTCTGGTTTTGTTTCTGTTCCAAGCAAAATGCCGGTTTGAAACCCTGGCTAAAAAATGTATGATTAAAAAAATTCATCTCACCGAATAAAGAAGGGATGTGTGGACAGGTACTGTTGAGCCAACAAGGATCCTTGTGACGGAGCTGTGGGGACAGTAGCAGGGAAGCAGGACTCTTGGCTACAGCGAATGTCTCCATGAGGACCATGTAGGACGTTGGGAATGGGATGGAGGGCAGTCAGAGGAGTGTTGGGCAGCGGCAGATGAGGCTTACTGTCCCCAAGGCTGATGACTGGAATGTGTGAAGGAAGCAGTGAGGACGATGTCATGATAGATGATGCTAAGGTTTGTGGAGTGAGAGGATGTGGGGGGGTCTTCACTGATACTGGCAGCAGTGGTGGTGGAGACGAGAGCTCTGGTGTCTTATTGGTTGAAGTGACTGGGGTTAGGGTGAGGTCTTCACCGTTCTTGTCCACCTGTTCTCTCTTCAGCTCTATGTCCCCGTTGTACTTGGGAGACTGGGTTGCTCCTGAAGTGGACGTGTCCTCCTGTCCCACACTCCCTGACTGTTTAGTTTCAGGACACGGGGAGCTGATAGCATCTGTGAAAGTTAGTCTAACGTTCTGGGATGGACTTCCCTGCTCCATGGACGTGCAGGTGGAGGATGATGTAGAGGAGGTGGAGATGGGGCAGGGTAAATCTGGACTGCAGGAGGAGGAGATCGGCTTTTCCATCGTTGGGTTCAAAGTTAAAGTCTTAGTCTTCTCAGGTGTAGGCGGTGAGTTTGTTTTTATGTTGTTTCCTCATGTGTATGAAGACTGAAACTACGGTCACATGGAGTTTGTACCTCAGAGTGTCCTTACACCACCCTTCTACAAATGGGTTCCATTGCTATAAAAGACAGTCCGTCATATCCTCTTCCTCTGTTGGACCTCCCTGCAGAAAGTAAAGCATCTATGAGTTTTTCATCACTGAAGATTCTTTGGACTTTGGTTGTCTGTACAACACATTTCCATTTCCAGTCAATTAGAGACTGGACACTGTTGAATGTGTTATTGCTAGGTGTTCTATTTGCGTTGAACCAACTGTAAAACACTGTTAATGAGTGTGTGCAGCATGAGATAAATCCAAATCTACATCTTTGCTTCTTCAAACTGTTGCTTTTCCAGACAAGAAGAACTTTGACATTCATCTGGTCTTAGTGTTGTGTTAGATTTTGCAATAGTTCTTCCTGTTTTAACTAGATGTCATGACTTAAGTTTTGGACAGTTCCTTTTTTGAACCAAGATGAGAAGCATGTTTTTTTTTTATTATTTATGTTGTCACATTTCCCTTTGCTAGTGTTTCACTAATGTTTCTTAGTAAAAACATAATATAATCAACATTGAAACAAATAAGTCTTTGCTCCAATGTTTCTAAGATAAATGAATCAATAATCATTGAGTGTGAGAAATAAGAATTGTCTATATGCATCTGATATATTTTACTCTCACTTAATAATGTTCTCAATAAGATTTTTTGAAAGCTCAATTTTAATACTACATTCTGATTTTTTTTTTCTTCAAAATGTGTCACAAATTCTCCAACTACTCACATTGTGACGTCCATGAGATTCATCTGTCTTTGAGGCAAAATCCATCCCCTGGTGCGAGCGTTCTGTGGACGCACATGTTATATCTTTCTGTTCTTAACGTCTTCTTCCTCCTCCTCGTCCTTCTCCTCCTCTTTCTTCTCCTCCCATGGGTTGTTTGGACCTGACTGTCGCCTCTCACCGTTCGTCTGTCAGTGTCTAACATAAGAACACAGGTCTAACGTTCTCTCTTCTCATTTCTCCCACTAAGAAATGAGTCATTACAAACTGACTTGAAAAAATAAATAACCGGCTCCGCTAGAGAAGGCGGAGATTGGTCATGTGCGGCTCCTCCATCTCCTCCTTCGTGTGTCACTCTCTCTCATTTACACTCTCCTCAAGATTGAGAGTCAGAGTTCTGATGTTGGATGCCTGTTGTTGAACAGTGGTTGCAGGGATGTGTGAGGTGGGAAAGAGAGAGCAAGGGAGAGGGAGAGAGAATCAGGGAGCAGGGGTGGTGGTGGTGGTGGTGGTGGTGCAGGGACAGAGGGACAGAGCAGGAACCATGTTGCAAGAAGAGCTTTCCGCTCCCTGCTGGACAAGAGGATGTGCAAGTACAATATGGTGGCTGCTGATAACGGCCTCAAAGCTGACTGTAGCCTGTAGATAAGAACCCTCCACCTCTCCTCACCCTGGCACACACACACACACACACACTTACACACACACATAAACAATTCCTAATAACAAACCAGTAACACACACATATATACAACCATGTGTTCATGAGTGTGTGTTCTCATACGCCCCTCACTGACTGGTCAAACCTTGACTTTAAAGGAACTTGGACCAAATCCATGACAATGTCCACAGCTGCATGAACGTCATGAACCAGTAGGTGTTCGTACTACCAACCTACCTACAGTCAGTGTTGGGCAAGTTACTTTAAAAAAGTAATTTATTACTTTACTAGTTACTGCTCTGAAAAAGTAACTAGTTACGTTACTAGTTACTAAATTATAAAAGTAACTAATAACTAGCTACTTTACTTTAAAACACATTTTAAACGTTTAGTGTTATGTGTCAACTATCATAATGAAATGTAGTGAAACAATAAAAACAAAATAAATGTTTCCCTCTCCGGGGCCGGTAGAAACTGTCCATTTGGACCACAGATGGTAACGATAACGGCGTTACACAGTAACAATAACGGCGTTACACAGTAACAATAATGGCGTTACTGAATGGAAAAGTTAATGTGTTACGTTATTAGTTACTGAGAAAAGTAGTTTCGTTACGTGACAGCGTTACAATTAACGTGTTAGTCTCAACACTGCCTACAGTCCAATAGGTTTACTAACTTAAACTTACTAAGGTACTTTAGATACAAGGTACTGATTGAATGCATGTAGCTCAGTGGCAGGAGTGGACAAATATTTTGACTCCTGGGCCACAGTGGGTCCTGAAATATGTCATGGGGACAAATCAGGATCAGAAAGACGGAGCGCTTATGTCAACTAAGATAAATGACATGTGAAAGTCATGAATAAAAGCTGAATTGCTAAAATGTTTTGTCATTTCTACACTATCTGGTGGGTAGAGGATGGAAATTAAACTCTTATTTTTTGGTTATCATTACATTTGTCCAAACAAATGTAGCTTTTGTGGATATTGGGGAAAAACAGCAGGGTGGTCTATTTTTTAACGACTGTACATATTTATGTAGTTTTGGTTTTTTTAAATTTTGATCTGAGTGTTGGATCTCAGAGGTTTCACTGAGACATTTCTACCATACTGTAGACCACATTTGTCAAACTCAAGGGTCATGTTGACCACCCCTAATTTCACGTGACAAACTAGATCGTACCACGACATATGGTTATGTCATATCAAACTTTTTTCTTCTTTGTGGTTGTTTTGATGTTCATTCTGGGCAGGATGAGTGTTTTTACCCACATATATATTGTGACCCATAGAACTCTTGTTTTGTTTTGCTTTTACACAGGTATATTTCCCCTCTTCTCACTGACTCTAACCTGTGAGTCAAACTAGAGCACACCTGCGCAACTAATGACCAACACACACATCCTCACGATGGTAAATATTAAAGCTCTCACAGGCTTCCTTCCCAAACCTTTCACCCACTCGTACCAACTGAGACCTATTCATTAAAGCTGAAGGTCAGCACCGCTGTTACAGTCATTTCCTTCTTAGAGAATCAAGCTCAAAGAGATGGGATCGTCTTAACCGTTGTGTGGCCTTTAAGGTCCTGGGAAAAAGTACAGTTTGCTGAACAACTGATTTACAAAACTCTCCCATTCACCAATACTCGTCGTCAATACTCTTGAAGCCTCTGCTTTAATATTATTATCATCGTCTTGACATAAATAATCAAAGCACAGCCGGTGTCTGTCACACTGCCGTGCACCGAGCAGCTGCAGTTCCACTTGATCACACCGGGCGTGCCAGAATAACTGTTCACTGTCAGAATTTGCCTGAAACATATAAGTAAGTAATACACAAGAGTACGGAGCAACTCACGTGGGGGTGAGGTTGTCACATGCTTTAGCTATTTCTGTCAAAAGTAAAATTCATCTCAACATGGCAGCACTTTGAAGATCAAACTCATTTCCTTAAGAGGTAATCCACCCTCCGTCCCCCCAACCGCCTGCAGCAGGGGGCTAACAGTATGGTGCAGTGTGATTTAGGTGGCAGTCGTGGAGACTGCTGGATAAGTGGAAGAATTAATAAATGAATGAGTATTTGCATCCATTTGTGAATGTGAAGATTCTCGTTCATCCAGATCATGATGTCCAAAAAGGGTTTAGTTGTCAGCAACTGGACGTCTTCTTGGAGTTGGAAGACTCAAGGACAGAATTCCAAGGGAAAACCTTAACAATGTGGTCTATGCAGTTCAGTGCAGTGAAGAATGTTCAGATCTGTATATTGGGGAGACCAAACAACCACTACGCAAACGCATGGCCCAGCACAGGAGGGCGCCCCCATCAGGACAGGACTCAGCAGTTTATCTCCATCTCAAAGAAAAGGAACACTCTGTCAAGGACTCAGATGTGTATATTTTGGACAAGGAAGACAGGTGGTTGGAGAGAGGACTGAAGGAAGCCATCTATGCCCATCTGGAACAACCAACCTTGGATAGAAGGGGAGGTCTTTGTCATCAGTTGTCTGCTACAGACCATTGAGATCCCACCCTAGGAAGTTTAACTGCTCATCAACACCAGAGCTTCAGTCTTCTCTAGACGAAGACAACAACTCACATTCACATCTGGACATGTGACAAGAAAACTGCTCATTAACATCAGGAGCTGTTTAGTCTAAAAAGGTGAGGAGACCAAAACAACTCTTCACACCTTTGTCCAGTGGTGAAGACAGTGGTCCAGAGGAGTAGAACTACTAGAGTTCCCTCTGAAATCAACCAGAAACTGATGAAGTTCCTCAGTTAAGGAATGAAACGTTTTTTAACTCCAAGAAGAAGTCCAGTTGCTGACAACTAAACCCTTTTTGGAAACCTGGCAGCTGGTACATACGAAGCTGAAGTCTTCACACAATCCTCCATCTCTCTGCCCCCTGTGTCAAATTTTATTAACCCCTCCGGCTTAGGAATCAAAATATTTGCCCACGCCTGCCCTAACCCAGGGTTAATGGGGTTTGTCTGTTGAAAACCAAGTCAAATGGTGTTGGTGATCTCCTCAAAACACATGCCCCACCATGTGAAACCCTCTGGGCAACTGTCCACTCAACTGAACAATGGAAAATGATCCAGGAGTCTCATCTGAAACCCTGAGAAGAAGTGTGAATAAAGAAAACTGATCTGTTAAATACACTCGAGGTCAGCAAGACTTTTCTCCTTGATATAAACTACTAATGTAGGAATTATTAACACAGTGTCACGTTGTTGAACCTGGTCTTAAATCCCTCAACATGACACTGGTTCTTATCTTGTTCCAGTCCAATTACAGTCATGACACCTTATACAGCGGCGGCCACATGTCACTGCTAACACATACCTTTCTCCCCAGGATGCACCTGGTGAGCATGATTGGCCGGACGTGAGGGAAAGCTGTTTCCTGTGCACACTTCCTGGTGTTGCACAGCAGAGCAGAGCTGATAAAGGAGGAGAGAGATTAGAGAATGGAAGTTATTGGACTGTTTCAAACAGTATTTTTGGACACAGTAACAGGTGCCAGAAAAGCAGAGTTCTTGGGTTACTACGTAAACACAATTTTGGAAAATATTAACAATGGAAAAGACTGATTCAGGGACTTTTACCGCAGACTATGAATATAGGAAGTTGTTCACTCTTGAATAATCTCACAGAAATTGGACGTGTTTGTCATCCAATAAGATGAATTCATTCATTCTCCCTTTGTCTCCTTATCCTTCACCAGGTTATGAAGGCAGCAGTCTCCATGACCATCACCTAAATCACACTGCACCATACCAGCCCTTAAACGACCTTCCTACAAGTGGTGAGTCCACCAGAGGGCGCCAACCACCCTTAAGCCAGGCTCATACTGTTCTGTTTTGTACGTTACACATCAATGTGTTTACTTGTTTTCTCCTCCATGTCTACGTTATCACATGTGCAGTTTGTCAGGATGAGGTAAAAAATTGCATGAAAATCAGCTAAATTTCCAACACGCTTGTTGTTACCCTGTGAACACTGCACGCCCAAAATCACGCCCAATTGCGACATTTGTGGCCAGGACAATTGTGACAATATCGGCTCAAAATTGCACATTGTACATACGGGTTAAGGGACTTAAACTTCGGACAAGTTCTTGCCCAAAGAGATATTATAAACAATTTTAAAACTTTTTTAATGGGAGTCCTGGTGATTAATGTTTGTTTGTTGTTTGTGTCATGTCTTAATCGACTGCTTTCCTAACTGGGATTTTATTGAACTGCTTTAATAAAATCTCCAGAAACTGAATGTTTTTTTCTATCCAGAATGTTTCTTCGTGTAGTGACAATTTTTAAAATTTTAAAGGACAGACAGCAGGTGTAATTATGGGGTATTTAGTTTCCTGAGAATTGAACCCACACACTGCTGCTGCTCCAAAGAACTTTATTTTGTAACTAAGTCAATCATTTATTACTTTATTACCATTACTGTGGCTGCAGGTTTTTATTCCAACCAAACCAATCAACTGATCTCAGTCAGACAGCTGATTGGTCCTTTGTGGAACAGTTTACCTGAATTACATCTTTATTCAATAACTGACAGCACTTCATTATTTTGTATTTTATCCATATTTAAGATCAGGGAAGTGGCAATAAAGTTTTGGAGAAGCAAAAATATTCATTTGTTTTAAGATCAAGATCAGACCTCAGACAATTTTGGCATTTGGAAAAAAAAAACCTTTTATTTATTTCTAATTAAATGCAATTTATAGGGCACTATATTCAAAAGAACACAAATATTCCATTAAAATTTAGACAATTTTTATTTACTTCACTTTTTATACATTGTTTCTGTTGCTTTTCTTTAACCTCTAGAGGGAGACAAATACTGTGATTAAACCTAAAAAAATGAACCTTTGAATTCGAAGACAAATGATGAGATGAGAAACAAAATAAATGTTAAATTATTTTATTACAAACTGCAAAAAAAACACATGCAAACAAAACATGCAAAAAAAAAAAAAAATCAGTGAACGCACTAAACAACCCATATACACACACCAAGGAAAGAAAAAGTATATTTACAACCAAATATATAGAATAGAATAGACAGCCAATAAATACCTTAATATAGTGTCTGTAACTGCAGTTGGTGATAAATGGATTTGAAAGGTAATAAACATACTTTAAATTTGCGTTTTATCAATAAATGTATCCAGTGAAGCACACATTTAAATATAAGCAACATCACCATGGACAATAACGTGTCCTCCAAACATATTCCATTGTCCTACATTGACTCCAACTTGTTTCTTTTTTAACTTCAACATATTTCTGAGCGAAAAAAACTTTTTTCTGTACATGAACAATGACAGAATAAATGCTAAAGTCAAATGTTTGACTGGTTTCAGCAAAGTCGTACAGCAACACCAAGCTAAAAGTACACACTGTTTTGAGATACATTTAACTCTAAAATGACATCTGAATCCAAACCCAAAGATAATGCTGAGTGTTACCATTCACAGGACAATGACCTGACCTTCATAAAATACAGGAGATAATTCTGGACCTTAGGTTTATTTTTTTTTATGTTTTATTTTGCTTGGATAACAAGGGGACAGAACTCTTCCAGCTCTGGTTCCTGAAGCAGACATTTCTTAGGTGGTGTGTTTCCGCTGACCTGAGGTCTGTATAACTAAGTTCCCACATTTGAGACAGCAGGAGTTGGAGTTGCTTTCTTTTCTAGGGATATTCCAGCAACTCATGCAGCGTACTCTATACTTCTTATACCTGTTGAAAGAAACAAACACACAAAACAGTGTCAAGATACAGAAGAGCTCATACGTGTAATGCTGTGGTTCACAAAGAGAGAACGAGGTCTTAGGGACATGGGGGCATCAGCAAGACTTCAATACCACCCTGGTTTCCTTTCATTTCTTCTTCACTTTAATGCCTTTGGTTATTGTCAAGAAAACCATGGGAAAAATGTCTTGATCAACACTGGAATTAAACTCTTATGAACTATTTTTGTTGTTATATGTTATATCTTCTTTTCTTTTTAGCTTGTCCTTTTTTCAGGGGTTGCCATAGCGAGTCAACAATTTCCATCTCCCCCTGTCCTCTCCATCTTCTACTCTGACTCCAACTACCTCCATGTCCTCCCTCACTGCCTCCATCAATCTCTTTGTCTCCTACCTGGTAGCTCCATCTCTAGGATCATTCTTCTACCAATGTATCCACTGTCCCTCCTCTGAACCTTCCTGTCTGTGTTGTCCCTCTAATCACCTCATTCCTGATCCTGTCCATCCTTGTCTCTCCTAAAAGAATCTCATCAGCATCTTTAACTCCTCCACCTCCAGATCTGTCTCCTGTCTTCGGTCTATTCCTAGTGTCTCTAATCCATCCATCATGGTTGGTTGGAACTAAAACCTGCAGCCACTGCAGCTCTTTCTGGAGCAGGTTGACCCACACATAGCCATGTTACATACCTTATTCCACAGGCATTACAGAGGGGTGTCCCATCTTCTGCATCTCTCCACATCGGTGTCTTCCTGGTGCAACATGAGGCACAGGCTTTAGTCTCTGATGGAACAGAAAGATAGAATCAATTCATGTTTGGCAGTAATTGTTTACACTTTATGTACATCAGGATTTAGTGATGTGACATATCCAGTAACCTACTGGGAACTGTGGTCAAGAGGTCAGTCTCTTCGTCTGAGCTGCTGGTCTTGTAGGATTTTCTTGTCCTTGGTTGAAGTTTCCGTTGTCTCTTAGAGAGCTTGGTGCTGTGACAAATACACAAACACCTGAGTCTGACTTCTTTACAAAGAGTTTCTTCGTAAAATTGACTGAATGAAATCTGTACCTGTATTTCCAAGTTATGAGGAGGCGACAGGTTTCCCTGCTGTCATCCAGCTCAGAGCCCATACTGAACATCACGCCCTGAACGTTGGGATCCTGGATGTCAACACTTCTGCTGGGATAAGGTTGTTTCCTCCGACCTTTGGTTCTCCACTTGACAACAGTCTGTGGCTGTATCTCATTTGTTTGCGCCGGTGAGCCTTCAGGTTGGAGCTTGGCAGGAGAAATATTACCGACGGATGATTTGGAAAAAGGAGGAGGTGGAGGAGAAGGTGAGGTTAGGAGCGTACTCTCCGGTTTGGAACCTACGACATCAGATTGTGGAAGAGAGTTATGTCTCTGTATCACACAGGATACAGACAGAACTGACGGCAGGAAAGGAGTTTGTTGAGCGTCATTGTTGGGATCCGAGGTTACAACGTTGGCATTGCAGTCCAGCGTTAACACTGACTTGGACAAAGATGGACATGAGGTCACATCGGCGTTGCTCTTCACATCCTCAGACCATCTAGTAACATTCCCAGATTCATTTACACAGCACTGAGTGTCCACTCCCTCGTTATTCCCAGCATTCCCAGAGCCTGAGAATTCATCTCTTTTGTAGCAAAAATGTGTTTTAGTGTTTAGAAGAGTAGAAGTTTGAGTTTCCTGTTCAGTAACAGTGGACTTTTCTTCGTCTCTGTGATGCAGGAGTCTCTCACACTGCAAGTTGATGAGGTTCAACACCGTCCATGGACTGTCATCACAGACACACTCCTCTCTGAAGGTGTTGACCATGTGACGACCAGACAAACATCGCAAACGGGATCCGTTTAATGTTTTATATACATCTACGTCCTCTTCCTTCTTGTCCTGCACAGTTGTCGCACCAAGCAGTTTGGGAGATGATTTTGTTTCAGAGAAACTGCAGTGGATCGGAGACGCTAGCATGGACACCTCTTGGAAAAGGTAAAAAAGAGCAGAGTTGGAGTCTTGAGAATCTTTTTCTGGCGTCTTTTGGTGGATGAATGTGGTCTGAGTCTCTGCTCTGCAGCTCATGTTTCCTGAAACAACAGAGTTGAGACAGAACTTTCATTAAGGACTTGTTTTTTAAACACTGGATTTATTTAATTAACAACATTTTATAGTAAAGCGTGTTGATCCAAATATACGTTGAAATCACATGTTTGAAATATTTACCTCAAGAAAAACTAATTGTTTTAATAGATTTCCAAAAAATATTGTATATTTATGCATATTTTCTAAATATTACACACACAATAAAAAAAACATGATTCCCCATAAACCTTTTTTAATGAATTCAAAACAACTACCGCAGGCAGGGGCAAACTAAGGCCCAGGGACCAAATGTGGCACAGTGAGCTTTTAAATGTGGCCTGCCAACCTTTTGGCAAAATTAAATCATTTATGGATATGGAAAACCTTTTTTTAAAGATTACTTAAATTAAATAATGAAAATTTTTTGGTCTTGATATTATTTTATAAACATATGTGTGTGTGTGTATATATGTATATATATATGTATATATATACACACACACATATAAACATTTTAAAGGGTTTGAACCCTTAAATTGTCAACCAGAAACAAATATTATATTAATCAAATAAAAATAAATTATTTAGTTCCCCTGGTGCTGCACCAGGTGGTTTGGGTTGTAGCATAAAAAAGGTACGACAAATAAACTGATGTTTAAGCATCTTGTTCGCATTCACTCGATGATATATTTTAAAAATTATTTAATTTATTATTTATGTATTTTACTTGAGCATGTCCTTGTAATTAAATGGTTGAAGAGGAGGCATCTGGTCACTAACATTTTCAAACAAAAAGTCCAAAACATTAGTTTAAAAGTATTGAATAAACAGAATGACACTCACAACATCACATTAGTGGAGGTAAAAACAAAAAAAAACTCAGAACTGATACATTTATCCAAGTGGGGGCGCTAAAACCGTAAAATATGTATCTTAAAGTCACAGTGCGTCATATAATGACCAGGTATGTTATAAAGTCCTGAATAATAGGCTGGTTAAACTTACCATAACTAGTGTATGGTCTACGGTCCAGAGCTGTAGTGTCGGCAGAGTTAAAAGTGTCACAGAGCGTCGACGTCACGTCATCAAAGTCCAACATTTTCGCGGTCTCTTTTGAAATAAGACGGCGGTAATTATGACGTAAGTGATTGATCTTTACCAGACAGTTCCCGCTACAGGTGTTAGTCTATAAATATGGCTGAAATCTGACTTGACTTTATTCTAGAAACTTGGTCCATATGTTGCTCCTCAATCTGATTTCAGGTCAGTGTTAATGAAAGTGCAAAACATGGCTCATCATCTCAGCGTGTTGTGGAATCATCACCTTAAACCTCAGGTCGATCACGTTCAAAGTCCAATCCGAACTCACCATCATCCCTTCAACCCCCGGTTCGACTCCCGGATCAGAGATTATCGCCGTGTTCTCGGGTGGTGTCAAGCCACTGGGCCGGTCTCCATGGTGGTGTGGTGTTTTGCAGCGGGAGTTAACGCAGCTGTCCTGGGTTTGATCGATTACACCTGCTGGGAATAAAAGTCCGCGCTGCACACAACACCGGTACCAGCGACACCGACACGTGGAGCTGTGAAATCACTGGTTGATGGAGAGAAAATGTTGTAGATGAAAATTAAAGCAACACCTGAAGTGTGTTTTGTTGCTTTTAATGTCGGTTTTGTTATTTATCTCGCCCTGGAGTGTGAGCTTCCTGGAAGCAACAAACGTCAAAGAGTTTGTTCTGATCCAAATACAACCTCACAGATGTGTGTGTGAACGGTGAGAAACTGTTTGGATGAAATAATTATAATGATAAATACATTTATTTTAGTTTTTCCACCGTATTTGAAACTTAGTTTTGGGAGTTTGGATAATAATAAAAATAAAACTATTAGTAACACCTTTAATTTATCAAATTCTCTTCGTCATCTTAAAGTAATTAGTGTTTTATATTCAACACCTGCTGAAAGTCGCCCCCTATTGGATGAATGATTATCTTACAGCTGGCAGCAGGTTATTTAGGTGAACAGCTATGATGGGGTTTTTTATTTCTTCATCCACCTTCTACAGCAGATATGGGCAGGTATGTTGACTCCCGGGTCACACGGAGTGCTGAGCGGATAGATTGAGGAATGTGTGTGAATAAGATAAATGAAGACTGAATAAAGGATCGGTGACAACAGTATGAGTTCATGTCTATAAAAGAGTTCCACAGATGCAATATTTGCCTCGAGAAGGTTGACGGAGACGTACAGAGGAGGTCAGAAAGAGCTGCATTGTGTTTTTCTAGATTTGGAAAAGGCCCATGACAGGGAGACATGGGAAGATTGTGGTTTTATATGAGGAGGTCAGGAGTGGCAGAGAAGTATGTTAGAATGGTGCAGGATATGTGGTGAGGTTTACTGTTGGAAGGATAGAAGACTTTAAGGTGGAGGTGCGACTGCATCAAAGATCAGCCCTGAGACCCTTCTTGTTTGCTTCAGTGACTGACAGATGAGGTCAGACAGGGGTCTTCATGGACCATGATGTTTGCAGATGACATTCTGATCTGCAGTGAGAGCAGAGTGCAACTATGAGAAGACCTAGAGAGGTGGAAGTTTGGAATGGAAAAGAATGGAGGTCAGTCGCAGACATAGTGTGTGTGAATGAAAGGGAGAACAGTGTTATGGTGAGGTTATAGGGAGCAGAGGTGGTGCAGGTGGAGAAGTTTAAATACTGAGGATCAACTGTTCAGAGCAGTGGAGACTGTGGAGCAGACTGAGAAGAACAGAGTGGAGTCAGGATGGAACAACTGGAGAAAAGAGTCAGGAGTGATCTGAGATAAAAGAGAGTCAGCTAAGGTGGAGGGACGGTGGAGAGACCAGGATGGATTAGAGACACTAGGACTAGACAGAAGACAGGAGACGGAGGTGGAGGAGTTAAAGATGCTGCTGATTCTCTTTAGGAGAGACAAGGATGGACAGGATCAGGAACGAGGTGATTAGAGGGACAACACAGACAGGAAGGTTTGGAGAAAAAGCTAGAGAAGACAGATTGAGATGGTTTGGACATGTTCAGAGGAGGGACAGTGGAGGCATTGGTAGGAGAATGATTCCAGAGATGGAGCTACCAGGTAGGAGACAAAGAGGAGATTGATGGATGCAGTGAGGGAGGACATGGAGGTGGTTGGAGTCAGAGTGTAAGATAAAGAGGATATGGGGAGATGGAAATTGTTGACTTGCTGCGGCACATTAAAAAAAAAAGTAGTGGAGACAAATCACATTGCCTTGAAAAGAAGTTTGATGTTTGAAACCAATTTTATTGCACACATTTAAATATTTGTAATGACAGGACATTGAGTTGCTGCAGAAAGAAAACACATTCACACACAGACAGAAAACAGAACTAAACTTATCTGCTACTTTAGTAGAAGCCCAGGTCGTTTAACTTGGTAATGTTTAGTGTTAACCAATACCAACTGTTTTAAATCTTCTAATAGGAAAATCATCACTTCATGCTGGTCACTATCAGAGGTCACCACTGTAGGTTTACTCTGCTCTCTCCCTCAAGCAACCAAACCTGGGGTGTTATGGACTAGGCAGTATCTCTGGAGCCCTCTGGTGGCAAGCAAGGGCTCTGCAATTGCACTACTCTCTTATTCCTATTTATTTAAACCTTTGTTTTCATATGCAATCAACAGCATCTGAGATGAAAAATAAATCTGTCCAAAACTGTGGTTGGAGTTTGTGTGAAATCCTTGTATGTGTTTCGGTTTGATAGAAGCCTGACTGCAGATAAGTGGAACACATTGATATGAAAATAAATACTATGTTGAGAAAACTTCCAAGAGTTGGCGTAACAGGACTGACTGGTTAAAAACATCACAGGATATTTGTGCGTATCTGAGCGGTAAGGGAATGTTGCATTGTCTTCATGTAGAGGTAATGATGGTCTGACATTGTGGATCACAGCAGTGCACATGTGCCTTCATCAAGTGAATCCTATTTAATGAAATAATATTGAATATTGACGCCCAAAGAGCTATGTTTTAGTAAAGGTATTTTTGAAATTTTTTCTGTTAAACCAAACTGTTGGAACGATGCTGAACCATGGAATTCTACTTTCAGACTTTAATGAAACTGTATTACTGACTTTAACACCACTACAAATTATATATGAATAGATGGATAGACAAAAACAAATTAATGAGAAAACTTCAAAATTAAAGTCCGAGTTGTTGCATTTGGTAACCTGTCTTTACAGTATATATTTTACCAGGACAGATCATTAGCAGTAACGCGTTTTCAAAGGTATAAAAGCTCTGTGACCGTTTCTGTCATTTGGATTCACTAGAGCAAAACAAGGATCCTATTGTTTTAAGCTAATCATTTGTTTCACCTCTGATGAGACAATGTCTGACCTGCTGTGATCTCACTTCCTGTCTAGCCATTGGTCAACTCCAGACTTCAGGACACCATCATAGCGGTGCATCCTTTCAGTGGACCCACCCACTAGAGAATCTCGCAGACAAAAGCATCCTCCTGGTTGTCTCTCCTCAGTGAGGTTTAGGAACATGACCATCCACATAAAAGTTCCGGGTGACTTTAGGTAACGTTAGCTCGATGCCCTCCAACTCTGGAGTAAGAATGATCTGGCACCCGAGTCGGGAATTCTCCTGAAGCATCGGTGCCATGTCCAGCATGTCATCCTCTCTGCAAAGCAAAGTTCATCACAACTTAACGGTTTTGCAGCTCGTTTCGGTGCAAATTGATCTTATATCTTATCATTCTTACTGCTCCGTGGGTTCAGGCAGTTTGTCAAAATGTGGCGAGTTAACGTAAACGTGGCATGTGGAGCAGGCCAACGATGCCTCGCAGGCTCCTGAAAGACAGAAACGTAAAGGAATAAATGGATCTTAATCCTTAATCCACCAAATTAAAAATGACGATGATGTGTGAAAACCAACCTTCAAGGTCTATTCCATGCTTGTGAGCCAAATACAGAACATTATCTCCTACTTTGGCCTTGACAGGGATCCTCTGACCCGAACGATCTATATACACCACGTTCACACTAGAACAGACACAACATTCAGTATTTAATGGATCGGTGTGAATATTGAGAGGTTTAAGAGTAAATGAAGGTGAAATTTACCCTGTAATTAGTTCACATTTATTTACTGTTGACTGTCTATAAATAACTAGTGAGGACTTCAAGAAATGAAGGAACTCAAACTTCTGCATCACCTTAACCACTAGGCCACCACTGCCCAACTTTTTTTTTTTTTTTTTTTTAAGAACTCAATTAATCCCTCGGGAGTATCCTTTGGGAAATGATGCCTCTGCATTTAACCCATGACCCCAGTGAGCAGGGTTATTGTGGGGGGACCATGCTCACGGCACTTCAGCGGTAACTTGGCAGTAGGGGGATTCAATCCGGGGACCTTGCAGACCCAAGTCCACATCCTTAACCACTGGGCAACCAACTGCCCCAAACTTAAATTTCTTCACCTTCTTCTTCTGCTGCTACGTTTCTGGATCACAAGGCATCCGTCTGCACTCAAATCACACTGCTCCATACTGTGAGCCTTCCTCTGGGTGGTGAGCCCCAGGACCGTGCTATGCTCAGAGCACCTGAGTGACAACCTGACAGTTGGTGGATTCAGACCCTAAGCCCTGCAGACACAAGCCTGCCTTCATAACCGCTCGGCCACCGCTGCCGCCCCAACAACTTACAGAAAGGTATTAAAAGGTTCCCAAAGTACAGGGCAGTGTAAAACTGACCCTGTTACAAAGAAGTTGTTGAACTGGTTTGAGGCCAGAACATTGTTTTATTATTATTCAGCACTAGACAAGTCAATGAAACCAGTGTAACTTACACGTCCTCTGGATTCTCTGCACTGGAGCTTCCTTCCTCACTGTGGTGAAGTCCTTTATGAAGAAAGGACAATCAGAGTTGGTAAAAAAAAAGACCTTTAAAGTGTAAAAGTGTGTTATTCAACCCTTAACCAGTCAGCTAACAATGCTTCCTATTTAAAACCAAACCCCTATCGTAAACGCAGCCAGACCAGGTCTTTAAAACGACACAGAATCACTTTTATTTTGAAAAGTCTGAAAAGTCAGCCGAGTCCAGTGTTCGTTGAAGCTAATGGTACCAGCAGCTCAAACCTGAACTAGTCCGAAGATGTCGGTTTATGGTCCGGTATCTGACGGAGGCGCCGCTCTTCTTCAGCCACATCCAGCCGCTCGCGCCGCTCCGGGACAGCGGACATGAACTACAGTCCGGTATGACTTTCAACCCCAGACCCACGCTCCACCGGACCACTGCTGCGGCCGCCATGATTCTGTTTTGGTCACATTGCCCCGCGCAGCCAATAGGAAGATATGAGCCACAGCCACGTGACCTCTAGAGGCGTAATACGACGTAAGGACAGCAGATGAAGCTGTTGCTTCATAAACGTTCTTTCGTTTCACCTCGACGATGGAACGACCACGGATATATGTTAACGAGTCAACATGGAGAAGAGACTGGTGAGTTATGGACCTATCATATGGTTGGGTGACAAAGTTGTTGAGTAGAATCTAACTTTAAAGTCTTGATGTCGTCATCTGACGTAACAGTTGGGTTATCTCACATATACTCATGTATGCTATATATGTATATATTCTAATAAAATAGAAAAATGACTAATTTCTTTCATTTTTACACGAAAAAACAAAAATACTACAAGGGCTTTTTCCCCTAACAAACTTTCAAAATAACAGTATCTTCCTAACAATGTGTATTTTACCTTAAAATAAATTTAATAGGAACATTATTAAATAATTCTGTGAGTTTTTTTTTACTTTGACATATTAGTATTTGCATTCATTTTCTAGAAATGAGGGGAATCTACACCAAAGTAATAATTTCTTGGTTATTGTTATAAACTAATATTTCTTAACAAACAAACAGGTTAATAATGAAACAGGAAGTGGACTAATCATATTTTTTCTTTGCGCTTGTATTACAGTATTGCAGTTTAACATTTGTATTAGCCATTGTATGGTGACGTATGGTGACGTATCCCCTGTGATCCATTAATCATGTGTTAAATCTTGGTTTATTGCAACACATTTTGAATAACATTTAATTGTGTTGAATGATGATGTATCAAGAATCATTGATTTCTGTATGTTGCTGGAGCAGATCTGCTGGTGCGACGTCTCACCTGCAGCTGAAACACGTTGAGATGGTATTTCAAAGTCCAGCTGCTTCCAAACTATTTCTCATTGAAAACATGTGTATTGATGAGAGTAGGTGGGTGGGTGGTTGGTGATATACAGCTGTTGTATTTATTTACATGAAATTAACAAATCGATCAATTTCATAATTTAACCATTGTGATCAACACATTAGAGAACTGCATCAAATGTTTCTTTTTTATACCAGGGCTTTAAAAGCGTGTGAAAAACTCCTTTATCAAGTCAACTTTACAACAGAACTCCTGCCAAATGTGGTATTAAAACCTTGCTGCTTTATATAATTTATTGACTAAAGTCCTATCGTTAGGCCCTGATTCCTGGAAATCCAGTGTGTGTGTGTGTGTGTGTGTGTGTGTGTGTGTACCTGTAGTGTCCAGTTCTGTGACTCTGCTGCCGTTCATCACTCAAACATACAGATCATTAAAAACAGGTGATCTTCAAAATGGCTCCCATGGCCTTTCATGCTTCATTTGCGTGGGAAAAGTTGAGTTTGTCCTCAGAAAAAAAACTTTCAACGTGAGTCAACCCAGCTGTGAGTTGGAAATACCTCTTACTCATTCTCCTTTGGATTTCACTGGCCTGGGAAGGTTTTTTGCTGTGTTTTGTGAAACACATTTTCGGGATGGAGCGTTAGGGGTTAAATCGTTCACTGGGATTAAAGATTACACTCAGACTTTTTAGCACAAAACACAGTCGGTCTGCCGGACCTGCAGCACCGGGATGTTTGGTTTAGCATTAGTTCTGGACGCGGCTTAGTTTCAGTTTGTTGTAGACGACTCAGGTCATGACAGACAGACTCAAACCCTGACCTGTTGACCTCTGACGGCAGATAAAAAAGCAACAGCGAGAGTGGTCAAGGTCACGAAGGTGCAACAAATCATGTCAACACATTCAAGCAAACTCAGAAAGTCCATCTGGTTTTACTTACATTCGGAAGTTAGGTCAGTACATTAAAGATCAACACCAGAACAATTCATGGACGTTGTCAATGCATGAAGGTTCCTTCCAAAATACAACAGATCTTCCAGATACAAATAAAATCTGTTCCAGAGCAGAGATGTTCCCTCACACCACCAGGAAGGTTCACAGTATGGAGCAGTGTGATTTGGGTGGGAGTCGTGGAGACTGTTGCTCCTGCAACCCAGTATGAAGATGAATGAATGAATGAAATTGTTCCAGCCATCCAGAAATATCCATCCATCACTGCCACTTCTCCATTACCATGCTGTGGAACCAACAGTCTCCACCACCTGCACCCAAATAACACCTAACACCGTACCCGCCCCTGCATAAAGGTTCTTCTTCTACTACTTTCAGCTCGTACCTTTTTCAGGTGTTGCCACAATAAATCATTTCAATTTCTCCCTGTTTTCCGTATCTTCAACTCTAACTCCAACTACCTCCATGTCCTCCCTCACTGCATCCATCATTGTCCTCTTTGTCTCCTACCTGGTAGCTCCATCTCTAGGATTATTCTTCTACCAACTGTCATTCCTCTGAAAAAGGTCCAAACCATCTCAATCTGTCTTCTGTAGCTTTTTCTCCAAACCTTCCTGTCTGTGTTGTCCCTCTAAGGACACCCTTACTGATCCTGTCCATCTTGATCACTCCTAAGGCAGCCGGTGTTGGTCTTCTAAGGTAGGAGAAGGACTGGGAGAGAGGTCTGGATTGGATGAAAGAGGGAAAGAAAGATAGAAAGTATCAGGTAAAATGACCAAGCGAGGGACGGTGAGGGAGACAGAGTGTCGGCTCGAATGTTTGAGGTTGGTTGAACACTTGTATCTAGATGTTTCTTCTTGCTATTGTTGCTCACTTGTAACTTGAAGAACTCAGGAAGTTTGTATCTAACGATCCACTGTGTTCACCTTTCTTCAACACTGAAGTTCATGACCATTGAGAGACAGTGGCTATAAATTTGGTTGTGATTGCTTCAGTCTCAGGTTGTCAGGTTGGGCGGGGACAGTTGGTTGCCTAGTGGTTAAGGAAGCAGACCTGGGTCCACAAGGCCCCCTGTTCGAATCCCCCTACTCCCAAGTCACCACTGAAGTCCACTGAGCGTGGCACCGTCCCCACTCACTGCTCCTCGGCGATCAGAGCTGACCACTGTGACTCACAATGTTACAAAGTCTCAGTCAGGACATCTCTGCATCCTGGATTTTAGTCTGTAGCAGTGACTGTAAAGCACTTTTGTAGACGACCATGTCTCTAATTTGCCAACAAACACTGGTCAAGTGAAAAATGTTCCCCTGGTTTCCTGCATGTGTTTCTCTCAGACTGTGTCACTGAGTTGAGTTATTGTTGTAACTTTGTCCGTAATTGGCCTCCGAGGTCTGGACCCAGCTTGTGTGAGACCTTTAGTCCAGCAGAACACAATGTCCCTCTGGGGACTGAACGGCAACAACTGTGAGTGACTGCACTGTTTGACTCCCCATGACTCCCCAACTCAAAGCTCTCTTCAGCTACAGTAGAACTCACTGTGGCGGTGGTTTTAACAGTCTGTTGAAAACAAGAATAAATGACTTTTAGAAAGAACTCTGCAGTTTTCTAACACACAGTGAATTTACATTTACAGAATGAGAAAGCTCCTTTGTGTCTGACTTATTAGTCACAGACCAGACTGTCTGGTCAGGAGACAGTTTAGACAGAAAGCCTCTCAAAGAACCTAGATTCCGTGCTAATATCTTGGTTGATGCAGGTCAATCTGTATGACTCAGTGGAAAGGCTTGGTTGGTTTGAGATGTGAATACATTTTCCGTTTCCAGGAGGTCCATAATGCAACAACTTTGGTTCCCGGCCAACTAAAACCTTAAAACATTTTCACCAGAAGTTGAAACTTATTTGATATATTTCAAATAGACCATATCGCAAAACATGTAATAAATTGGACCCAGTTCAGCGAATAGCATTGAAGACCACACAGAAAGGTTGCTGTTGAATTCTTTATTGTCCTCTGCAATTTGTTCTGACAAAACCGTGAATTTTAACACCAACGTCACTCAGTAAGAAAATGTTTGGGAGCCATAATGACAGACAGGGCAAAGTTATATATATATAGTCCGGTGTGGCTTATAGTCCGGAAATTACGGTATATGTATACTGATCTGGAAATCGTTTTGTTGTCTCGCATCATTGATTTGGCTGAACTTTTATGCTGGATGCCCTTCCTGGCGCAACCCTCACCATTTAGCCGGACTTGGGACCTGCACTAAAAACACTGACTTGTGCCCCCTAGAGGAAACATCTCATAGTGTACTACTTCATAAACATATATGATCACAGTAAATTCCCCTAACCCTACATTGGTTATGTCAAATATATTCACTTGTCTGGACCCATTATACTTTATTTATATGTTTACTGGACCAGCCTGCTGTTTTCTTCAATTCCTCATTCATTCCTATGCCTGGTTCCACTAAAGAATCCATTTATTTGGAAAATGAACAGAGCTTCAGCTCTTACATCAATAACTATGGTATTGTTCTACCAAGGACTGTGCTTGTAGAGATTCCATGTTGTCAGATTTCCTGTATTCATCAGGCAATGTTCCGTACATGGGACCAGACATTGGAAGGATACAGAAATAGAAGAAAATAAAGGTGGTCTAATATGTACATGTACAGTATATATACATATAAACACACATTCATATAAACTTCCAACTCTTTTCATCTCATGGATCAGGCTGTCGTTGAACTACCGTTGTGGTTCCTCAGACTCTGGAGCAGATGTGAAGGTTACCTAACCCTGATATCGCACGTGTGCAGCGACCATCACAGTAGCTCATGTCACTGCCCCTTGAGTTACAGCCCTGGTGTTTCCTGCTGATACACATGATGTATACGTACTTTGCACGCACGTTTCGCAGCCACTGACTCACCAACTTGGTTAAATAATAGTTCTACGGGGAAAGTACGCTGAGCTCAGACATTACCATCATGCTGTTTTGGTACCTCATAAAACCTGAGCCAGACTTTTTAAGAAGTGACGTAGCGTCAACAGGTGTCTGACACGGGGGCATCAAGCCTCAACTGGGGTGGTGCGCTAATCAAAGGCATTCCTTGATGTACAGATCCAGACACAGCAGCGAGTGTAGAAACAACCCTGAGGCGGACATGATCCCACACCTACTCTCACACTCACAGGTACTCACTAACACCTTTAATTATCCTGATACTCTGACCTCATCCAATCAGAGTCCCCCGGATAGATGACTTCATTAAATTACATTAAATCAAAATAAAAAACAATATAACATGTCATCTTATTTTAATTTCAGTGGACTCACCCTGTGTAGACAGGCCAATAGTATGGTGTAGTGTGATTTGGGTGGCGGTGGTGGAGATTGTGCTAATGGACAAGATGATGTAGATGAATAAATTAATCTTATTTCCATCTTGTTTGTTTGTTAATTTAACCAACAGATATGTTTTGTTAAACCCAAGGCTCCTCCTTGTGGACAGAAAAGTCCTCACACCCCATCCACATTGAGATACGTATAAATGACAAGTATATTTTTAACTGTACAAACCGCTGTATGAGTTGCTGCCACCTAGAGACTGGAGGCTTGTTATTCTTATGTCACCTCAGTGGTTGACTTATGTCCAGTCTGCCATAGTCTATTTGAAGCACCTCACGCCCCCTGCTGGCACCTCACCACGACCATCCAAGGGGACTCGCCCCACTATTTGGGTAGTAAATATGAAAACAAATGTTTGCATTGCTAACCTTCTTTAACTTTGTTTTTGGTATTGTTTTTCATACGGTAACAAAAAATATAATCTGATCACTTAGTGCAGGTCGCAGTGGTGGCCTAGTGAACTTGGGTCTGTCAGGCTTCAGGTTCTAATCCACCAGGCTCGCCACCCAACTAGGTGAAGGTGAAAGAATATTCAGTGCAGTATCGCTATCTTTTACAGAGACCAAAGTTCTCATCATAACATGAATAACACATGGTTTTCATTTCATTAATAGACTATAAAATCATTGTGAGAACAGACTATATCCAAGTGCTTCCGTGTATTGTCAGGATTTCTACACACTTTCAGCGTTGATGTCATATGTCCCCAAAAATACTTTAAAAATGACATAATATAAAATGTGCTTGATTATAGCTTAATTATCCCCAGAGGCTACAAGTATAAACAAATTAGCGGTTGGAAAAGACACACTTCAGACGTCAAAATCCTTATTAACCACAAATGATGTTGTTTTTTCTTGTGGTCATTTTGGTCGTGTTTCCAGAGAGTTTAACTCTACCATCTGTGTACAACACAAATAATGGTTTACTGGAATGTTACACTGCAACAAACTGTGTATTCTCCAAGTATTCACCATGTAAATGTACGAAAATCATGTTTTCAGTCTACAGTAACTCTGAAATCTTCTGTAGAGCCAGTTATGCAGACTTTTAACATTGTATATTTAATCTTGCTGCTGAAAAAACTTTGTGAAGAAGAACGCCATGCGAGGAGTTCCGCACACTGTAAACAAGTGCAGCTCGTATTTTTTCGTGATGAATTGAATGCGACCCTGTGCTGATCTTCCGCTGACCTGCCTTTGTATCCGTATAAAACAGATGTTATCTTCAGCTGCATTAGCTTGAGAACATCATCCATCACCGTGAAGAGGTAGAGCTTCTTCATCTGGACATCTTCCCTCCTCCACTGCCACCCTGCTCATAAAACTGTGTGTCCACTCTATCATCCGCTGCGTATTTCATCCTTATCAACCAAAGCCTGTTTCCACTGACTTTCTGCTGATCCACGTGTTCTGTGATCGGTTCACGCAGCAGACTTTTTGGAAAAACGTAACATTTTCTGTACAATCAGTACAATCTGTTCTTTCTGTCAGCACGAAAAGGAAGCGTAGGATTCTGAATGTCATTGGCCTGGCACTTTTCAGGAGGAATTGTCTTCAAAGGGTTCTGTCCGTGTGAGGGAAATTGACCCACTGGCTGAGAGAAAGCCTGGCGGGCCGCACCTAAAACCGCACTCCCGTCCCACGGGCTCCCATTCTTACCTGCAGAACAGTCTGTCAGAATCTTTATATCTCGACTTCCTGTGTTTTCTCTCGTACTGATTGTTTTTATCTGACGTGGCTTTGGCAAAGAACATTTCAAAAAAACTGGAAAACGCCCTCGCCTGAAAGGGAATAAAGGAAGGAGAAAGAATAGAGGAAGGAAAGGGCTGCAGTAAGGAGACATTAAAGGGGGAATGACATAACAGGCCTGAATTTTTGTTATGCCTAACGCTGGCCAACCAGAAAACCCACAAGGAATGGAATAACAGGCAAATGGGAGGGTGGGAGAGAAACAGGAGTAGGGGGGCTTATGGCAGTGACTGTGAAGGAAGTCCAATCTTCAGTGTGGAGGACGCCTTGGGTTTCTGTGGTGGCTGATCATGGCTCCAGTTGTCTACAGGCAGGACTGAATAACGTAGTTTGTTTACACACACTGGGAGTGGGATTCACAGACTGGATCGACACCAAGGAACTTCTGACCACATTTGTGGCAAAGTCAATAATCTCACAGTCCTCCCTGTGTGTGAGAACGGACAGTCAACCTTCAGGGTGGGATTGATCACATTAACAAATGGTGTCGTCATACTCTACATATATACACTCATGTTTATTTTTATGTATATATGTAGAAGTAACTCTCAACAGAACTGGGCAAACTAAGGCTCGGGGGCCTGATGTAGCCCGTTTGACATTTTAATTTCCACCAAACTCGTCAAATGCAACTAATAATTTATATTATCATTATCCTTCTGCCTTTTCAAATGCTCAACCCTTCTACTCCTGACGTTGACCCTGTGTCAAAGTTTAGCAACCACTGTAGTCCATGAGTCCAAAGAACGACCCATGTCTGGTTTACAAGGTCTTTGACTGATGGTGATTTGTAGTTACTCCATCAGATGATTTTTAAAATTTATTCATTCATCTTCTTCTGCTTGTCCGTTGCCGGGTAGCAGGGGCAGCTGGCGCCACCCAAATCACATGGCCCCATATTGTGATCCTTCCTGTGGGTGGTGACGGTGGTATGCTCAGAGCACCTCAGTGGCAACCTGTCAGCTGGTGGATTCGAACCAGGGACCTTGCGGACCCAAGCCCGCGTCCTTAACCACTAGGCCACCACTGCCACATTTTTTAAAATGTATTATTGAAAAAGTAACTAGTTACATTAGTAGTTACTTAATTATAAAAGTAACTAATAACTAGTTACTTTACTTTGAAGACACATTAATAAAGTTTGATGTTGTGTTCTGTATCAACTATCATAATGAAATTTAGTGGAACAATAAAAACAAAATAGATGTTTAGACATTTTGACAGACATCTTTATCGTAACCTCAACTTTACACTTACCGTCGTCTTGCTTGCTTCTGTGTTTGTGAGAGATTGTTTATTTCCCTATAAGGCAAGAAGACCCGCCCAGGTCTCTCTCTGATTGGCTTAGACTGAAACGTTAACCTATGTCAACCAATCATCACTCCTTTTCAACCATGGTTCAGTTAGTGTGGACGGTCGTCTTTCACTCATGACTGACAGGCAGCAGACAGGCTCCGCCTCCACACAGTCCTCTCTCCGTGGCCGGGAGAAACCGTCCATTTGGACCACAGATAGTAACGAGTAACGAGGCCCTTTACACCACAGTAACAATAACGGCGTTACTGAATGGAAATAGGCGTTACGTTGTTAGTTATTGAGAAAAGTAGTTTCATTACGTAACTAAGCGATAAGTCAGACTCTTCTGATATTTTCATGTTCTACCTTACGATGGCACCACTGTGTCTGTGATAAGACTTGAAATCCAGTTATGTCACAGCCCAGGTCAAAGAATGTCTGTCCCTTTGTATATATTTGGGTTAACAACACTTTCATTCATCAACATTTTCTTGCTCGGACGTCCTCAGTGCGTCCAGGGCTTCCAATGGGCACCGCACCTGGAGGACGGGTCAAGGGGTATGGTTTTGGGTGGGATTCTGCTGCCCCTGCCGCCCAGTAATGGATAAGTGGGTGGAAATGCATCGCTGTAACGATTTCCTCAATGTAGCCTGTTGCGTGCATTATCGCCCCCTCCTGGGCTGGATTATTGCTAGTTCTCATTTTTTTTCTCTCTCCTTAGTCGTTTAAAGCAGCATTTAAGTGAACTAAGATAATAACATGTAAAAATCAAGCATGAAACTGCATATGCGAAAAGGCATTTAGCGCCATCTATCGGGGAAATGAGGGCATTGCATGTAAATGGGAGATATATAATGAACATAATTGATAATTTGGACAGGTTTGGAGGGACGGATAAAAAAGCATTATGGGCCACATCCAGGCCTCAGGCCTTAGTTTGACCAAGCCTGGTGTATACAGTACATCATAGTTATACTATGATACCAGGGATCAATGTAGTATTTGTTTTGACTGTATCTTGAAATCTGAGTCTTTTGGTGAAGTATGTGTTGCTCCGTCCAACAGGTTCATCTGTAGGACTCAGACGTGAGGACAGAAGATGTCAGATGTCTGGTGTTTGGCTGCTTTTAGGTGAAAGTCTTAGCCTCAACTTGACCGTGGCCACATGAGCAGCAACAGTGTTTGTAGAAAGAATCTAAGGAATGCATCTCACCCCCCTTCCCCTGTCCCCTCCGTCTCGCCTTTGCTCCTTCACTCTGTGTTGACACTCGGTGCGAGACGTGACATCCATGCAGTCCCCTGTCTGTCACCTACTATATTTTAGTCTTTGTCATCCACGCAGCTCACAGACATGTAAAATGAGGATCTTGTTTCAACATCACCGACTTAATTTTTTTACCCATCATCTGCAATTATTTTGACTCATGGGCCACAGGTGCAAAAGTATAATAATAATATAAATTAACAGTATAATATGGACAAGTTTGGTGGGCTGGACTAAAAAGCCAAACAGGCCACATCTGGGCCCCCGAGGGCCTACTTTACCCAGGTCTGGTCTACACCCTAACCCTCTATACTATATATTACCCAATATAATCACGGCTGGAGTAGAGAAACCTGGAGTTACAAACTGTTTCTGAACTTCTAAGAGCAGAAGAACGCGGCAGCAGGCTCGTTAAAAACAGCCTTCCTGGGTCGTTAGCTGTAGGATTCTCATTTACGTGGTTTGTTTGTAATTAACAACCATCGTTAACCCTTTGTTTGTAACATCCTCCTGGTGTTTTTCACTTTGTTTACAAAGTTTGATTTATACAAAACAAACACATCCATGTTACGACATGATCTTCGCCGACAAACACAACATTTCAATATCATTTCAATCACAACGCAGCCAGAAAACAGATGTGCAGCCCTGTATGTAAAGAGAGCCTGGAAAACAAAGACACATGGGCCACACTTCTCATCCTGAGCAGATGTCAGCCATATTAGCATCATTAACAATAAACTGCACGTAAATAATCTGAACCACTGTGTCATTAAAAGGCTCTACAAACACCATTTACTCTAATTAACTTCTGTATAAGCTCTCATGTGGCCTCTATCCTCCACTGACGTGCTGTACTAAAAGATTTAAAGAGGAGTTTACTGCCAGGGTCAGGGTTGGTGCTGCAGATCAGAGCAGCAGCAGTGGTGACTGAACGTACATGAAGGTGGAAAAATGGAAAAATTGGACGACCTTTCCAATAACATTATGTAGAAAGTTCACCGTGTCTCTGTCACAGCAGACCGGCCATTCAGAAGGAAATAATTTCCAGTTGCTGCCTGAGAATGAGACACTGCTGCTGTAGGTTTGACTTGGCCAAGGTCACAGACAGATGTTCACTAATCCTGCATTTCATAATCCACCCAACAGACCTACAGTGTATACAGGAAAACACAGATGACATGGGAAAAATGTTTTGGTTCTTTTTTTCATGCTTGCATCAAAATAATGAATGCACCGGATTATTCTCTTTTATTTTTAATCCAAGTAAGAGTTGAAACAGAATGGGTTTATAATCCAAATTTGACAAGATCTTCTTTCTTTTTGTCTTTTGTCTTTTATTTTTTTTTATTCCTTGTCCTCTCCATCTTCTACTCTGACTCCAACTACCTCCATGTCCTCCCTCACTGCCTCCATCAATCTCCTCTTTGTCTCCTACCTGGTAGCTCCATCTCTAGGATCATTCTTCCACCAATGTATCCACTGTCACTCCTCTGGGCATGTCCAAACCATCTCAATCTGTCTCCTCTCCTAGCTTTTTCTCCAAACCTTTCAAAGTTAGGTGAGAAGTTTAAATCACATTTATGTTCATTAGTTTACTGTGTTACTGTGTTACTGTGTTACTACATCCTTATTCTGGCACAAGTTTTCCCATCTGGAAGAGAAAAAATTCCCAGTCTCGCACTGATTGTTTTAAGGGGGAAAAAAAAACAAGTATGGGAGTTTAATTCACTTTTTTCCAGAGGAAGTGATGAAGAGCGGAAGGATTGTAACTGTCCCCTGAGAACGCAGCTGTCCACTTTGGACAACGTTAACCCACAACAGTGGAATACATGCTGCTGAACCAGAGAGTAAATCCGTGACCGATATAAAAATTAATTTGTGAGAATAAATAAGGGGAACAGTGGAAAAGCTGAGGTGGAGAAGGTGGAGGAGTTTAGATACTGAGGGCCAACTGTTCAGAGCAGTGGAGACTGTGGAGGAGACTGAGAAGGGTCAGCTAAGGTGGAGGGACGGTGGAGAGACCAGCCATGATGGATGGATTAGAGACACTAGGAATAGACAGAAGACAGGAGACAGAGCTGGAAGTGGAGGAGTTAAAGATGTTACTGAGATTCTCTTTAGGAGAGACAAGGATGGACAGGATCAGAAATGAGGTGATTAGAGGGACAACACAGACAGGAAGGTTTGGAGACAAAGCTGGAGAAGACAGATTGAGATGGTTTGGACATGTCCAGAGGAGGGACAGTGGATACATTGGTAGAAGAATGATCCTAGAGATGGAGCTACCAGGTAGGAGACAAAGAGGTGATGGATGGATGCAGTGAGGGAGGACATGGAGGTAGTTGGAGTCAGAGTAGAAGATACAGAGGACAGGGGGAGATGGAAATTGTTGACTCGCTGTGGCAACAACTGAGGAAAGGGACAAACCAAAAGCAGAAGAAGAAGAAGGTCCGTGACAATCATCTCAACAATCACTTCACAACAGGAGACAAACAAGAGACAGAGCTGCTGAGAGAGACACACATAAAGAGGCTGTGAGACACACAAAAAGTCCAACCCTGAACTATTTGACTCACTTTCGAAGGCCATTTCTTACCACAGTAACATGCAGATGGACAATTATGCAAAATGTGATTACGTCACGTCATCGACCTCTGACACAGACCTCCTCATTGGCAGCAGCACAACATCATCAAGATGGTATTCAGCAATCGTGCACCAACAACAGTCTGACTGTAGGGGGTTCACGCTCGGAGACAGAAGGAAAAACCGTGACAACTAAAGTATATTTATATATATATCAACAGCAGAGCTCGGCAGATATTTTCATCCTTCCTAAAAGGAGATTTTTTTGTCATCTCTTGTGACAGAAAACACATCTCCTCATCTCCTCTGCTGTATCCTGTGAGGCTTGTTCCGCTGCCCAGAGAACATCTGGAGCCAGTCACTCCACCACCGACTCGCAACCGCAGCTCCTAATGGAACATGTGAATGTGTTAAAAGATCCGGCTCAAATAGCTGCTATTAACTGGATTACATATTTGGCTCGGGAGCAGCAACGTGCTCGCTCTTCATCCTGGTTCAATTGTTTAGGTTAATGTCCGTGGAGCTGGTGGCTTCCATGTAAGGACGTCTGAGAGAAACTTCAAAAGTTTTTTTTTTGATGATTCCTGGGGGGATTTTCTCTGTAAGTACGGTCCTTAAGGGGGAGTGAGGTAAATGTAAGGAATGAAAACCGACTCTCAGGAATCACCAAAGGTCAGAGTTTACAGATATTGTTGTTTTGAGATCATTTTTTAAGCCCATGAACCAACCTGAGTGTGTGTGTGTGTGTGTCCTGAAGGCACGGTGCAAACACACACAGACGTACACACACATACATTACAAAAACATACTTAAAATACCATGTGCTTCAGATTAGTCAGAGAAGGTCAGAGAAAAACGTCTCCCTTTCCTGTTGTAACTTGTAAGGTCAACAAAAGAAAATAATGTTTATTTATAGATCGTTTGAAAACCATTAAATAATCACATTCCGAGGAGGAGAGTTCTCGCCTCAGGAAACTCTCAAGGCAAGATTTAATCAGCATTTCTAACAAAAATCTCTCTTTTTCTTTACATTTTCCTGATGCAGAACAAACAGCTTTTACTCAAATATAACTTTTGTTTCCAGGACGTTCTAATACATCAGGCTGCTCTGTGTTTGCTTGGTCTGTTTCTTAGCAGTGTTTCGTCTTCCGTCCACAAATAGGCATTAAATCCTCAGCTGTTGGGAAAGGAATGGAGTTTGGCTCCGGAACCGTCTTCAGTCTTTGTCTGTCCTTCTGTTTAGGATGTTTTTATAGAGATTAACAAACCAACGCAAATGTGAAGATCAGAAAAAAAAGCTCCTGTTCCTTAACTACAGACTGTGGTGGAGGTGGGTGAGGGTGGAGGGTGGAGTGAGGAGGTTCAACATTAACATTATGATGTAGCATTCATTCATTCATCTTCCCATCATCAGGGAAGAAGTTTTAGAAGTTATCTGGTTTCTCAGGGCACCTTGTGGACCCAAGTCCACTTCCTTAACTGAGGATGTAGGCCAGGGATGGGCAAACTAAGGCCCGGGGGCCAGATGCGGCCCGTTGAGCTTTTTAGGAGCAGTTGGTGGCATAATGGTTAAGGAAGCAGACTTCCGTTCGCAAGGCCCCCGGTTCGAATCCCCCTACTGCCAAATTACCACTGATGTGCCCTGGGCATGGTCCCCAGCCCCTGGCGTCTCCTCCTCTGAAATCGCTCCATCTAATTAATCAAACCCTGAGTTCTGAAAAAAGCTCCAAGGCTTCAACAAATGTGAAATTTCTCCGCAGGTATCATAAAAATAATAAAGTAGATTATCGGTTCCTTCATGTGCCGGCCTCTAAAACAGAGGATCAGAGAGTCTTGGGTTCGATTCCCACAGGAATCACTGCTGCTGTTAATAGAATAATGACCCAAACAGGGATCATTAAAGTCTAACTTTCTCTTTTTGAATAATGAATTTTTTGAATAAAATAATGATAATAATAATAATAATAACAATACATTTTATTTATAATGCACTTTCCATCCCTGGGATCTCAAAGTGCTATGTTGCATCTTTGTAAACGTTTTTTTAATTATTATAATTTACATCAGTAATATATCATATGTTTCTTCAAAGTGTTAATTTTTTTATATAATTACGTAGCAGGGAAATGTGAATGTATTTATTAATAGCATATTTCTGTGGCCGTGAATTTATTTATTTATTCTAAATACAAGCAGATCGACTAACAACACTGATGTGGAAAGTATTCGTAGATGAAGATCTGACTGTACTAATAGTGTATAACTGCATGACCTAAGTGTGGAGTAATTGTAAGAGGACTTGTTGTCTAAAGACCCCTGGTTCAAATCCCATCTTTTCTGTTCAGGCCAGGATTATTTGAGTGTGAACACGTTTATATAATGGATTTGAAAACACGGCTGTGTGTGAAAGGAGCAGGAAGAAGAAAGTTTGAGTAGGAACAGCCTCACACGTCAGAGCTGACAAAACAAATAAACCCAGCTGAAGATGACAGAGGTCTGCTAAAATATTTCTCCGTGCTGAGTTTCTTCTGCTGCTCTCCTCCACTCTCTCCTCTCTGCCCTTCTACCCTTCTAAACTGCTCCTGGCATTTTGTCTTCCAGAGGGGCAGAAAGGGGAGAAGTCCAGGAGAACAAGTCCCCGTGGGAATGTCAGAGAAACATCAGGAAGCTTGTGAATTCCATCACTGCAGGCTGTTTTTTTTTCCTTTTCTCCACCACATGTTTAGTAACACAATTGGAAACTCATGGTAAATTCACATAAACTGAAGGTAAAGCACAGTATCTGCAGTTAAATCCTAAAATAAAAGCCTTTGTTTACTACCTGTCCATTCTCCAAGTCTGAACTTTTACTGTCGGGCCCCACGGACTCATTGGAGGCCAATCATGTGACCAGTCGCTCGTATAATTTCGCTTCCGTAAACAAACAGGCCTATTTGTCTCCGAGACCCTTCGTCTTCTGAAAAAGGACCCAGACAAAAACAACCAGAATTAGACATGGAGCTGGGTCTCGGCGTGACCTGATGATCTTTGCATCCATATACGTCCATTCCCACAGACCTAAACTGACACCAAGTCTAAATATGTCCCTAAACACCTCGCTGTTAACTTTATTATCCCCAATATATCTGCTGGTTTTTTACTACAGTACCTCTGGACCGGGACAAAACTTGGCCGAGACAGTTTGTGTGAACTAAGATATATGTTTCAATGTTATAACGCTTTTAGTCTTCTCTGCGCCATCTATGGAGAAAACATAGATATTGCAGGGAGAAGTTAGTAATGTAGTCACAACATAAGTGGGGTGGTCCGGATTACAAGGCTGAATGGGCCGCATCTGAGCCCCCGGGTCTTATTTTTCCTATGCACAAACTGATCATATCATCATACCTCTCTACATGTCCCATCACATTAAACACATCACAGTCCTCTGTGAAATTTTATACACATTCCTCAATAATTTATTCCTGCGTATTTGATATATTGGACGCCTTGGCAACTTGATCACAATTTCAAACTTGTGTGGGTTGGAGAAAATTACAAAAAATTCATCCTGCCAAAAGCTCTGAGGGAGCCACAAATAAAATCCCCTATATTTAAAATCAGGAAAGTGAGAACCAGGACGAGAGCCTGGCGTGAAACCCCCGCTGCCTTCATTAGTCAACTTTGATCATAAAGTAAAATTAGGATTTGTCTGGACAAAAATGTCTTCATCATCCGATACCATTAGTAATGGGTATAAGTGTAATGAAAAGCCACAGCGTTTTGGGAAACACTTCCACGGGCGAGAACGGAGGGAATCTGAAGGTGTTGGTGTCAGAGTGGAGGTCGATCTTGGGTTGTTTTCATCAAAGAAACGTCTAAAATGAAAAATCATTTTTCTTTTCTTTATCTTCCAGCCCACAGCACATACGCTGAGCAGCTGCTTCACATCTCTGTACAGTCTGCTCATGCACTCATGGCATTCACATTCAGTACAATGTGAACCAAACGTGCACTGCAGCACCATGAAACAGGACACCGGTGCTTGTGACTAAACTGGAGGAAGGAGACGGAGTTGACTGGCAGATGGTTGCGAAACCAAGAAAAACATTAGGTTTCAAACAAAAATGTCTCCAAACCGTTGTGTAATTATTCGCAGCGTGAAATATAAACAGTCGTCTTTAATATGAAATGATGGAATATGGTGCAAATTAAATTTAACCACTAGGCCACCAACTGTCTTGGTGGTCATCAAAAAATGAACGCGCAAGAAATATTGTTGTGAATCTATTACCATATTTTCACAAGGCGCACCATAATAAAAGGCACAGTCTCAGTTGTGTGTGCCATTACTATATTTAACCCACACATAAGGCGTCCACACTTCCCCCTTTAAGGTTCTCATGGTGTCCTCTATTACGCCCGCCTACTCAACAACACACAAACAAGAACATAAGTGTGCTTTTTTAAAAAAAGCGGGAGCAAAATAACGCCCACACTTCTCCCTTTAATGTTCTCATTGTGTCCTCTACCACGTCCGCTTTACACACAAGCATACAAGTGTGCTATGTAAAAAAAAGAGTGGGAGAAAAACAATGCCTGCACTTCTCCCTTTAACGTTCTCATGGTGTCTACTACCATCTTACAACAACACACACACATAAAAGTCTTAGATTTTCCTAGAAGGAGTCTTAGAATTGTGCGTATTTGAAATAGAGCAGGAGCAAAACAACGCCCACGCTTCTCCCTTTAACGTTCTCATGTTGTTCTCTACTATGTCCGACGACGCACATAGGGCGCGCTGCACATTTTGAAGAAAATCTAAGACTTTTATGTGCGCTTTATAGTCAATACGGTTACAAACTCTGGCGTGATGCGTTTACAGACCACTGTTAGAGTCACGTGAAAACTGGTTTTGGTCCCAGAATTGTAACTTGTAATTCTGTCTTTTTGTTTGATCAGGTTATTTTGAGTTTTTTGGAGTTTTGAAGTAAAGGCTGGGAATTTCTCAACATGGAGGGATTAAAAAAAGAAAGACAGACAGACAGACAGGCAGACAGACAGACAGACAGATCTTTATTAATACCTATGGGAACTTAAGGAATCAATGTCAGCTGTAGGATTGATCTTCTGGTTATTTAACTGCTTCTGTTCTCTGAGCTGCTCTTCAAGCCTCACTGTCTTTTACTTCTCTTTAACCTAAATATTCTTTTTTTTCCTGCTCCTTTTCTGCACAGAGCAGCAAATGATCTGATGTCGCAGCTAACCAGTTTACTCTTTCCACTCTGATGACACCTGATACCGCTCCAGAATTCCTCTTCCTCACTAAACAGACTTCCAACTTGTGCCGATGAACAGACAAGGTTCATTATTCTTTTTATCTGTAGTACACGATGGAAAAGAAAAAAGTCTTTGTCCTCCTTTGTATTCCCCTTTGAAGCTGTCCATAGATCTGTGGACTCACCCAGAACAATTGAAATAAAAAAAGTCTGAATATTCTGTTCTAGGCTGCTTAGGGTTTCAGACGATAGTATTTAGTGTATGTTATGAGGCGTAACAATTTGAACATTTTCCTCATTAAGAAAAAAAACTGCAGCGCTCCTGCATCGTCTCGTTACCAAACCCTGGGATAACCTTTGGCACGCTTTCCAGCAGAGAGAGATCTGAACGTCAACTCGTAGGTGCATGCCGAAGTGCCCTGGAGGACAACGTTGAGTATGAGTAGTGCTATGTTCATCCTGGCGTCACAAAAACTGAATATCCCATATTAAATGTTTGGATTGGGGGTTGCGGCTCTTTGCAGTTCCATCCACTACATCCAGAAAGTTCTCAATCTGGTTCTCATTAGCCTTGTGTTCTGCCACTGCTGGAGTGTACACATTTACACTGCAGACACCCCCCTCCTCCCCCTCACCCCCGTCCTCCCCATTCCAGTTCCCCCCAAACCTGTAGAACAAAGACAGAGCAGAGGCAGAAGTAACAGAATGACTTTTACAGGAAAGCTGCTAAAATTAAACTCAGTTTGATGAGGAATCCACTGGTATTACTTCACCTACTTCAGTTCCTCCACTGCTTCCGTTACTCTCTTTGCAGTTCCATCCACTACATCCAGAAAGTTCTCAATCTGGTTCTCATTAGCCTTGTGTTCTGCCACTGCTGGAGTGTACACATTTACACTGCAGACACCCCCCCCCCCCCCCCCCCCCCCCCCCCCCCCCCCCCCCCCCCCCCCCCCCCACCCCAAACACCTCCCCATTCCAGTTCCCCCCAAACCTGTAGAACAAAGACAGAGCAGAGGCAGAAGTAACAGAATGACTTTTACAGGAAAGCTGCTAAAATTAAACTCAGTTTGATGAGGAATCCACTGGTATTACTTCACCTACTTCAGTTCCTCCACTGCTTCCGTTACTCATTTCCTCAGAGATGTCTGTGTTTAACAGTAAAGTATCTCATGCCTGTATTTCCCACAACCCTCAACCCCTCACTCTTCAACTCATCCTGCCGTTAACTTCAAAAGACCCTCATAAACCCCCCAAAAGGACCCTTGACCACGCCGAGTACCCTGGAAATTCCAAACAGACAGTGTTCTGATGAGTGGCTCGCACTGTCTGAGATCAGGCAACCAGACCTGAAAAGCCTCTCCTGTGATTGGGCGGTGGAACGTAAACGTCGCGCTTCAGTAGGATGCTCGTGATTGTGTAGTGGGACAGTGTAGAGAGGGGACAGACAGCTGATTGGTGTGTGTTTGAGGTCCAAAGGACAGAGGGGGCAGCAGAGAGGAGTGGGTTCTACGGAGTTCAGGAAAGACAATCCTGGAAAAGACCCAGTATTACCTGTGTGGACATGTCACGGGACATGTCTTTATTAACCTCTGTTATTAAGGTCAAGGTGTCTCTGCATCCAATCATTCTCAGTATTAGTTCTGTGGTGTCTTGTCCTCTCCCTGCCCTCCTGTGTCCCTGCACCTCTGTCCTTATGTCCCCATCGCATGGGTTTCCCTCTTCACAACGTCTCTCCTTTATTGGCTAATTTGTCCATTCACCAGAATGAACCAACATTGTAATCTTTAGTCCTTTGTCCCCGCCTGTCTCAGCCACGGCCCAGTATTGTTTGTACTTCTTCCTGTTCTCAAGTACTAAACCACTGATAATTGAAACGTCTGTCTCATCTACTGCTCATGTCCTTGTGTCCCAACAGTCCTAACAATGACAGTTGGTGTTGGAGAATATACTTCTGTTCAGATGAATATTTTAAAGGAGAAACTGGGAAAATAACAATAATTTTAATGAATATATCAAAAATATATGTCCACCAATCCAGCGTCGTATGCTTTTCTGTTACTAATTAACTATAAACTTGAATGTTTTCCCTTCTCTCCGGATATGAAATAGTGTTTTTTTTCATGTGGATTCACTGAATCTGGAACAAACAAAGCTTATTAGTATCAACGCATGAGAAAATGTAATGGAAAAAAATTACACATCATTGTTTGTCTTTTCAGCTCATTTTCATTGTGAATCTTTTTTACAGAACTGTATGTGCTATAACAGAAATGTATGTGCTGTAACAAAAAGAATTCATGAATTATTTAATAGATGATCTGAGAGTATGGAAGGTCTACGTACAAGTGCACATTTGATTTTATCTCACGGGCCAAAAATAATTACACTGCGGGCCAGATTTAGCCCCCGGGCCGGAGTTTGACACCTGTATTCTAGCTAGTGGGTTGCAACTTCAAATCAGAATCAGAATCAGAATGAAATGAAATTGTAGCCGTTCCAAATCAGTACAAAAGAGCAAAGAAATAATGTCACGGCGTGAACATAATAAAAAAGAACAACAGGATGAGTAGCATAGAGCTAGGTCCAAAAAAAAAAATATATAGATATGTATATACAAATATTTACCCAAGTAAATGGCAAGTTTTTTACTCAGGTTGTAGAGTGTCATTATGTGGTGATGGTGGGTCCTGTAGTCAGATCATTTGAGAACCTCTGCTCTAGAACAGTGTTAAAATGGAATATAAAAATACCACTGTGACAATGACCTTAAAGTATCAAACATAGATTTACATACAGGCCCAGTGTCTGAACTCGCGGCTGTTTTGCATTGAGGTTTTAGTAAAAGCCTGAATTGTTTCGGTGAAATGCAAATTTGAACGCAGTTCTGCTCTTGTCTACTTTATGGAACTGCAACGTCACCTTTCAGCAGGCAAATCCAAGGTTCTCTGACTCATCCATGCACTGGTTGATGCTGCTGCTGTTGCTGCTGCTGTTGCTGCTGCCTACGCAGCCAAACCAGAACCTGTTCTGCCTGAACACACCAGCCGCAGTAAAAGGGAAAAGAACAGTAGAAAGATTAGGTTGTTCTCACATCCCAACCTCTGTGTGTCTTTCCAATCCACAGTGTTGGTTTGTCTGACATTCAGAGTTTTCTATCAGTTTGCTAATGGGTTCATTGTCTGTTCCTTTTTGTATTCAGTAAAGAACTGATGTAAATAAACATGGCAGGTGTGACGGTTGGGTTTGTTGATCCAGTGTGTGCCAATACTCAACTGTCGCTCTTCACAGAACATTTCAGGACCTTGTGTCCTGAAGTGCAGGCTGTTGACTTGTTGAGGGAGTTTGAGAAGAAG
The DNA here is from genome assembly GCA_016785265.1 of Paraplagusia blochii. Classification (NCBI taxonomy): domain Eukaryota; kingdom Metazoa; phylum Chordata; class Actinopteri; order Pleuronectiformes; family Cynoglossidae; genus Paraplagusia; species Paraplagusia blochii. The sequence continues at coordinate 97,903 of JAFBJS010005288.1, forward strand.
GTGAAGAAAAAAACAAAGAGAAAAAAAAAACTACAGTTTATTTTGCATAAAGCAACAGGTGTGATGATCAAGGGGGGGTTTGTCTAAAGGACTGAGGATTTCAACTGACACAAAAAAAGGTTCATTTCAATACTAAGGTAAAGGTGACATGAAACATACTGTGAATACTGTAGTTGAAGGGTAATTAAAATTGTAAATGTTAAAAAAAA
>JAFBJS010005288.1:113708-138817 GCA_016785265.1 Paraplagusia blochii
GTTGCATTATTGATGATGGAATCCTAGCCATTCTATTGGTCAGTTCTTTTGTTGATATGGGTATGGATCAAGTGGAAGGAATAGACAGATGGGACCAAAGGAAATATTATTTCTCTGCGGCCCGGCACCAATTCACCCATGGACCAGTACCGGTCCCCGGCCCAGTGATTGGGGACCACTGACCTAGCACACAAACTGCACGAATCAGTCTCACAATGTTATTATGAACTATGACTAATAACTAATTCCCGTTTCATGTTTTACAACAAATTGACTGTAATTTCTGTAGATGCCACTAGATAGCGACAGAACCCAGATCTGCCAAATCTGTCTTTTTTTTTGCCTTTTTTTTTACAGCTCTGCACAAAAAGTTTTCATAATTTTTTATTATTTGTAATATTTTCTGCAAATATTGCTGTCTTCTTCAGGCTGATCAGTTGCAACCTGTATTAACAGACAAATCCACCTGTACTATTTGTTTTATTTAGGCGTGTGTTCGTTGGGAAATCACATCTACGTAATGGGAGGATACGATGGCACCAACCAGCTGAACACAGTGGAGTGTTACGATGTGGAAACTGATACGTGGAGATTCACTGCCTCCATGAGGCATCGACGCAGCGCCCTGGGAGTCACCGCTTTACACGGGCGTATCTATGTTTTGGGTGAGTAACAGCCCACGAAGGCTTTAGGGCTTGATTTTTGTCCTGATGCCAGAAGTAGATGTTAATTAGCATGAGAAGTTCAGAGCAGCGTCAATTATTTGTTAAGGAACAAAAAAGAAGGAAATAAAAGAAAAATATTCCCAGGGAATCTTCAAACACAAAGTCCCATTGTTTCTGTTTTGATCGGAACTACTTCCCTTTGACAGATGTCGGATGTTGTTGGGTGGAGGCCATGGGATGCCAGGTTAAAGTGAACTCACAGACACGATCAGCAAATAATGTCATTGCTCCATTCACAGGTGGCTACGATGGCAACACCTTCCTGGACAGTGTGGAGTGCTACGACCCAGAAACGGATGTGTGGTCAGAAGTCACGCGCATGACCTCAGGGCGGAGTGGGGTGGGCGTGGCCATCACCATGGAGCCATGTCAGAGAGATACACCACAGTGTCAAATGACGGAAAAAGAGAGCGGTGCGGCATCTTCTTCCTCCTCCTCTTCTTCTACCTATCACTCAGCCAACTCTGGGTTCGACTGTCAGCACAGTCAGAGACACAATGCTGCCTTTGGCAGAGGAACCTGAAGACCCAGAAGTTGTTGGTGAAAATCATAATAAAGACGCTGGTTCTTGATGGGTGGTGAACTGAACAACCACTAGTATTGTAAATGTAGTGTCTTTGTTTGACTGTTCTGATTATTTCTATTTCGCCAAATCCAACTTTGACCTCATTGTGTGTGTTTGTGTGTGTGTGTGTGTGTGTGTGTAGGAGAATGTGCGTGCGTTTTTGCATTAACGTTGGCTCACATCTTTGGACGTCCCAGGGGCGAGTCATTCAAGGAAAGGGCTGCAAACTATCACTAGTTGTTAAAGGGTTAATTTGAAGACTATAAATCAGCTGATCTGGTTATGTTAAACAAACAGTAGTGTTTTCCCTTCAGTATCTGTAGATGAATATGCCATTACAATGCCCATGGCATTAACGTCACCAGTATGTTGTGTTGTGGTGATGAAAAGTCTGTGACAGTCGACAAATTGGCCAAAAGTCCTATTGTAACATTTTCTCTTCTCTAATTTTCATTTAAATCTAATTTATGCCAACTCTGCAGGATGATGCAGATTTGAACTCTTAACGCTCTCTCACTCTGATGTGCCACTAATGCTCTTTCAGAAATTCATGTCTTACAGGAAAAAGCTTTGTCCGCAGCAATGTCTTCTGTCAGAGAGGACAGATGTTGAACAGCACCGGTCGTACAGTATGTGTAGTTGGTATGTGAGGCGTCATGAAGGCGATTGAAGGGAATAACAGTAAAAGGATAGCATGTGTTTTTAAAAAAAGGTCATTAATAATAATAATAATAATTATAATAATAATAACTGGCACACAAGAAAACCTCTTCCTGCAGTTTAATCTTTGCTTCTCCACATTCACCAGACCTCAAACAGACGCACGTGTTTTGAAACGGAATACTAACAATAAAGTTGTTCCAGGCTACGTATTTGTAACAGCAGTTTAGGCTGCACAGGTTTCTAAGTAATATTTTGTACATTGATATTGTATGACATCCTGTACAGAATTGAAGCTCACTTTTCTATTTATTTTTTCTAATTGTTTTGTTTTTCTTGTTTCTCAAATGTGACATCAGCTTTGTATCAAATTGGACGGAGGTGTTTTTGAACAGCTGGCTTGTGTTGTAACTGATGAGGAATGTCTGTTATTGCTAATTTAGGATCTTTGTAAAAGTTTTATTTTTTAAAAAGGGACTTTGTTTTTGTTTGTCTGTAGCTGGAATGGAAATTAAAATATTTTGTGTCTACTTTTTCTAGGATATTTGTTCTACATTATACATTTTACAGTGAACATGTTTATGTACTTGCAGGATAAGTTAGGTTTGTATATTTAGATTACTAATAAAAAAGATTCTGCACTTCAGACTTTGGCCACCAGGGAGAGCTAAACTTTTTCAAGCCTAGAGAAATTTACAATTTAGCAAATAAACTAAGAACTAATTAATCAACTCAATACTTAGAATACTTATATTTATACTTTAATTATATTTATACTTTATATTTAATACTTTTCAGTTGAATACCGAATAGGTATAACGCCATACAATGAAGTAAATTTCTGTTTCCCTGGTACGGATGGTTTAATTCTCAAATAACTTATACATTTAATGTTAAAAGTCAGGTGTTTTTCTGTAAAAGAATTCTAACTATCATTCATCATTCAGGTACAACTGCTTTGGAATAAGTGAACCATAGCTTCTTTCAACTCTCACTGTTTATAGTATATTTGCAAAAGAAAAAAAGATCATTAATGAATCGATGTCATAGAGCAGGAAGAACCATGAAGAATTATCATTTGATTATCCATGTTAAGAACTGGAGTGAGAAGCGGTTTTGAAGAAACCAGATGAGAGTGTTGGTCAGAGGATGGTCAGAGAGGTCTTCAGCCTTCCATGCCACTCTGAAAGCAACATTCCCGTTGCAAGAAAAAGCCGAGTGTGATTGAAAAATATCCACTGCAGGGTGAAAATGTAGAAAATCCAGGTGAATAATTTTTTGGTTGTCAATTTTTCCTACATGATGATGACTAAATGTGTACTCTGAAATCTTACTTAAAGTCCTCAGTAACTACTTGAACTAAATACTGTAAAACCCATATGTTTATTTCAGCCCAGAATCATGGCCCCCATCTGTCTGAGGAGACACTGTTCCTCCATTGTTCCAGGACTGGACTGAAGCTTTCAGGTATGGGGGAAAAAAATATATATATGTATATTTATACCTGAACAACATAATTAATGACATTAATTAGTGCCTAATATTATTATTATTATTATTATCACTATGCAAGACAAAAAATCCCAAGCAGCACATGATCCAGGGGAAATCCTGAGCTGATGTTTTTATCTGACTGGTTGAGTGCTGACCTAACCTGTTGATCTACACTGTAATCTTTCTCTGTCATCTTCCCACCCTTGGGAGGGTGTGGGCTGAGGGTCTGTGTCCTGGATATTTGTCCTGCGGGGAGCAGCATTTCCTCATACCAGGATTCACTGGTTGGTTGTATGTCACTGTCATTGTTCTCAGTAGTTAGGAGACGTCTATAAACATCATGCAGTATTAAAAAAAAACTATATTTTATAATATCATCCTATTTATTAAGATATGACCAGTCATATTTATATATATATATACATGTAGTTGTCATAGGAAAAGATATGATGTAATGAAAATGGACTCACCTCCTCTCCTTTGGTAGATAATTAAGCCAGTAAAAGGTGCCTGGTCATTTTTAGGTGATATTGTTGTGAAAATGTGTCACCAGTTAACTTGTCAGCCAGTGGAGACTATAGACTTCATTTGATCTCGCCGTCCCCTGGGCCAGGGACCAGTCTTTTGGTCCCCATCTGTCTATTCCTTCCACTTGATCCATACCCATAATCAAACAAGATTCTGACTTTTTATACCAGTCTGGTAGCAGAAAATTATAGGCTGTGCACCTGAGAAATCCTTGTTGTGTCCATGCACAGTTAATTTGGGTATGAAGATTTTATAGGAAGGAAAATATTTCATAACATCTGAAATTAAATCTAATTGAGGGTTATTTATCTGCCACAACTTAACGACCGGTCCATGAAAATAGTACCAGACTTCCAATTGATCCATACCCATATCAACAAAAGAACTGACCAATAGAATGGCTAGGATTCCATCATCAATAATGCAACTATAATTAGGAAATATTTTTCTCGGTGAAGACAACAACAATAAACTCAAAATGACCCAGAGTCATTGATACAAGATTCTAACTTTTTATACTGGTCTGGTAGGAGAAAATTATAGGCTGTGTGCACTTGAGAAATCTGTGTTGAGCCCATGCACTGTTAATTCAGGGAAGGAAGATTTTATAGGTAGGAAAATATTTCAGAAAATACTTTTAATGAGCGATATTTATTTGCCATAACAAAACGACCGGTCTGTGGAAATAGAATGAAACATTTAACCGGTCCATGCGGCAAAAAAATGTTGGTGAACATTGTTTGAAAGACATAGCCTAAAGGTCACAAGTTTATATAGATGCCTCATGTGTCAAATGTCTTACTCATTCACCTTTTCACAGTAACAGTCTGGATGACAGGGAGGGCCGGAGCTATGTGTTCACTAACCGGAAGACCGCCCTATTTTTCTTGATAATTACCTTATTTTGAAAGTCTTTGCCGGATCTTGACTTGTTCAGTGATCGCTTAACACCGGTGAGCTGGTCTACTAATATGAAAAACAGAGTCCTGATCCTGGTCCTGCCCGGACACCTGTGGTTCTCCTGCGGTCCCGGGGTAGGTGAAATTGACGGCGTATTTAGAATAAAATGTTTCAACTATAATGTGTATGTGCCGTTACTTTAGAGAGAAAGTGAATATTGTTGAAATACAAACGAGTTAATGGTTGAAGGACTGAATTTACGGAAATTACGGAGTTATTTTACAGCCTGCTCTGACTGCTAACCCGCCATAAGTTAAGTAAAAAAAATAACAACAACAACAACTAGCAGCCTCGGAGACACGGCGCTAGTGCAGGTGCTAAATCAATGTCTCAAACGTGTTGTTTTTATTTAATGTCTCCGTGTATAAAAGGAGTAAAGTGTCCCAGTTGTGTCCCGAATGGGAGTGGCGTTAAGTCAGACATTGTAGTCAAACTAGTTGGTCGACTCTGGAACTACTCACTACAACCAGTGAACAGACTCTAATGCATCTCTATCCGACAAGGACTGTGTCACACGATGACTCTCAGAAATACTGTCCATCCTGCCAGGAGCGGATATTTGTCAATTAGTCATCGGCCAATAAAATAAACGATACTATTGACTTTATTTTACAATTTTGGTTAAACTAGTGAAAACGTGTCGTAATATGATCATGTCACATGTTTACATGTATTGTAAGTTGCCAGGTACAGTAGTTGTCTTTGGTGTCTTCTAAAATAGACCATTATGACTGCAATTATTCCGAGGTCAGGTAAATACCCAGGTAGAGTATACTTACTGGTTATAATGACTGATCTTATGTACTGCTTTATGACCAAAGGCTACACATGTAACAATGACTATTGTCTACAGTAAGATGCCTTGTTGCCAGACTAGTTTCCACATATAATTTATTCACAAAGCCAGGTAACACCATTCAGCCAACTCGTGGAAAAAAATTACTTTTCCCATCCATCCATCCATCCATCCATCCTCATCCACTTATCCAGAGCTGGTCGTGGGGCAGCAGTCGGAGGATGGATACCCAGACTTCCCTCTCCCTAGGCACCAGCTCCAGCTCATCTGGGAGGATCCCGAGGGGTTCCTAGGCCAGCCGGGCAACATAGTCGCTTCAGCGTGTCCTGGTCTTCCTCTTTTTTTTAGAACTCTATTAATCCCTTGGGAGTATCCTTCGGGAAATTATGCCTCTGCATTTAACCCATCACGGTAGTGAGGAGGGGGCTGCTCCAGTGCCCAAAGAGCAGTGTGGGGGGGACCATACTCAGGGCACCTCAGCAGTTACCAGCCTAGCGACATAGTCGCACCACCATGTCCTAGGTCTTCTTCTGGCTCTCCTCCCAGTGGAACATGACCCAAACACTCGGAGCTCGGAGTAGAGCCATTTTTCCCAACCTTTGGGAAAGATCTAATCAATATAATATAGCATAATGGAATAATTGGCTAGGCAGTGGTGGCCTAGCGGTTAAGGAACGTGATTTGGGTCTGGAAGTCACTAGGTTTAAACCCATCAGATGACAGGTTGTTATGGCGGTGCATTGAGCTTAGCACCATCCCGACCACACATAACTTTCATCAAGCCACTCACACCAAGGTTCACATTATGGTGCAATGTGATTTGGGTGGCGCTAGCCGCCCCTGAGACCCAACAACGGACAGGCAGCTGAAGATGAATGAATGAATAATGTAGTAATTAGCTGCAGCCAAACTAGCCAATAAAGGTATTCAAGCTGCCCGTTTTCATGACATGGGATCTGGGAAAAGTACAGTGTACAGTAGGACGTTTGTTCAGTACCTGTGCTCACAGTGAGTCGTTTGTTTCATCAGTGTCAGCAGCAGAAAGGATGATCCCAGTGGGTGAACTCAAAAGCTTGGGCATAGAGCAGAACTCCAAGCTGAAAGTTCTGAAACCATGGTGGGACGTCTTCTCCGAGTACCTTTGTGTGGCTATGCTGATGATTGGAGTCTTTGGTTGCACTCTCCAGGTGAGTCAATTAACCTTATCATAAAACAGTAAACATTATAACCTGTTACTAACCGGTTATATGTCAACTCTCGTGCTGATCATGTGACTCTATACTTATTTAAAATGTAATGAGAAGAATAATTTACTCTTTAAGACTCTTCACTGTGTCATGTGCTACAGCCTCTCCTGCAATGTTTGATCTACGAGATCCACAGAAAAACTGCACTGTGAAACTGTTCCATCGTGTCCCACTTGGCCCAATTACTGGACACTTAGACTCTGTACACATGCAATGTAAAGCATAGTGTTGAATATAGATTTAAGCAGTGGCAGGTCATATTTCAACTGTAGACCTACATCACATTTATGTGATGCCATACATTACAGTCAGTCCTCTTTTAAGTTTAAGGAAAATCAACCAAGATGACGTTGTCAGACTCCTGGGAGAGCATATCCAATCACGGAACGTGTACCTGTAGGGCCAGCTAGAAGGCCCTGAGGTCACAATCTCGTGAGATGATTGGTCTGAGCGCTGTTAACTGATCAGGCTGTGTCGATTCGCTTACAGCGGGCAGAACTTTTACTTTTGGGTCAAGATCACAAACAGTAGGATCCTAGGGGAGTTGGACCAAAAGATATGCTGACTCAGGACCAAAGATATGCAAAGTCCTGAGTCATGCCCATGGCAATGGGACTCTAGGGAAAGACTCACATGAACACAGGACACCCGGCATTCTTAACCTACAGCAGCACATCTAGGACCCAAGGTCCAGCCGCAGGCCTTACACGGGTTCTCCGGTTGGACCTGTAGGCCAAGAGTACACTAAAAGCCTTTAGTGTACTCTTGAAAGTAGAGACTGTGTCTGCTTCCTGGACTAGAACTGGCAGGTGGTTCCATAGTAAAGGAGCCTGATAACATAAGGCTTTGGCTCCAAGAAGAAGAAGACCTGTTCCGAGATAACGAAGAGTTCTCCTATAGAACGAAGACTTCTAGTGGGCCGATAGGGGTATATCAACTCCACTATATAGGAGGGTGCTGGCATGGAGAGAGCCTTATGAGGTTCTCTAACTTTGTAACCATTTGATGTGTGATCATGTCTGACCAGTTTAGGTCTTATATTATTAAATGATGGAGATCCCTTTTGAAACAGACAGAAAAGTGCAGAATTACAGAAATATTGCTAACATGGTTAATGATTCTGTCATCACGTTTTCTACAGCTCACCCAGGACAGGATTGCTTGCCTACCTAGTCACTTCACAAGCTCAACTCCAGAAGCAATCGACTGCAGCCACATCCGGACCTATAGAGAGAATATGACGCAGAAACACACAATGGTCAAACCAGAGAGTCCTATTATCAGAGAAGTAACTGGACGAAAGAACAATCTCGATATCCACCAGTATGTCTTTGTCAACTGCTACTGCTATGAGAAGTTTGTTCACTGGTATGCAAAGTACTTCCCATACCTTGTTGTGATCCACACTTTGGTCTTCATGGTAGCAAGTAGTTTCTGGTTCAAGTTCCCTGGGACATCTTCTAAAATTGACCTCTTCGTGAATATCCTTGGAAAGTGTTTTGATTCCCCTTGGACCACAAGGGCTCTAAGTGAGGTGTCTGAAGAGAGAGGTGAGGAGAAACTTGTTATTTGGAGAAGAAATACAGTTTCCAAGGAAAAAAAACAGCAGCAGGTCGATGAAGAGGAGACCGTAGGACTACTTCGCTCCTCCTCTGTCAAGTCCAATTCGGAAAAGAAAACCCCAGATACTCAGTCGTCCCTAACTGTCTTGGATAAGAAGGAAGGAGAACAGGCTAAAGCCCTGTTTGAAAAGGTTAAGAAGTTACGAACTCACGTGGAAGAGGGAGACCTCTTGTACATCATGTATGTCCTTCAAACGTCACTGAAAGTCTTCAAGTTCCTATTAATCATTATCTATACTGCAATTCTTGTTCCTAACATTCAGATTGTTGTCCAGTGTTTGGTCCCCCCTGAGCTGACTGGTTTTGACATCTATTGTTGTAACCACAACAAGGCCCACCTCTTCTCCAAGCTGGCCTATTGCTATGTCTGTTTCGTAGGGGTCTATGGACTCCTTTGCATTTATTCACTTTACTGGCTTTTCCACAGACCTCTCAAGGTGTATTCATTTGAGCAGGTGAGACTAGAGACAGGTATTAATGACATACCAGACGTAAAGAATGACTTTGCCTTCCTTCTGCACTTGGTGGACCAATACGATGCTCTGTATTCCAAAAGATTTGCCGTCTTTCTCTCCGAGGTCAGTGAGAGTCGTCTCCATCAGCTCAATCTGAACCACGAATGGACAGCAAAGAAATTGCGCACCCGTCTTGCTAAGAACGCCGAAAATCTGATGGAACTGCACCTGTTAATGTTACCAGGACTCCCAGATACTGTTTTTGAACTGACTGAAGTTGAGTCACTTAAACTGGAGCAAGTGAAAAATGTAACCATACCCAGTGGCATAGCTAAGTTAGACTCCCTAAAGGAACTATCGCTGGTTTACTGCAATGCAAAAGTCCAACTGCCTGCCCTCAATCACCTTAAAGAGAATTTAAAGATCCTTCGTCTGGCATTTGAAAATCTAGAAGAGGTTCCTGTGTGGATATACACTTTGCACAGCCTGGAAGAGTTGCATCTGGATGTTCCTTTGAACGAAGTTTCCAGAGGTGCCACTCTTGAATCAACTGACTGAAGTTGAGTCACTTAAACTTGAGCAAGTGAAAAATGTAACCATACCCAGTGGCATAGCTAAGTTAGACTCCCTAAAGGAACTATCGCTGGTTTACTGCAGTGCAAAAGTCCAACTGCCTGCCCTCAATCACCTTAAAGAGAATTTAAAGATCCTTCGTCTGGCATTTGAAAATCTAGAAGAGGTTCCTGTGTGGATATACACTTTGCACAGCCTGGAAGAGTTGCATCTGGATGTTCCTTTGAACGAAGTTTCCAGAGGTGCCACTCTTGAATCCCTTCGAGACCTTCGAGCTCTGAGAGTTCTCACTCTCCAGTCCAACCTTTCGAAGATCCCAGCCAGTATAGGGGACGTAGCCTATCAGCTGCAGAGGTTGTGCATCTTCAACGAAGGTATCAAACTCCAAGCATTCAGCAACCTGAAGAAATTAACCAACCTGGTCTCATTGGAGTTGGTGGGCTGTGAACTGGAGCGAATCCCAAGTGCTGTCTTCAGTCTGAACAATCTGCAAGAGTTGGACCTAAAAGGAAACAAACTGACCACTGTGGAGGAAATACTGAGCCTACAGCATTGTCGTCGTTTGACCACACTGCGTCTGTGGCACAACAAGATTACTTACATTCCTGACCACATCAGCAAGTTGCATTCCCTGGAGGTGCTGGATATCAGCTGGAACAAGTTGAAGAAACTGCCCTCACGTCTCTTTTACTGCACCAAACTAAGGCACATTGACGTCTCCCATAACCAACTTACCACCATCCCTCCTGAGGTGGGGGTCCCGCAAGGCCTGCAGTTCTTCTCTGCTGCCTTCAACTCTCTAGAGATGATACCAGATGAGCTTTTTTCATGCAAGAAACTAAAGACTTTGGCGCTTGGAAACAACAGCCTATCAAATGTGAGTCCTAGGATAGCAAACCTGGCCCAGTTGGCCCGTTTGGAGCTCAAAGGAAACAGACTGGAGTCTTTACCAGTGGAAATAGCAGACTGTCCATTACTGACCCTAAGTGGACTGATTGTAGAAGAAAACCTCTTAGATCTGCTGCCATCAGATATACGCACCAAGCTAAATAGGAGCTGAAAGACTTTTTCATTAACGCAGCTTTGTGGTCAATGGATTTACTAATGGACAGATGAAAATTATCTTTTCAAAGTAATATTTCAAATCTAGGGACACAAACTTGACATTTTTAATGTATTTAAAGATACATTTTCTATGCTTCAAATACGTTGCGGTTTTTTTTTTATGATGAGTTTTTATGTGCCCGATTGAAATGGTTTATTTAGCATGGCAGCGTGCACCACATTTTGGTGACCAAGATGAGATGTGAGGAAATGTCTTCCAGATGCAAAATAATGTATTATGTTTTTGTTTAAATATTTTTAATAAAAGAGACTAAAAAGACTGAATCATCTAGATCAGGTGTCTTAAACCTTTGGCCCATGGGCCATTTGCATCCCTTGCGATGATGTTTTGTGGCCGCCATCTTTATGTAATGTACAGCCCACAAGATTCACAGAGGGATTTCACTCAAGAAACCAAGTTAACATTTTGGAAATGGTCATGTTGGATGCATTCAATGGTCAAGTGGTCGGCTTCACTCCTTCGCTGCACTATCGTCCAATGGATGATAGTGAATTCTAATTCACGGACACCAGTGTAGATCAAATGTCGGTTTGATAATGAACTGATGCCACATGTTCATGAGAAAATGTATTTACTCTAATGATCTAAACTAATGATCTAATGATCTTCAGACCATCACAGTAAATGTGTTTTCATAGATTGATGCACTGTACTGTACCACAATGTTCCCCAACCCTTTTTGCGCCACCGACCAGTTAAATGTCTCATACTATTTTCACGGATTGGTTGTTAAAATGTGGTGGATAAATACCCCTCAATAAAATTTAATTTCCAGTGTTCTGAAATATTTTCCTACCTATAAAATCTTCCTACCCAAAATAACTGTGCATGGACACTAAGGATTTCTCAAGTGCACAAAGCTTATAATTTTCTCCTACCAGACCAGTTTACAAGGTTAGAATCTTGTATCAATGACTCATTTTGAGTTTATTATTGTTGTCTTCACTGAGAAAATATTACCTAATCAAATATAGTTGGAATATAGTAAGGAGACGTCCAGCAACATCATGCGATATGAAAATACGACGTATCCTCCAATATTAATATATTTTAAAATTTAATTAAACTCTCACCTTGATTTATTTATTATTCTTAACAAGTTGTTTTAATACTTTCTAAATAGTTGTCAAAAGAAAGGATATGACATCTCATATATATTTTTACTGCCATTCACAGTGAATTTGCAGTGAAAAAGAAATAGTTTTCAGAATGAGAACCACCCTACTAAGTTATACTTCTGTCCATTGTTAGATGTTTCCCCATTGATCATAGTGTTTATGTAAATATTGTATGTGTCAAATGTCACTCTTATTCATTCACCAGTTCACAGTCACACCCTCAAAAACAGGTAGGACCATGTGAAGCCGTGTAGTAAAGAAACCGGAAGACTGCTTTGTTCCATTGGAGAACCGCCTTATTTAGAAGGACCTCGCCGGATCTGCCCTCGCTTTGGCATCTCTCCGATGGGTTTGTCCTTTTAATATGAAGAACAGAATCCTGATCCCTACCACACCTGGACACCTGAGGTTTTCCCGTGGTTGTGGGTAGGTCAATTTTCCTCTTTTGGTTTTAGAATCAATAGTTTTTTACTATTTTAACTCTATTATTCTGTATGTTACTTTAGGGAGGTGTGGAATTATATTTCGTTAGAGTCAGGGTTATTATTTTACTGACTGATTTTACAAAATGGACTCAACTCCATAAAAAAACACACTCAGAGACAGTGATAGTGCAACAGCTGAATAAATGTCTGAAACCTTTAATTCTATTTCATGTTTATGTGTAGTAGAGAAGTAAAACAAGTCCAGTTCTGTACTCAAAGGGACTGGTGTCAAGTCAACAGTGTAGTCAAACTAGTTGCTCAACTCTGAAACTACTTCACCACATAAATCTGTCGGGTGGATGTCTGTAGTGTCTGCCAAAATAGACCATTATGGCTTCAGTTAGTACCAGGTCAGGTAAAAACCTTAATCCAGTAGAGGCCCCTGTTCATCTATAACCAAAGTCAAAAACAACGATGGCTGTTGTCTGCAGGATTAGGTACCCTGTTACCAAACTGGTTTCACCAGATAAACTAATGACAAAACCTTGCAGGTGTGGCGCCAACTGATGAACTAAAAGACCGTTGGTGTTTTTGAAGAAATGCACTCAGAAAATAAATCAATATTGTATTTTATAATAGAATAATTTTATGTGTAAGTCATTTTATAACTTTGAAGACAGCCATTCAAAGTACAATTGAATGTTTGTTCAGTACCTGTGCTCACAGTGAGTCGTTTGTTTCATCAGTGTCAGCAGCAGAAAGGATGATCCCAGTGGGTGATCTCAAAAGCCTTGCCATAGAGCAGAACTCCAAGCTGAGAGTTCTGAAACCATGGTGGGACGTCTTCTCTGAGTACCTTTGTGTGACTATGCTGATGATCGGAGTCTTTGGCTGCACTCTCCAGGTGAGGCCGTGTCCCACTCCCACTGAGACCCTAAATACATGCAGTGTCGTATGTATTTCTGAAAGTGAAATCACTGGATTTCAGAGAATTTGAACTTCATTCCATGTTCCTTACCTAGTTTACCCAAAAACCAAAAATATATATATTATATTTTCACGACCATAAGGCATACCTTAGTAAAAGGCACCGTTTAGGTTATCTGTGCCATTACTATATCTAACACACATAAGGCGCACCTGATTATTGGGCACGGGTTTTATATACAATCCATGCCCACACTTCCCCCTTTAACGTTCTCATGGTGTACTCTACCACGTCCCCATTACGACACACACACAAGCATACAAGTGTGCTATTAAAAAAAAAAGTGGGAGCAAAATAACGCCCACACTTCACCCTTTAACGTTCTCATGGTGTCCTCTACTACATCTGCCTTACAAGAACGACACACACAGGGAGCACTGCACTATAGGGCACACTGCACATTTTGAACAAAATCTAAGACTTTTATGTGTGTCGTGAAAATATGGTACATAAACCGAAGTAAAGATGTGTTCAAATCTGTGGATGACAACAACAGAGGTTGGAAGCCTCTCCGATTCATTGCATGTTGTTTTGCCAAGAATTAAATGCAAAAGCTAATGCACCAAATAGAATTTTGTATTCTTGTATGATCCAGGCATTTGACTAAAAAGTGCAGCGTTCCAGAAATATAGATACCACGATGAATGACTTTGTTTTTACGTTCTCTACAGCTCACCAAGGACAGGATTGCTTGCCTTCCTACTCCCTTCACAAGCTCAACTCCAAAGGCAATCGACTGCAGCCAAATCTGTACCTACAAAAATAATATGACACAGAAACACACATTGGTCAAACCTGAGAGCCCTATTATCTGGAAAGTAACTGGCCGTAAAAACAATCTTGATAAGCACCAATATATGTTTGTGAACTGCTACTGCTATGAGAGGTCAATTCACTGGTATGCAAAGTTCTTCCCATATCTTGTTGTGATCCACACTTTGATTTTCATGGTAGCAAGTAGTTTCTGGTTTAAGTTCCCCAGCACGTCTTCTAAAATTGACCTCTTTGTTAACACCCTCGGGAAGTGTTTTGATTCCCCTTGGACCACAAGGGCCCTGAGTGAGGTGTCTGAAGAGAGAGGTGAGGAGAAACTTGTTATTTGGAGAAGAAATACAGTTTCCAAGGAAAAAAAACAGCAGCAGATTGATGAAGAGGAGACCATAGGACTACTACGCTCCTCCTCTGTCAAGTCCAATTCGGAAAAGAAAACCCCAGAATCTCGGTCGTCCCTAACTGTCTTGGATAAGAAGGAAGGAGAACAGGCTAGAGCCCTGTTTGAAAAGGTTAAGAAGTTACGAACTCATGTGGAAGAGGGAGAACTTTTGTACCTCATGTATGTCCTTCAAACGTCACTGAAAGTCTTCAAGTTCCTCTTAATCATTATCTATAGTGCAATTCTTGTTCCTAACATTCAGATTGTTGTCCAGTGTTTGGTCCCCCCTATGCTAACTGGTTTTGACATCTATTGCTGCAACAACAGCAAAGCCAACCTCTTCTCCAAGCTGGCCTATTGCTATGTCTGTTTTGTAGGGGTGTATGGACTCCTGTGATTGTTGTCCAGTGTTTGGTCCCCCCTGTGCTGACTGGTTTTGACATCTATTGCTGCAACAACAACAAAGCCAACCTCTTCTCCAAGCTGGCCTATTGCTATGTCTGTTTCGTAGGGGTGTATGGACTCCTGTGCATTTATTCACTTTACTGGCTTTTCCACAGACCTCTCAAGGTGTATTCATTTGAGCAGGTCAGACTAGAGACAGGTATTAATGACATACCAGACGTAAAGAATGACTTTGCCTTCCTTCTTCACTTGGTGGACCAATACGATGCCCTGTATTCCAAAAGATTTGCCGTCTTTCTCTCCGAGGTCAGTGAGAGTCGTCTCCATCAGCTCAATCTGAACCATGAATGGAAGGCAAAGAAATTGCGCACCCGTCTTGCCAAGAACACCAGAAATCTGATGGAACTGCACCTGTTAATGTTACAAGGACTTCCCGATACGGTATTTGAACTGACTGAAGTTGAGTCACTTAAACTGGAGCAAGTGAAAAATGTAATCATACCCAGTGGCATAGCTAAGTTAGACTCCCTAAAGGAACTATCGCTGGTTTACTGCAATGCAAAAGTCCAACTGCCTGCCCTCAATCACCTTAAAGAGAATTTAAAGATCCTTCGTCTGGCATTTGAGAATCTAGAAGAGGTTCCTGTGTGGATATACTCTTTGCACAGCCTGGAAGAGTTGCATCTGGATGTTCCGTTGAGCGAAGTTGAATCCCTGCGAGATCTTCGAGCTCTGAAAGTTCTCACCCTCCAGTCCAACCTTTCGAAGATCCCAGCCGGTATAGGGGACGTAGCCTATCAGCTGCAGAGGTTGTGCATCTTTAACGAAGGTATCAAACTCCAAGCATTCAGCAACCTGAAGAAATTAACCAACCTGGTCTCACTGGAGTTGGTGGGCTGTGAACTGGAGCAAATCCCAAGTGCTGTCTTCAGTCTGAACAATCTGCAAGAGTTGGACCTAAAAGGAAACAAACTGACCACTGTGGAGGAAATTCTGAACCTACAGCATTGTCGTCGTTTGACCACACTGCGTCTGTGGCACAACAAGATTACTTACATTCCTGACCACATCAGCAAGTTGCATTCCCTGGAGGTGCTGGATATCAGCTGGAACAAGTTGAAGAAACTGCCCTCACGTCTCTTTTACTGCACCAAACTCAGGCACATTGATGTCTCTCATAACCAGCTTATCACTATCCCTCCTGAGGTGGGGGTCCTGCAAGGCCTACAGTTCTTCTCTGCTGCCTTCAACTCTCTAGAGATGATACCAGATGAGCTTTTCTCATGCAAGAAACTAAAGACTTTGGTGCTTGGAAACAACAGCCTATCAAAACTTAGTCCTGGGATAGCAAACCTGGCCCAGTTGGCCCGTTTGGAGCTCAAAGGAAACAGACTGAAGTCTTTACCGGTAGAAATAGCAGACTGTCCATTACTGACCCTAAGTGGACTGATTGTAGAAGAAAACCTTTTAGATCTGCTGCCCTCAGATATACGCACCAAGCTAAATAGGAGCTGAAAGACTTCTCTTTCACTAGCATAGCCTTGTGATCAATGCATATACAGTACTATTGGAAGGATTAATATTAGGTTTTTGAAATATTATTCTTAATGAGGGAAAACAAACTCAGTACATTTTCCAAAATAGATACATTGATGGATTGATATTTTGTCTGTTGTTGTTTTTTTTAAGCGACCCTCTGGTGAAACTGTACGGCCTGTGGCCCTCAACCCATTCAAGTTCGAGACCTGTGCTTTAGAGGATAATGAGTAAAACAGTACTGTTTAAGGCCAAGCTTTTTTCAAACAAAAACGAACTATTCTGTAACATGCAAACTTATGTTTGTATGGAGCATAATAATAATAAATAACTAAGTAAGACTTGACTCCATTGTTCCAGGACAGCCCTGAAGTGAAGCTATCAGATGCTGATGCTGAATTAAATGATATCACTAGTTGCATGCTGAAGATTAACTTTAATCAACAAACACGGAAACACTGTGCCAGAAAATAATCCCATTCTGGTGAAATCCTCTCAGGTTTTATTGGACTGGGTCAGTACTGGCCAAACCTGCTTCTCTGCACTTTTGTCTTTCTGCTCCTGGGTGCAGCATCTCCTCTTACCTTTGTCTGGAGTCACTGATTGGATGTCACATTCTTTGTAAACAGCATGGGTTTGTTTGAGTAAGGAGCGACCAGCAACATTATACCATATGAAAATATGACACATCCTCCAATATTATTGTATTTTAACATAAATAAACTCTCACCTTCTCACTTTTTGCTCTACTGCGCTACCCTTCTATCCATTGTTGCATGTTTCCCCATTGATCATAGTGTTTATGTAAATATTGTATGTGTCAAATGTCACTCGTATTCATTCACCAGTTCACAGAAACACCCTCAAAAACAGGTAGGACCAGGTGAAGCCGTGTACTAAAGAAACCGGAAGACTGCTTTGTTCCGTTGGAGAACCGCCTTATTTAGAAGGACCTCGCCGGATCTGCCCTCGCTTTGGCATCTCTCCGATGGGATTGTCTTTTATATGAAGAACAGAATCCTGATCCCTACCACACCTGGACACCTGAGGTTTTCCCGTGGTTGTGGGTAGGTCAATTCTCCTCTTTTGGTTTTAGAATTAGTTGCTTTTTACTATTTTAACTCAACTAACACAGCTATTATGTGCGTGTTGATACTTTAGAGACGTGCGGAATTATATATCATTAAAGTCAGGGTTATTATTTTACTGATTGATTTTACAGTTTGGACTCAACTCCATAAAAACACTCAGACCAAGTGCTAGTTTTAAAGCTAAATGAATGTCTGAACCCTTTATTTCTATTTCATGTTTATGTGTAGAAAAGAAGTAAAATAATTCCAGTTTTGTCCTTAATGGGACTGGTGTCAAGTCAACAGTGTAGTCAAACTAGTTTACTTAATCACATAAATCTGTTGGGTTGGATGTTTGTAGTGTCTGTCAAAATAGACCATTATGGCTTCAGTTATTTCCACGGCAGGTGAAAACCTTTATCCAGTAGAGGCCCCTGTTCAGCCTGCATGATTATAATGATTTCTTATATGTATTGATCAATAACCAGAGTCATAAAACAACGATGGCTGTTGTCTGCCGGGTTAGGTACCCTGTTGCCAAACTGGTTTCACTAGATAAACCAAAGGCAAAGCCATACAGGTGTGACACCATTCAGCCAACTGATTGACTTAATAACCATTGGTGTTTTTGAAGAAATCTACTCAAAAAATGAACCAATATAATATTTTATAATGGAATAATTATTGTAGTCAAAATAGCCAAAGCACAGTTCAGTACCTGTGCTCACAGTGAGTCATTTGTTTCATCAGTGTCAGCAGCAGAAAGGATGATCCCGGTGCGTGAACTCAAAAGCTTTGCCATAGAGCAGAACTCCAAGCTGAGAGTTCTGAAACCATGGTGGGACGTCTTCTCCGAGTACCTTTGTGTGGCTATGCTGATGATCGGAGTCTTTGGCTGCACTCTCCAGGTGAGACCCCTAAATACACACAGTGTACAAATACACACTTCATCCCATGTTCCTTACCTAGTTTACTCCAAAAACAAATATATATACCATATTTCACAACTATGAGGCTCACATAAAAATCTTAGATTTTCTTCTAAATGTGCAGCGCGCCCTATAGTGCAGTGAGCCCTGTGTGTGTTGTTGTAAGGCAGACGAGGTAGAGAACACCATGAGAGCGTTAAAGGGGGAAGTGTGGGCGTTGCTCCCGCTCTTTTTTTTAAATAGCCCTTGTTTATACTTGTGTGTTGGTGTTGTAAGGCAGACGTAGTAGAGAACAGAATGAGAAGTTAAAGGGAGAAGTGTGGGCGTTGTTTTGCTCCCGCTCACTTGTGTGTGTGTGTTGTTGTTGTAAGGCAGACATAGTAGAGGAAACCATGAGAACTTTAAAGGGGGAAGTGTGGGCGTTGTTTTGCTCCCGCTCTTTTTTAAAATACGCACACTTGTATGCTTGTGTAAGTGTGCGTGTTGTTGTAAGGCGGACGTAATAGAGGAAACCATGAGAACTTTAAAGGGGGAAGTGTGGGCGTTGTAAGGGGGAACTTATTTAAGATTGTGTGTTGTTGTAAGGCGGACGTAGTAGAGAACAACATGAGAACGCTGAAGAGGGAAGTGTGGGTGATGTTTTGCGCCCGCTCTTTTATTAAATACTTGTGTGTGGGTGTGTGGGTGTTGTTTTAAGGCGGACGTAGTAGAGCAAACCGTGGGAACTTTAAAGGAGGAGGTGTGGACGTGGATTGTATATAAAACCCACGCCCTATGATCAGGTGCCTTGTGTGTGTTAAATATAATAATGGCACACATGACTGAGACTGCCCTCAGTACAGTGTGCCTTATGGTTGTAAAAATACAGTATATTTTCCCCATGTTCCAATTGAACAATAAACTGTTTTGTAAACAAAGACATTCACGTTTTAAGTTTTGATAATACAATGCTTTACCCAACACGTACTATAGGTGTCACTTACACAAGAAATATTATTTACAATATTTTCATGACCATAAGGCGCACCATACTGAAATGGACAGTCTCAGTTATTTGTGCCATTACTATATTTAACACACACCTGATAATAGGGCGCGGTTTTATATACAATTCACGCCCGCACTTCCCCCTTTAACGTTCTCATGGTGTCCTCTACTGTGTCTGCCTTACAACAAAATCACAAACACAAACAAGTGTGCGTATTTAAAAATAGAGGGAGCTATTTACAAGCAGGAGCAAAACAACGCCCACACTTCCCCCTTTAACGTTCTCATGGTGTCCTCCACTACGTCCGCCTTACAACAAAAAACACAGGGCGCACTGCACTATAGGGCGCACTGAACATTTTGAAGCACCAATTAGGACTTTGTATTCCAGAAATATAGATACCTCAATGAATGACATTGTTATTGTGTTCTTTACAGCTCACCCAGGACAGGATTGCTTGCCTTCCTACTCCCTTCACAAGCTCAACTCCAGAGGCAATCGACTGCAGTGACATTCGTACCTACATAGAGAATATGACGCAGAAACACACGATGGTTGAACCTGAGAACCCTATTATCTGGGAAATAACTGGCCGTAAAAACAATCTTGAAAACCACCAATATATGTTTGTTAACAGCTACTGCTATGAGAGGTTTGTTCACTGGTATGCAAAGTTCTTCCCATACCTTGTTTTGATCCACACTTTGATCTTCATGATAGCAAGTAGTTTCTGGTTTAAGTTCCCCAGCACGTCTTCTAAAATTGAGCTCTTCGTGAACATCCTCCAGAAGTGTTTTGATTCCCCTTGGACCACAAGGGCCCTGAGTGAGGTGTCTGAAGAGAGAGGTGAGGAGAAACTTGTTATTTGGAGAAGAAATACAGTTTCCAAGGAAAAAAAACAGCAGCCAAACGATGTAGAGGAGACCGTAGGACTACTTCGCTCCTCCTCCATCAAGTCCAATTCAGAAAAGAAAACCCCAGAATCTCAGTCGTCCCTAACTGTCTTGGATAAGAAGGAAGGAGAACAGGCTAAAGCCCTTTTTGAAAAGGTTAAGAAGTTACGAACTCACGTGGAGGAGGTCGACCTCCTGTACATCATGTATGTCCTTCAAACGTCACTGAAAGTCTTCAAGTTCCTCTTAATCATTATCTATACTGCAATTCTTGTTCCTAACATTCAGATTGTTGTCCAGTGTTTGGTCCCCCCTGTGCTGACTGGTTTTGACATCTATTGCTGCAACAACAACAAAGCCAACCTCTTCTCCAAGCTGGCCTATTGCTATGTCTGTTTCGTAGGGGTGTATGGACTCCTGTGCATTTATTCACTTTACTGGCTTTTCCACAGACCTCTCAAGGTGTATTCATTTGAGCAGGTGAGACTAGAGACCGGTATTAATGACATACCAGACGTAAAGAATGACTTTGCCTTCCTTCTGCACTTAGTGGACCAATACGATGCCCTGTATTCCAAAAGATTTGCCGTCTTTCTCTCCGAGGTCAGTGAGAGTCGTCTCCATCAGCTCAATCTGAACCATGAATGGAAGGCAAAGAAATTGCGCACCCGTCTTGCTAAGAACACCAGAAATCTGATGGAACTGCACCTGTTAATGTTACCAGGACTTCCCGATACGGTATTTGAACTGACTGAAGTTGAGTCACTTAAACTGGAGCAAGTGAAAAATGTAATCATACCCAGTGGCATAGCTAAGTTAGACTCCCTAAAGGAACTATCGCTGGTTTACTGCAATGCAAAAGTCCAACTGCCTGCCCTCAATCACCTTAAAGAGAATTTAAAGATCCTTCGTCTGGCATTTGAAAATCTAGAAGAGGTTCCTGTGTGGATATACACTTTACACAGCCTGGAAGAGTTGCATCTGGATGTTCCGTTGAATGAAGTTTCCAGAGGTGCCACTCTTGAATCCCTTCGAGACCTTCGAGCTCTGAGAGTTCTCACTCTCCAGTCCAACCTTTCGAAGATCCCAGCCGGTATAGGGGACGTAGCCTATCAGCTGCAGAGGTTGTGCATCTTCAACGAAGGTATCAAACTCCAAGCATTCAGCAACCTGAAGAAATTAACCAACCTGGTCTCACTGGAGTTGGTGGGCTGTGAACTGGAGCGAATCCCAAGTGCTGTCTTCAGTCTGAACAATCTGCAAGAGTTGGACCTAAAAGGAAACAATCTGACCACTGTGGAGGAAATTCTGAGCCTACAGCATTGTCGTCGTTTGACCACACTGCGTCTGTGGCACAACAAGATTACTTACATTCCTGACCACATCAGCAAGTTGCATTCCCTGGAGGTGCTGGATATCAGCTGGAACAAGCTGAAGAAACTGCCCTCACGTCTCTTTTACTGCACCCAACTAAGGCACATTGATGTCTCCCATAACCAACTAACCACTATCCCCCCTGAGGTGGGGGTTCCACAAGGCCTACAGTTCTTCTCTGCTGCCTTCAACTCTCTAGAGATGATACCAGATGAACTTTTCTCGTGCAAAAACCTAAAGACTTTGGTGCTTGGAAACAACAACCTTTTAAAATTGAGTCCAAGGATAGCAAATCTGGCCCAGTTGGCCCATTTGGAGCTCAAAGGAAACAGACTGGAGTCTTTACCAATGGCAATAGCAGACTGTCCATTGCTGACCCTAAGTGGACTGATTGTAGAAGAAAAACTCTTAGATCTGCTGCCATCAGATATACGCACCAAGCTAAATAGGAGCTGATAGACTTCTCTTTCACTAACCCATCACCAAAGTGAGCAGTGGGCAGCTTTTGAGCGCCCGGGGAGCAGTGTGTGGAACAGGGGGCCTTGCAGGCCCAAGTCAGCTCCCTTAACCACTTGGCCACCAACTATCCTTGAGCCACCAACTGCCCTTAAATGCAGTCCCACCTCCACCTTAAAGTTTTCTGTCCTTCCAACAGCACACCTCACCACTGTTGTACTGTTCTCATACATAACCTGCACCACTCTCACATACTTCTCTGCCACTCTTATACAAAACCACAATTCCACCCTTGTCACCCTCTCATAGGCCTTTTCTAAATCTACAAAAACACAATGGAGATCTTTCTGACCTCTGTTCTCCATCAACATCCTCAAGGCAAATATTGTATGTATTGTATTATATTTTATATGTATTTATTTATACATACATTTTCACGTTGCTGAAGAGAATGTGTCTTTTGTATAAATCAACTTACATACAATTTTTGTCAAATTGTCTTTCTATTTCCGATGGAATGGACATATTCTTTTAGAAAAAGAAATGGCAGACATTTGTTCTTATTAATAAAGAAATGTATTTCTTTATAAATTTTGTGGCATTGTCCACAGGTTTGCAGAGAGTGTCCATAGCCAGAGACTGATGCTGTTTGGTGTTCCTTAGCAATATAAAGTATCCCAGAATTCCTTAGTTTCTAGTTTCCTGCTTCCTCATTTACAAATATCAGGGTTCGGCTCATTGGCTGATTTTTTGTGAACATGAAGAAGTTCTGACCTTGACCAGTTTATGGACAGGCTCAGATGCACAATGAAGGTGTTGTCAAAGCTCTGCCTTCATGCAGAGAGCTGCACTCACTGCCCATGACCCTCCCAAATCTACTGCTCTTTCTGGAGGCAGTAAAGTCATGCACCAACTTGCATGTACACAAAAAGCAGATCCTGTCGGGCAGGTTTAGAAATACCGCAGTAATTTCTGTACACACTCTGAGCTGCCTACACTGTCAAACAAAAGCCGCACCAACGTTTGGCTCCAATTTAACCCTTGAGATATAACTTCAATCTTGCCTTTCTTAAAAGAAGTGTTAATGTGAACTGGTGTGTAAGAGCTGATGTTTAAACCCTGAGTTCATCACCATTAACCCTTGTCCGTTTGACACATGCTAAACCTTCAAATTCTCTAGATACAGCGTAGCAGACAGCTCTACCTAGCAGTTGCGATCAAATCTGACTGAGATATAGAACCCTTCTGAGAGTACATATTGACACTACATGTATTGGCTCTGTGGCGCAATGGATAGCGCATTGGACTTCTAGCTGAACTTCAGGAAAGGGATTCAAAGGTTGTGGGTTCGAGTCCCACCAGAGTCAAGATTTTCTTTAGATCCCCAAAGGATTTTCATGAGGGCTTAATAAAGTCTATCTTAATTTGACTGGACTTCTTATGAATAAATGTCAACACCATGAGGGTGGAGTCTGGGGTGGACCTGTTGTCAAGGTAAATTAAATACGATGGGAAAATTACCAACAAAAGACAAACCAAAACAGGCATGGGCAAGCAAAAGCCTGGGGCTGGATGTGGCCCGCTGAGGTTGTCCAAATAAAATAAAAGATATAAATCACTATTAAATATTGGGCGGCAATGCTCACACTATATAAATATTTAAAGCCAAAAACGATTTATCTTCACACACATACTAACTTATGATGACATTAGATAGTAGTCCTCATAATTTCCAGTAGAAATCTTCAAAGAAAAAAAAAAAACGTTTTTTCAAAAATGACTAAAAAAATAACCATTTGTCTTAAAATACTTAGTTGTGTACATTTTAGGGGTAAAGTTGTGAAATGTGTAATTTTTTGTTATGCTAACTTGTGATCATATTGAAACACTGCCCTCTTAATTTCCAGAAGCAATCTTCAAAAGTTTTTCAAAAATGACTAAAAATGCATCAATTTCTCTTAAAAAACATAGTTAGGTGAAGATTGTTGATTGAAATTGTGAGAATAGGTAATTTTTTGGAATGCTAACTTGTGATCACATTAAAATACAGTCCTCATAAGGTATCATAATTTCCTAAGGAAATCTTCGAAAAATATATTTTTTTGAAAATGACTTAAAATGCATCCATTTGTCTTAAATACTTAGTTAGATACATCTTGGTTGTTAAAGTTATAAAATTTGTAAATTTCTGGAACGCTAACTTGTATACATCTTGGTGGTTAAAGTCGTGAATTTTTTTTTTTTTTAAGATTTCTTCTGGAAATTATGAGGCCTTATGAAGATGGTATTTTAATGTGATCAATAGTAAGCGTTCCAAAAAATGACAAATTTTCACAACTTTAACAACCAGCATGTATATAACTAAGTATTTTAAGACATTTGGTTGCATTTTTAGTCATTTTTGAAAAAAAAAAATTTTTGAAGATTTCTTCTTGAAATTATGAGGCCTTCTGAGGATTGTTTCTCAATGTGATCACAAGTTAGCGTTCCAAAAAATGACAAATTTTCACAACTTTAACAACCAGGATTTATATAACTAAGTATTTTAAGACAATTGGATGATTTCTAGTCATTTTTGAAAAAATTTTTTTTTGAAGATTTCTTCTGGATCTTATGAGCCCTTATGAGGACTGTAATTCACTGAAATCACAAGACAGTATTCCGAAAAATGTCTTATTTTCATAAATTTAAACACAAAAGTCAATATAACTAAGTATTTTAAGACAAATGGATGCATTTTTAGTTGTTTTTGAAAAAAAAATTTTTTTGGAGATTTCTTCTGGAAATTATGAGGCCTTATGAGGATGGTATTTTAATGTGATCACAAGTTAGCGTTCCAAAAAATGACAAATTTTCACAACTTTAACAACCAGGATGTATATAACTAAGTATTTTAAGACAATTGGATGCATTTTTAGTCATTTTTGAAAAAAAAATTTTTTTGAAGATTTCTTCTGTATCTTATGACCCCTTATGAGGACTGTAATTCACTGAAATCACAAGATAGTATACCGAAAAATTTC
>JAFBJS010005291.1:0-35740 GCA_016785265.1 Paraplagusia blochii
TATATATATATATAAATATATACTGTGGTCTGGCGTGTATATGTGTGCATACGTATGTGTGTACACATTACTTATACATATATATGTATAAGTAATGTGTATGTGTATGTATAACATATATGTATATATATGTTATATATATACTGTATGTATAACAATATGTTTACAAAAGCCATCATCTTTACATATAAAGATAATGGCTGTATAAATATAAAAACTGTGTTTATATGCATATATACTGTATTGGTTTGTATGCATATGTGTATGTTTGTACATAAATATTTATTTGTATGTTTGTGTATATATGTGTGTATTTGTGTATTTTTAGATATTTTTACACAAAAAATAGAATGTAATACAAATTTAACTTAGTAGTGAAACGGACATATATGAATATAAATAGTAAATATAATGAATAATAATAATAATAATAAACAATAAAAGCAGCAACAATTCTACCAATATTACAAACACTAACCTATGTATCTATCATCTACTAACCTAGTTATCCACCAACATCCACAGTTCACTGTTTAGGTCTTATATATTTAAATTAAAATCATTTTACTGATGTGTGTATCTATTGTATTTTATTTATTTTACTGTAGTAATCTTTTGTCCAGTGCTTTACTGCTACTTAATGTCCCAAAGGAGACATAAGATCCAGAAATAAAGCTCTGTCTGTCTGTGACTGTTTTTTAGACAGTGTTTAGATTTCAAATGCCTTTGCACCAGCAGAAGATGGCCAATATTACTTTTAAGAATTATTTTTTCAGAACACCAAGGACATTATGAAGGTACTGGATTTCGGTTTGTAGATAAAGTAAATAAGTTCTGAAGTGGTCTCAGTCCATCTAGTATTTTGATAATTTTTCCCTTGTCTGTCTTAAATCTTTTTGACACAAATCCTCCATAACACGTGTAAATATCTTCTTAACCAGGTCCTGAGTTTCATCTTGGACAACCCTGAACATCCAGTCAGTGAAACATACTTCTTACCAAGCCCTGCAAATATACTGCTGCTACTCACTGGCAGCGCAAGTAGAAAGAAATATTTTCAACCACAGACCTCGGTAAACATCCCCTGCTGGAATTTGTGAAGGAAATGACTTGAGAGTTTACTTCAGCATTTCATACAAATCTTGTTTAACTTCAGTCAAACGGTTAGTTTGACTTTACTAAATCACACTTTTATGATTTAAGGGACACTAACAGACCGCCTCAATAAAATGACTCGATGAGTTATGGACACAGAAATGAGCAAAAGTATGACATTTATTTTCTCAGTGTCGCACACGTCAATGCAGTGTGCTTTCTTAATGTGCCAGTGTCATCAAGTGTGGAATCTTCAGACAGAAAATCTGTCTGACATTAGCACATGTCATAAAGGAGGTCAGTAAACACCAGAGTCAGGGGCGACAGGTTCGACGTACACAGAGTCAGTGAGTCAGTAGTGACAGCAGGACGTATGGAGCATGATTTCTGTTATGCCAAGTCGGCAAAAAGCGTGTTTCGTACACATTCAGAAGTGCAGACATGTGTAGTTCCCTCACTGTAGAATTAAGAGGTAGAATTAATATTGACGTAACCTTCCAAATTACACAATTGAATTATATAATTATTATACTTCTGACTTTTCACTGCAAGCATTTTGAGGATTTATTCATCACTTTTACACATTAATAATCTTATTTGCTTCTGATCTGGCCCCTACTGTATTTCAAATTTTATTACCAGCTTTGGACTGGGAGTCAAAGTATATTTGTTCTAAATGTCTTGTTCCAAATGGAAAGAACAAAACATTCCATGTCTCCTCCTTGTCCAGACTTTTAGAATAGAATAGATGAGAACAGTTTATTGTTCCTCCCCCAAGGGGGAAACACACTTTTACAGTAGCTCCAAAAAAACAAAATTTGGATGTGCAAAGACCAAAAGTAAAAATGAGAAGAATAAGATATAATAATATAATAAAAAACAATATTAGAAAAGAAAAGAACATATACACCAAAAAACAATAATAGAAATATAGTAGAAACATAGAAGTAGAAGAATAGAATAGAAGTAGAAACATTTAATAATACGTAAGTGGAAAATAATGTAATAATACAAATTTAAGATCAACTTTTCTTATTTAACATTAAAATAGAATTGTATTTAAAGTTAACTGAAGTTAAATTTTATGTGATGAAGAGGATTAGATAAAAATCATAAGTCAAATTACTCACAAACCTTGATTTTGTGAAAAAAAACAGGGACTTCTATGACTTTTGGCAGAAGTCATATTTTTCTTGACTTACTTTTTAGCCCTATTTTCTATTGAACTTATGTCAGAGGTAAAATGTCAGTTGCTCTCTGTTCTTCTAATTTTCCTCTCAGTGTACGTTGATATTGTATTAAGGTTAGACAGCGGACATTGTAGCGTGACAAACAGCTTCCTGTGAAAAGCAGCACTTGATCTGTTTTGGCAACACTCCTTACAAGTCAACAGAGATGATCTTAGTAGATTGTGTCCAAGTGTAAATATTATTGCTGCTGGCTGCACATGGATGGGACATGTTCAGCTGCTCAGGATCCAAAGCCTCAGAAACAGCCACTGGTGCCAGAGTGATCACCAGCTCTGTCCAAGCTCTGCTTGATAACTGAGAAAAATGAATTTGATGAATCAATTTGATGCAAGTTAAGACAAACCAGGTGCCAACAATGGAATTGTCCTGAACAGGTAATGTAAATAGTAATAATTGAGTGGTCAAGTGGTCAGATATTAAGTTGTGGTAAATCCGGAAAAAAAAAAAAGGAACCACTGCCCAGGTGATTTGTTTACCTAGGCAGTGGTAGAATGGCAGAATATTATTATTATTATTATTATTACCTCAGGTTATATTGGGAGAAGAATGCTAGACATGGAGCTACCAGGTAAGAGACGAAGAGGAAGGCCAAAGAGGAGATTTATGGATGCAGTGAGGGAGGACATGGAGGGAGTTGGAGTTGAGGATGCGCAGGACAGGGTGAGATGGAAATTATTGACTCGTTTGGCAACCCCTGAAAAATGGGATAAGCCGAAAGGAAAAGAAGAAGAAAGAAGAAGAGAATAATTATAATCCTCACTATATGTGCAATATATTTATTCATTATATGTTCAATATAAAATATGTGCAATCCTATGTATGAGGGTTAGTCCATCACAATTACAATTATTAAATACACTGTGCAATTAATCATAAATTTACATTTTTTATTGCTCTTTTTTTACTTTTGTTTTTTACAATGTGATACTGTTTTTTTTTCTCAGCTCTTTTGCACTGCATTGGAACGGCTAGAATTTTATTGTACAGCCAGTATAATGACGATGAAGGCAGTCTGATTCTGACAAGTCTTTACATGTTCATCTGCTGTCAGTTTTGAGCTGCTGTTGAAGAACACACTGTGGGTGAATGTTCTTGCACGGGATACATTTGCATAAACACCTGCAATTTCACAGGTTCAACTTCCTCTGTACTGAAAACAAGTCAAACCATAATAAAACACCCACCCAGTTTACAATGCAGTGGAGTCAACCACCTTTCCGTAATCTAGAGACATAAAACTTAATTAGTCCTTAGGGAGTAGTCTACTGGAAATTATGGGACATAGGCAAATATGACTTAGAGAAATTACAAAACAAATAATGTAACACAGAAAGAGGAAAACATGCCGGTAGGAGCTTGTAAGCCTAGACCTGTTCCATCACAGTTTCAGTTAGATTTTGTTTTTAGATCCTGATGTGTGAAAACAAAAACTCTGATCTGGGCTGTGGGTCATTCATAACATTTGTCCTGTACGGCAAATACAGGAGCTGGACTGATACATCGTATCATTACAGCTCAATTATACTTTATATAAACAGTAGGTAGTACTAAGATGGATGAAAGTCAGGCTTGGCATTCACTGCTGCTCACACTGTACGAGTGAATCACAAGGATGATCAGTTCACAGCTCATGTTCACACTGTACCATCTGACTGGGTGGTGTGACTGGACTGATCACACTGTACGATCATATATGACACTGACTCCTGTGACGAGAACTTTGGATAAAAGTGCCAAATGAATAGTAATGTTATGCAATATAATATTTAAAAAGATGATGAGGAAGAACAAGACGAAGCTGGTAGTGAGAGATTTTTTTTTACATTTTTACTTGACTTGATTAATCTCTCAGGAGTTTCCTTCAGGAAATTATGCTTCTGCATTTAACCCATCACCGTAAGGAGCAGGGAGCTGCTGTCTGAGCCAGCGCTCGGGGAGCAGTGTGTGGGGAACGATGCCATGCCCAGGGCACCTGAGCGGTAACTTGGCGGTAGCGGGATTTCAACCGGACCCAAGTCAGTTTACTTAACCACAAGGTCACCAATTGCCCAGATGTGGATGCTCACTGTTGCTCTTGATGACTTGATGAATATAATCCCTGACAATGGTGCCAGTCACAGTCAGGAAAAGTTACAATGATGTGAGTGTGGACCAGGAAACGTCTAGACCATGGGTCACCAACCTGGGGCCCAGGGGCACCTGGTAGCCCACATGGTCTATCTAAGGTGCCCGTAGGGTGTGTTCCAAACCACAAAACTAATCCAAAAAGGGTCAAAATAGTTCTGTTCCTGTGCTTTTTGAGCAGAGGTTCCACTTACAATGATTTTTATTTGGTCCAATAATGATGGTCAGGACAGTGGTCATTACTGTATGTCCCAGAACTTCTTATTATTACATTGTTTGGTGAGTCTGCATCAAACCAGTAGCTCATCTTTTTACTGAGGGCAGTGGCTCTTGGCTTCAGAAAGGTTGGCGACCCCTAGTCTAGACAGATGTGGTCAGTTCTGCCATGCTGATCCTGCTCCTGTATCTGTGTTCTCACATGTGCAGTGTAGCAGGGTGGGGTAAAAATTCTGGGTTAAGTTAGGTTTTTAAGCATGTTTGATGGTGAGGGAATAATAACTCTGTGTACAGGACATGAGGTGAGGTGAGTCGTGCCACTGAGCCAAAAATCAGGCCTGAACAACACACGATGGAAAAGTCACAGTAAAACCAGGTCAAAATTGCAGAGTGTACGGCCTGCTTCAGACACGTGACCTAAAACTGGTAATTCCATGAAAGTGCACATGGGGCATTTCAAGCAGAAGCTGCTTCAGTGAAATGAAATCCTTTTTCTTTAATGTGTACAATGAGTGTGTAAATAAATGAAGGGTTGTGCCCTTTCCTGCATAAATCTGATTCATTTAAAAAAAAAAAAAAGCAGCATGCTAATTTTTCATTTATTTCTCATTACTTCCACATGTGACTGTAAAGCTGTGCAAATACAAAGTACAGAATTTCACAGACCACAAGGCACACTTAAAAACCTATAATTTCCTCATAAATCATCAGTGCACCTTATAATGCTGTGCGCTGCATGTGTGGGTTGTGTTTACTGACCTAGAACGGCGTTCAAAAATCTGTCAAAATGTTTAAGTACAACTTTGTTAAGTTCCAAAGCTACACAACGTATTGTCGAAGCAAAAGAGCTACTGTAGTCAGGAGCCTCCTGCAGTAATAGTGTACTATACTGTGTTTGGACAGTGAAATACAGTATAGTACAGGCTGGAATCATCACTGGACAGTAAGTATTTACAAAGTAACAGAAACCAGACCGACTGAGATAATGACGAGACAGACAGTAGCAGGTTTGACACAGACACTGAAGATGAACAACTTCTGCTAATACTACTAACATTAACCTACCTATCTATATGATACAAACCTACCTATGGACTAACATCCAGCATCCACATGTTCAGGTTTTACACAACTCAGTTCCACCCCTGCCTGTATTTACTGTATTGTTTATGTACTGTATTTATCCCTTGTTTGGTGCTGTACTGCTGCCGGAACCATAATTTTCTGAAGAATAATCTATCCATCATCCATCCATCTATCTAGATGTCTGTCAATCCTTCCATCCGTCCGTCCGTCCATCCATCCATCTATCTATCCATCCTTCTGTCCATCTATCTATCTATCTATCCATCCACCTACCTACCTACCTACCCATCCACCTACTGACCGAGGTGAATAAAGTTCGACCTCCTTGACTATTTTGTGTCATGTAATGCATCTTATAATCTGTTGCTCTTTATGGTAAAAAAAAAAAAATACAGTATCACGTTTGATGTGGCTTACATTATATATTTCAAATCCTCAGCTTAACTTAAATCTTCTTTATAGTACAGATTTATTCCACTATTAACACTTAAGTTGGTATGTACAATTATTTTAAAGCTTTTAAGGCCCATTCTATCCTTAAACACATAGTAAACTTCCTCTATGCCACACAGAAATCCACACATTGAGACTGAAGAAGTCCATTTAGATTTCACACAAAGGTTTACTGTCTGTGTTCTGTGACCAGCAGTCTGTCTGTTGTGGCAACAACACCTTCATCATAATTTACGACTGAGGCAGAGGGTAAACTCTTTAGTGAAGAACACCTGAGAAAGAAGAGTTCTAATGACTACGCTGCAGTGAGGAGGCTCGTCCAGACCTGCTTGTCATCAGTGAAAACACTTACAATAAGAGGACTATTTTTCCAGACCTCAGGTGGAACCAGTGACATCCGGTGCCAGAAGAGAATTATCCTGGGCTTTTGTCATTTCAATCAGGTGGAAGGCCCTTCCCTGTGCTCTATGTGTCCATGCAAATGTCAACCATGGATTTCCCGGGTGTGGTCAGACCAGGGGACCACCAGGTGATGGAGAGGGAGTGAAATTTGTTACAGAGCAAATATGGCGTCTTGTGAGTGGCAGGGATTTGAATACTAATTTGATTCCCAATGTAAAGTAAACAGCAAGTCCCTTTTTGGCTTTACTAAACAAATGGCCTCCTGATGGTAGGAAGGGTGAGGTGGGCCGATGTGTGGGTACGATCTGTCAGTCATTTACATAAACATTTTTTAACAGCCTTTTATCCATTCAGAGGGAGAGGAGGGCATACAGGGATAGACAGTGAGCCTCTCTGACCCAACAAAGCTGATCGTCATCAGCCAACTCTGACTGTTTACAGCCCGTCATCAGAAATATGAGCAGCCCCAGGGAAATTCTCAACATGTAAACAACCTTGCATGCATCATCTGCAAAAATTTGCACTTCGCCATTATCTACCGTGACCTTGTCACTTAGACGGACAGTGACACGGGATGGGGACAGATGATCTAAGCCAGGGGTGTCCATGCTTTTTTGTCTTGTGAGCTACTTTTCAAATGACCAGGCTGAAGTGATCTACCAAGATTGAAAATATATTTATGTATATAAAGTGAATATCTTACTCTATACATAAACATATAACATATACTGTATGTTATACTGACTCAGTACTTATATTATTCTCACTTTAGTCCAGTGATTAGCTTCTTGAAATAGAATTATATCTCTAGTTTTTATTACTATTATTTTTATGTTACTGCTCAGGATCTAACACTTCTTTGGAGATCTACTGGTAGATCCCAATCTACCTGTTGGGCAGCCGTGACTGAAACACAAAGTTACTTGTACTGTATGTCTTCTTCTTTTCTTTTTCGGCTTGTCCCTTTTCTCAGAGGTTGCCACAGCAAGTTCACAATTTCCATCTCGCCCCGTCATTTTGTTTTCTCGCATCTTTGATTTGGCCAAAGTTTTACCCCAAAGAAGTAGGGACTTCTTTGGGACCGGCACTAAAAAACACTGGCTTGTGCTCCCTAGTGGCTGCCTTTTTACTTGTATTGTACGTATTCCTTAATTATTATCTTATCCTAACACCCTGCTGAAATCCCACAGAGTTATAAAGACGACCACCTGAAGGACATAAACCATGGAGAGTGCTGCTCTATTCTAAGGGGCTGCTCAGCCTGGAGGCAAAGGTCTGGTTGCGTTTCAGATTTTAAAATCTATGATGGCAGTGAGGAGATGGGTAAAAGCAAAGCCACATGGAAAAGAAAAGAAACAATAGACTAATTTACTGATGTCTGGGAGAAGTGCAGTGCTAATGACTCTTACCGTTGGTAAGAAGGAGCGGTGAAGTGAAATAGTTCACAAATGTTTAGCATCAGGAGTGAAATTGACATGTTTGTAAATATTTACGCACACACCCAGTCTGAATAACGCCTTAATGTATTTTCACAACTTCTACGAGTGCTGAAGAATAGAGACAGAGTTTATATAAGTTGCTCAGGAAGACTTTCTTGTTGGCAGCCAAACCTCAGAATCCGGCAAGTCAAACAGATGACAGACAGATGAATTGTGTTAAGACCTGTCTCCATCTCAGGATTTCTTCAAGCTCCATTTGTTTCTTTTGGGCAGTGCTGGCCCAGTAGTTAGGGAACCGGACTTGGGTCCGTATGGTTCCAGGTTCAAATTCACCTGCAGGGTTGCCCACTGTTCACTCACATGGGCTACATGCAGAGGTAACAATGAGTTTTGTGCAGTGATGTGGATCACAATGACAATGTGCTTTCCCTTCCTTGACTTTTTTCCATTTCCTAAATACAAACATGGAAAAGGAACTTGGTTTCAGTCCATGAATAAGACAAAGAAGCAGGAAGTGACCTGGAGTTGAAGACACTGTCCAAGTAATCCAAGAAAAAGGGAGTCTTAAAAAATCCAGATAGATTGTACCAGAGTTATATAGTTTAATATTCTGGGTCAGGAGCAAATGGTTGGAGCAATTGTGTAAAATAAAGTAAATGCTAAAATGTAAGTACCGTTCTCAAACATGTTCTGCACCAATCTAACATACTTCCCTGCCACTTCCTTCCTCACTACCTTACATAAAACCACAGTTTTTTTATGGCATAGGCCTTTTTGGCTTCTCTGTACTTCTTGTATTGCAGGGAAATGTCAGAAGGACAATGATTATATGAATTATATAGTTATTTATTATAATAGTTTTATTTGTGCTATGTTCAGCAGGCCAAATCAAAAAGGCCAAAGGGCTGCATCCAGGCCCCTAGCCATGGTTTTCCCAGGTGTGGGTAGACCTTTTTGATATTACTTGTGGCCTTCCTTTAGACGCAGTCTGCAGATACTAGAGTGGTAAAGAATGCTTGAGAAAAGAGTCTTTTTGTTTGCCTCCAGACGGAAACACTTAACACATGCTCATGCTGCTGCACCCACATGCAGAAGTAAAGTGTGGCCTGTGAGGCAACACTAAACCCTGTGTTGGTATACCAAGTTCAAACACACTTATGAGCACAACCACAAGATTTGCAGTCGTGTTTTTCCCCCCAGATTTTATAACTTTATATTGAATTGTTGACAGATTATTGTCCTTCTTCAAGTGCGCCAAATGAATTTCAGCCAGTAAAACTGAAACAATAATTATTTATTGTTTCTGAGTTTTAAAAAGGAGGGTCACACATGTGGACATTTCCACATCTTTCAGTTTAGTTGCTGAGCTGGAACTAAGAGCTCAGGTTTCCTCCCTTGACAGAGAGGCCTGGTGTTAGCTTAGACTTGTTTATTTTTAATAATAATTCTCCAACTGTGCAGCCCGGCACTATTTGTGTAGATTAGGACTAAGTGGTTTATCCTGCCGTTAGGACAGGACATGTTACTAGGAAATGATCACTACCTCAAGAAAAATATACTCTTGGTGATAATTGCTTGACATGAAGTGGATCTTCTGTCACTGGGGACGTGAATGCTACGGCTGTGCAGCTCAACTGAAGCGGTCACGGTTAATGGTGTGTAATTTGGCCACCGTAATGCTGTGTCAATTTGGAGGAAGATACCCAAGGACACGCCTGCAAAGCATGCAGAAGCAAGTGTTCGGTTTCACACCTTGTGCGTGTGTGTGTGTGTGTTAGGTGGTGTGGGAGAAGAAGGCAAGGCTTCTGTCATACTATCTGTTGAACTATTGCCAACGGAGGATTTCCAACAGTCCCAGGTTAGCCTCTCACCCCGCGCTTGCTCGCGCCTCTTTGCAGATCGACTTTATATCCGCTGTAAAACTGTCGACTCGCCGTAAACAGAACGAGTGGCAACCACTTTCTCCTGCGTCTGCACTGTCTCACAGACCTGTCACTATGCGGGCAGCACAGGAGGGAGTGTGGAAGGATGGTCGTGTTTATTAGGCAATGAAAGAGTTACTTGCGATTTTCTAAATCAACCCACAAAGAAAAAGAAACAATTCCGTCTAAAAGTGCTCATGCCTGGATATGCACTTACATCACAAGAGGAACGGAAAGATCAATAAATTGTAAAAACTTAATATCCAATCAGTTGTACTTGTTAGGCATTATTTGAGAACGGTTTTATTCGCCAACATTTGTCTTTCGTTTGCATATGACCACTGACACTGACCCTTAAATCTAAATCTATTATTCCTTCTGTCTGCCCCAATTCTAAAACAGTGGCAACAATTGACAAACAACAGAAAGATGATGTTTTATATAATTCATGGAAACCTTGTTAAAACATATTTTATAGCAGTTTTTTGTAATTTTGAAAAAAAACTAACAAAAAACAATTGAATTGTTTTTTATTCTTGGACAGCTCACACATTGTGTATTAAAGTATAGGCAGTTGAATTCACAAATAGATAATAGTAATTTATCCAAAGTGAACATCAGACTGATAGAATAATTAAACATTTAAAAAAAATGTTCTCAATTGCACATTTTTGTCAAGATGGCAGAAGGTTTTAGGCGTTACTTACCCCTCATTACGGAAGATGGTTCGAAAGCAGTCACCAAGGCTCTTGTAGCTGTTGGGGTCCCCTGTTCCCCTCTGGATTTGGAATCTGAAGTGTAAAGTATGAATTAAAATTCTTGTAATTTAACACGAACATCCTGTCGTTAGTTTTGCTTAAATGATCTGCTGCTCCTAACAGCCCCTTAAGCACAACAGAAAACCCAAACATTTATTTAACCCAACCAAAGCAATTAGGCACCAAACTCCACAGGACTGAGACTCTTGTAGAAAAATTCATCGTTTAAGTTTTAACACGATGAAACTAGGAGAAGAACTGTACTCAGAAGGAAAGACGGCAGAGCTGTGTGTAAATCTTTTACATGAGAAATGGAGCTCGTTTATTTCGAGGTCCCTACATTAGTGCTCTAATAAGAGATACGATTACACGAATACCCAACAAAAAAGTCCCACAAAACGACCTGGTTAGATTTCACAGTCATAGATGTGAGTTTCATTTAAGAGACCAATAAAAAACACAAAGAAAAGATGAACTGTAAGACATTAACGCTGGAAAGATTTATGGATACTTTCACCACAAGGGAAAATGTGAAAGTAAAAGGGAGAAAAAAAAGTGAGAGTAAAGGAAGTAATGTGACAAGAGAAAGATTCCCGGCTTTAGCTCCCAGGTCAGGGGGCCAAGCAGTAAGTCGTCAAAGCGGGTGCCTGATGGGGTCATAAAGAGACCCTGGGCTCCAGTGGAAGGTGAGTTTAGTGGGGTGAGCAGCCTTTCCTCACGGATTAACATCCTAGAGGGCTCTCCTCAAACCCTTCTTACTGGAGTCCCAAATAGCTTGTAAGACGTTCCTAAGAACCAGTTAAAACAGCACAGTAAACAGATGTCTGACACCATATTAAAGAAGGAGAAAAGGTGGATGAATAAAGAAACAGTGATAGCCAGGAAGATTTAAGACTACTGGAACAATCAAGCAAACTAAATTTAGGCGTAATCTAAGCCATATGATACTCTAGTCAAGGACGGGAGGGAAATTCCGTCCTTGGTCACCACCGGTCTTCTTTGCTATGTCTGACCTGGACCTGGCCTGGCCCTGAAAGTGTGAGGTTGCCAAGATTGTGCTCCAGTTCCAAACCCCCTGACTCCACATTTGACCTTGGGGTCCAACCTCATTTCCTCATGGCCCTCATCTACCCTTCCATAAAAAACAGAGACCAAACAGCGAGGAAGCAGGAGATTATGGGGAAGACGTGAAGGACGTTGGCACAGGGGGAACTGTCAGGGCCCTTACCAGGTAGTTCCAAATACTGCCTTCAGCTTATATTAAATAGGAGCCCTTGATGTTAAAATTATTTCATAAAAAAAAATTCTACAAGGCTTAGTGAACAAGCAGATACACAAGGTTGCTGTAGAAAAACAAACTACGCCTACAACATGTAGGGCAGTGGCCTAGTGGTTAAGGAAGCGGACTTGGGTCTGCAAGGTCGCTGGTTTGATTCCCCGTACCCACTGCTCACTTTGATGATGGGTTAAATGCAGAGGCCAAATTTCGTTGTTCGACAAAAAAATAAATTTCTAAATTTCTAACAAAGGATCTCCCAAACACACTACCGTGAGTCTTTCACCTAATCATCATCCAAAGCTTTATGAGATAGAATGGTCACATCTGAAAACGTTCATCCATCCATCCTTTTCCGTCTGCTTATCCATTACTGGCTCGCAGGGGCAGCAGCCTCCACCCAAAACTTGCCCAGTTGGTGAGTCCTGGAGTTTGACACCAAAGACATTGCCTCTGGGCCAAAGTGAATATCTGAAAACCTCATTGATTTTATAACTCTTTTCTGTGTTTGCGTTTTCAAACTCTAGGCCTCCACACAGAAGTGCGGTAAAGGGTAAATGCTATAGAACCTGGATTCTCATTCTCATTCTTTTGGAGCACCGTATTTGATGGCCTAGCATGGCTGCATCTGCTACAAGACTCTAAGTAATGGCTCAAAAG
This sequence comes from Paraplagusia blochii, assembly GCA_016785265.1. NCBI lineage: Eukaryota > Metazoa > Chordata > Actinopteri > Pleuronectiformes > Cynoglossidae > Paraplagusia > Paraplagusia blochii. Next base: position 12,682 of record JAFBJS010005291.1, read on the forward strand.
GGGGGGAACAACAAGACAGACCTCAGGTGATGGGATGTTGAGGTAAAATTCAATAATAATGACGTGTGTTAAAAATACTTATGTGTAAAGGCAAGAAGGGCTGTTGGCTTGATCAGAAGGAATGAGATTGATGGTCGTCTTTTTTAAGAGGCTAGGTCAAGTTTTTAGGAGCTCTTAAAAATATACTAAATTAATAAAATGACTGTTGGTGGTGGATTGAGGGCCTTGCACTGACATGCTCAGTATTAAATGTAAGGTCTAATACGGACTCATAAAAATCATAATTACAGACGTTCAGACAGCTTGACACATAAATTTGACGCCCTACTGAGATGGATTATTTTTATCCCAAATATTCGGCTCTCCTTTTGCTATTTATTACACAGCCATATTAAAAAATGTGCACAACTTTCCAACCTCGGTGCATTTAGTTTGGCTTGCAATGCTGTGTATTGGACTAAATTGCTACAGTTAATCTTGATTTACTCGCGTCTTCCTTATTTGGAAATCTACGTATTTTGCTATTTAGGATACAAAGACAAAACTAAACGTGGACAGGAGAAGAAATAGAAAAAGCAGTAGGAATCCAGAAGGGAACAGAAAGGGGGAAGAAAAATCGTATTTTACAGCTCAACAGTTAATTTTAATGAGCAGCGTAATAAAGGTGGTAAAAGTCCATTGCATTGGTACATGAGGTTAAGAGCTCTTTTCCAACCTAAACTTTTCAATACGGCAAACGCAGCCAAGCGATACATTGGCCATCCAACTCTGCTTCAGGGTAAAGGAATGCAACCAAAAATGACTGACTGCTTGTTTTGACCACTTAGTGTTGTTGACAACCACCGACTGACCTACAACTGAGCAGTTTGTGTAACATTAATGTTCTCTAACGTGTAGAAAGTTTTAAACTCCTTGGTTCGAAACAACAGCAGCTAAATAACAACTCACACAAAGATCTAAACTCAGGGTCATTGTTGTCCTCAGCTAGACACATCTCAAAACAGACAAACTTGAGCGTTAGAAATAAGGCCTTGTGAAGATCATACCAGTTTTCATGCCCAGACGACTGCTCATTTCCCATCACCTGAGATGAGAATCAGGAAAACCTCTGTGTGGAACAGCGAGGAGGCTTACCAAGCAGCTCCAGGCTGAGGCATGTTTAGATGTTTGGAGCATTACATATTGCCGGGTGACTGATAGATCGCTCTCAAAGTTACAGTGGGGTGAAACAAATTTAGAAAGCCACTAGTGCTTAAGAGGAGCAGCTACATAGAAGGAAAAAATGAGCCGTTACTGATGTTTCCAAAAAGTGGTTGGGTAGGGAAGTAAGGAAGATTTCTTGGGTGTATGAACTTCTGCCGAGTTGTGTTAACTGAAATGAAGACACTCATTCAGGATTAAGCTGTAGGTTAAATTATGAAACAGCTGAAAATAGTTTTGCTGAGAATCCTATAGAATAGGACTATGTGATGGAGCCACTATTTCAACGTGACAAACGATGGCAGGTTAGGATTTTCCACTCACAGAGTGGTCCAGGCTGGCAAATGGAAGACGGGCTTTGATGTGAGGAAATGCTGCAAGATTGTGGAGACTCCCTTGTCAGCAGGCAACCACCAGCTCTAACACACCACAGACTGCATGTTTCCAATGGGAACCCGAGAATGACTTATTAATTAAACCAATATTTTTGTGAGTCATCTAAAAAACACCAGCGTATTGGCTATAAATTGATGTACGCCCCATATTAACATCCAAGGAAAATCGTCTAAATTTCCGGACCATTTTTTTTCCCAATGCATGGCAGTCACATGATGAGTTCAGAGGTGTAGCCGTATGGACTGAGATAGCAAGAAAATGACGCTGTGTGAACGTAGCCTGAACCACAACTTCTACGATAAGTGCAGTTTACATGTGGGATAAATATGTTGAAGTTTGTTTGTTTGTTTGTTGTTCAGGCTATGCTGTAATGCCACAGAGAGTTTAATGCAGGGACCATGCTGAGTTTTTTAACTGTCAGTGCAACTCTTTTAGTGTAGGTGACCACAACTGCATCAACAAAGCCCTACGCCAAAGTTTGCTAGGGAGCCTTGCACGCTCAAAGATTTTAATGAGTATTAAGTTGTAACGGAGGAATCTGCCACAGTAACCCTGACACCACTGGTACTGGGGTAGTGGACTACTCCGCAGTGTTGGTGTTGGTTTAGATCTGAGTGATGGGAAGATGGAATTCCGGATGAAGGATGTGTAGATGTGCGATGCCAGAGAGTGAGACGGAAAAGGTAGTAGTGGTGGGGGTGGGGGCGGCACTGTGGTTGCAGCACAGTCAGGGTCGAGTGAAATCAAAGCATACAATGCCTCCACTCTGTAATTAGTGCATTGGAATGCGTTGCCCTTCACTAATAATGATTACAGGTGCTCAAGTACGACACCCTGTACACGCAGATGGGCACATCTGCTGTTTAAGTACACCTCTATCTGTGGCCCAAACTTTATAATCCATTTGTGACTGCTATTAAAGTCACCAACATCTGTGAGTAACTGCAGCAACATCTGTCGCAACATTAAAAGTAATGGTCAGTGCGTTTAAAGTTTATTTTTCCTGCATTTTGGTTTTGTTAGATGTCAGTAAAGGGTGAAAAGAAATGAATGTCGTCCTTTCATGGTAAGCACCACATACTGCTGCGATCACCATGACGTCCCATATTTTAGATTCTGAATTTCACATGCCATAAATTAAATAACCAAAACTTCATGTTACGCTGCGTGGGGTAAAGAGTTCTGCGGTACCTACCTGAACATAGGTATCGCACCGTTTTTGTAAGAGTGGATTTTGTTTGGTGAAAAGTATGAGGAAATTCAACTTATAAGTAAATACAAACTTTGATAAGCACTGAGGAATTTTTTTTTTCCTTTTTTTCCGTAAAAAAACAGATTCATGTTCAAGAAAATGTCTCGAGCTATAATTTATCATGGTTTCTGATCTTAAATAAATGCTGCAGTTAATCAGGAGGTTGTAGATCACATTTCAGCAAATGTTTACAAAACCCTGGATACAAAATTGTTCAACTCTCCTCGTCCCATAGAGCAAATTTACAGTCCTTAGTAATTTCAGTCATTTGATATGATGACCACTCAAGGCAACATACATTTGTCATTTGCCTTTTGTATTCAGGTTTATATATCTTTTCCGAGGTCATGGGCATGTAGACCCACAGTGTCTTGAATAAAACCCACAACCTTTTGGTAAAGACACACACTTTTCTAGTATAACATCAACTCCTGGCAACTGTTTCCCTCATGTTGACTTCAGTTACAGGCCTGAACTTCAAATACAAGGGTTGATAAAAAGAGTAAATTTCTTGGTTGTTTCATCAAAGAAAAACATGCTATTGACCGCTGTGATAAGGCTTTGCCTAATGTAATCAGTAATCAAAATAAAAAGTACATACAATGGAAGCATGCCAGTCGTATGTAGTTTTAAAGTCGAATACAGCAAGTCTTTTCATGCACACCTTAACACAGGGGTCTCAAACTCAAATAAGTTTAGGCCACCAATCTGGAGCCAGAATAGTCTCAAAAGGAATACACACATGACAAGGATCCACAAACATATTGTGAGGAATTCCAGAATAAATGCACGAGTGCGGAACCACAAATGTGTTTTGCGGTATTCACAAATGTATTTTAACAATAAATACACAAACAACGATTCAAACATCAAAATAGTTGTGAATTCTTCAAAATACGTTTGTGAATTCCTCAAACTACATTTGAGAATTGTCGTATGTGTATTAAAATCGTGCTTTTAATTTGTGAAACTGCGCACACATGAGACTGTTCTTGCTCTGACCAGATTTGCATGCTTATCTTTTCTACATCGGCCCATCAGCAGCCAACCAGAAGTCTCATTGCATCACATGGCAGTGTCCCACAAGAGTCCGTGTGTGACGTCACTACACTGCGCGATTGTCTGAAAACAACACCAGTGGAAATGTGAGTTTCGGGCATGATGCAAATGATGACAAAACCTTAAACTCTGAGGCATCATCAAACCAGGACATCCACACAGCATCAGGTTTATTAGGAAGTCACCTTCCTGACGAAAAGCAGAGAGGAACCTAGCGAGCATTGCCAGAAAAGCTTATCACTGTGATCATCGTTTCATTCACGCTTGTCGCCCCATGTTCCAAAATCGATCTGGAAGCCTCACACAGTAATATTTTCCCTCTTGCTAGTGATTGTGCAGTATCGGTACTGAAAAGAAACACACAAAGCTCAAACTTCTGTTCCTGAAACAACTATACAGCAGGAGATTTCAAAAGGTCTTCCTAACATGTAGAAGTAATGAAGCCAAACATGCAGTGATCTTGGGCAGACCTTCTGATATGCACGTGTTGGACTTAACACAGTGAGTAAAGTCTTGGTCTGCAGACCTACAGCACCAGGGGATCAAGACCCAGGTTGACAACCGCTGACCTGCCTGGTCCTTTACAAGGAAAGATCAGCTCTCAGGCTGCTACTGCTTTGTGGCCTGCTGTTTCAGGGTTGTGCCAGGGATTCCACAATAAGTGCAATGGGGTTCACCAAGCAGCTGGGGGGCAAATGGAGGCAGAGTGAGGGGTAAGGCCTATGGGACATCCGCAGCGCCATCATACGCTCTCAAAGACAGGACGTCATCTGTCAAAGCTCTCAAAAAAACCCATTTCCAGCCCCCTAAGTGGGACAAACTTTCATGCGTGCTGTGACCAAATGGAGGTAGTGTTGCCATGGATACTGTTAAAAGCCGGAGGCGAGCCCAGGTTTTTCTAATAAGACTTGAAAAGGCTAGTGGAAGATTCTGTGGTTTTGCAGCGACTCTGACAGGCATGTCATACAACTTAATTTTGCTTAATTCCTTACAAATCTTCTGAAACTTATGAAGAAAACATTACATAACCACTCTGAGGAATGCAATTCTGGAATAATTGGAATCAATGAAATCAACATGATGTTGATGACGTCACTATATGGTTTGTATTATCAATAGTTTGGGGTAAAATTAAACTACAAGTGAACTAAAATGGTCGCTGACAAAACGGAAAACCACATAAGACTGAATGGAAAACCGTTATTGCTCAGGAGGGGGCAGTCAAACAGCTGGTTAATGACTGGATATCGGAAAGAGTAAAAATCATCAAGCTAGAATATATTAGAGGGAAAACAAGAAAAACAAATAAACACAGACAACAGAGTCCACATGGTTGTTGACCATGAAGAGGACATTGTAATATATATTATTACATCAGCCAAAAGCCGTTGCTAACATCAATGGCGGAAATAGTTGTGCAGTGGGACCCTTTGTTATTCTTTACCCCCCCCAAATCCAAAAGGTTTGTTTTGCATGTGTACAAGGGAGGAGCTCCATGAAACAGGATCTCTACATGAAGGGAAACGTGGGTTCAGTGCAAACCTCTAATGAGAGGGAGTACCTGATCAGAGTCAGATGGGGAGCCCCGAGCGCACTGCCCCCTGCAGAAAGTGCCGCCTGACACCCTTTGTTACCTCCAAGTGAGCTGAGACCAGCCCATGAACCATGTAACTAGGTGGTTTCCAGGTTAATGAAATGCTGTAACTCTGGTCTCACCGTCTTTCTGCAAAAAATGAATTTTTTTTTTTTTTGCTCCCCGCACCACACCCTCCATCATCACCTTCACATTCCTCACACATCGAGGGCTACAGGGCAGGAACTCGGGAGTAACTAACTGTTTACTTCGTCTGACATGCGCTGCATTCACATTTGGGACACGCCATTGTCCCGAAATATTTTAGACTTTTTTCAATATAACTGGGTTTTGTTTCATTTAAAACAAAAAGATCCCAAACAATATTGTTTTGGTTGGTGACCCAAATCAAGGTAGACATACCATGTGCCAGAGGTTTTTTATCTTGTGAGCTACTTTTTAAATGACCAGGCTGGAGTGGTCCACCTAGATTGAAATCTCCGACTCTATCTACCCATATAAACTGAATATCTTACTCTCTACATTACCATATACAGTGGTGGCTCAGCTTTCGAACTTAATCCGTTCCAGGTTGGTGGTCGAGGTCTGATTTAGACGAGGGCTAAATAAATTTTTCCCATAAGAAATAATTCTATAAAAAGTTCTGCTAGTCGTAGGGCTGTTGGTGTTGAATTCTGAACGAGAAAGGATGCACGCGGTTTGGCTTGACTCTGCCTGAATGGTGTCTGGGCTTGACTCGGCTTGATGTGGGCCGTTCGAAAGCTAAAATTTCGAAAAAATTTGGTAGAGGGTCGAGTTGGTCAAGGGGTATGTTATACTATCTGACTCAATACAATATATTATATATGATTAACATCTTTAAATAGAATGGATCTCTACTTTTAATTACTATTATTTTATGTTATTGCTCTGTATCTAATAGCGCCCCTTTGGAGATCTACTGGTAGATCCTGATCTACCTATTGGAGACCCCTGCTATGCTTTGGCAGACATTCTAAAGTTTACACCTCAAGTTTACACCTTATACACAGCTTTCCTTAACTAAATATTGCCATTTCAAATAACAATCAAAAATACATTTTAGAAGAGTTATTTGCTGTGGCTTCTTTAAACACCTAAGGACACAGAGGCTGCAACTTCATTCAGTCTGTAAAAAATGGCTCAAGTTTTACACATTACTGCTCCTTCACAACGATGAAAGAGGTTGTAAGTCAGGGTGTTGGACGGTGGGCTCTGCAGGAGCCCCTCTGATGTAAGATAGATGGACTTGTTAGCAAAGGTGAGTAACAGGGGTCATGGCGCAACTGGTCAGTGAACGCACCATGGGGAGCAGAAGTGAAACAACAAAGGCCAAAATACACACTGTGAATCACAGGAGAAGCCTTTCACCTTCAGGTTCTGTACGTACAGCCATGTCCAGACTCAACTGGTCAGATATTCTCTAGGTAATACAAAGTACAATGGTAATACTGAGAATGCAAGACAAGTAACACGAATCACATTATTCTGGTCTTGGTGTAGAGAAGACTGGTTTCGTAAAAAAAAAAAAAAAACCCTAAACCCTGTTAAACATTCTTGGATTGAGGTATTAGTGGATGGCGTAAACAGATAAAAAGACACAAATCATCCTCATCAGTGGGATGAACTAACTATCAACAGTCACGCATGGACACATTTAGAAGGTAATAGAGTAAGAGAGAAGGGGAAGGGAGGTTGACTCCGTGTTGGTGGAAAAAAAATGATTCACTCCATTTGCCGTTCTACTTGGGCCAGTGGACATTAAAGCAGGAGCCGCTGCTTAATAAGAGCCATGCCAGAGGAAAAGGAACAGAGGAAGAGAGAGAGAAAGAGCGAGGGAGGGAGGGAAGGAGGGAGGGAGGCAGCTACTAGATGGTAGCTGCTGTTGATGTTCATACAAGTTGGTACGTTTGCTTCATACAGGGTAGATGTGGATTCAAGGAACTGGTAAATAAAATTTGATGAAGTGACATTTAAAATAAGAAGCTGGAAGGGATTAGAATCAAGTCACTTGTCCATCGCAATTGAAACGTTTGTCTTTCCTTTTATTTAAATGTGGGCTTTGAACTGGTTCAAAGAGCGAAAACTAAAACCAAAAAAAATAAAATTTTGTCTGTAAACAGAAATGGGTATGTAGTGGTAACTGATTCATCCCTGTTTTATTTTGGTCTTTAAAAATCCTGTGTAGCCTCCAATCAGAGTCATTCGTCTCCTATAAGGCCTATGATAGCCAGGACTTTGAACCAGAAATTCTAGCCAATCGATTCGGAACAGAAGCAGTATTTTACTGTTTGTACAAAACTGTATTTTACTGTTTTTGGTTTTGGGTTCCACTTTGAAGATGACGTTGCTGAACTGGTTAGAACAAAGAAAATAGTTCCTGAAACTTTTTAGGAGACAAATGACTTTGATTGTGGGCTACAAAGGGTTTTTAAAGAACTTAATAAAAATGGTTTTAACCGGTAAGTATTATTTTCAGCTAAGCATTTCCATTTGGAAACAAAAAAAGTTTCTGGTTTGTTTCTGTTCCAAGCAAAATGCAAAAGTTAGAAATTATTAAAAGCCATGATTTTAAATAATATTTAACTAATGTGTTACCTATAAAAGACCTAACACTACTGAAAACCAATACGAGCACGGATTCGGACTATGATATAATGCTTTTTGGAGATATGTTTTGTTAAATAATTCTTGTACAATCGCATTTATTCATTTTATCCCAAAATACTTTTCATAAATCTCCTTAATACTTTTTCAGCTTTTATGACTTTTTTTTTTTTTTAACACAGTGGTGGGTCATTTTGACCTAAGGACAACAGGAGTGTTTACTATGATCACGCAATGTAAAGAATATTCAGTTATCTCCTTTGTTTTCCACGCAAATGCTGCTGGGCTATTTATATATATATATACATATATATATTTATATATGTATATATATATATATATACAGTGATATATATACATATATATATATATACATATATATATATATATATACATATATATATGTATATATATCACTGTTACACTTAATGTTTGTAACCCAAATTGCAGCGTGTGGTAATATCCACAAAAAGAGCTTAATAAACCTGTCCTAACGTATAGCAGTTTTACATTTTTCTTTAGGAAGGCCATTACAAAGAAAACACTTCTCAATGCACTTTTCACCCTGACCCTGTGTGACAACGGACAGACAGAGCTGAAGACTTACCTGTAATAAACCCCATCACCTCTCTATGTGACCATAAATCACATCCTGTGCCTTCAGAGTATCAAATATCCCCACATACAACCCCGCTCTGCCTCAGCTTTTATCCCCAAATTTCCTCCCCTCTGCTTTGGTGGTGGTAATGCCTTTAAAGTGCCACCATCTCACAATTTTTAAAGGGCGCACGGGGCAATTTATTTACCAAGAAACGGCTGCCATAAATGACAGAAGAAGCAGTACAATTTACTGACGAGTAGTGGATGGGGCAGAGGGGCTGGGGGCAGAGTCAGAGGTCTTGGCTGGGCCTGTGAAAGACTATAAAGCTTTAGTAGTAGCCCACGACCTGTTTATGGCCAACCAAGACACTGTGGTGTGAAGTTGTTGATCGCCGCTCGACTCAAACCCGGTGCAGCACTGGCAAGACGAAAAGCTGGTTCATGAAAAAAAAGAAGGGCCAGCCATGCAGTAAATGCATGTATGGCATCATATATATTCAAATCTGTGTCAGGAAGTGCAGGCTGAAACAATAAAAGGAGCATGTCTGCTCTGCCTCTTCTCTTAGATTGCGTAATGGGGTTAAAAAAAAATTATTTGAAAACATAAAACATCCAACATTAACATCGGCCGGGGAATGATGTAAATGATGCATTTAATTTTCCACAAAGTGTCTCAGCCTCATGGGCTTTGATGGGCACGTTGGTGTGTGGAAAATGAAGGAACGCCAGAGCTACGGGAAAGAAAAAAAAAACACACACACAACCTGGTATGTGCTGAGCTTCACTCTGCAGACCCACAGATCAACCGAGAGGATTTGGAGCAGATGTGAACTAAAATGGCCTCCTCACCAGCTCATACCTACGGATACAACGCACAAATGCTGTGTTGTGTTTGTGGGTGGAGTGTGTGTCTTACCGTGTCTTTACCACATCCAGGGGGTGCATTAGGCAGATCTCAACCAGACCTGGGAGTTAAAAAAAAAAAAAAGGGCAGGATGAGTAACTTGAAAGGACATTAGTAGATTTAAAAAAACATTCATATATATATATATAAATATATATATATATATATTAATATATACATTTATATTAATATATATATATATACACACACACACGCATATACATATATATGGCATACTAATATATATATATGTATATATATATGTGGGCGTAACATATAGTAAGTATGTATAACAATTTTCTGAATCTTATGATTCTATAGAATCTATATTAGAAGTGCATTTAAATGTGTGAATATATATATAAATATATTTACTTATAACATGAAATTTAGAGGATCCTGCACCTCTAATATGTATGTACTAGAAATATAATATAGATATAAATATAATACAATATAGTTATGTTAAGATATGATTTTATATATGTAAATATATATATACATATTAGAAGTGCACAATTCTGATCAATATATGTACATATACACATACATACATAAATAAATAATCATATATATAATCTTATATATAATATTCTGAATTACTTTTCAGTAATTAACAGAATTACTAAAAACAGAATGAATTAGTTACAGGCAAATGGGGGACAACACAGACAGAAAGGTTTGGAGAAAAAGCTAGAGAAGACAAATTGAGATGGTTTGGACATGTTCAGAGGAGGGACAGTGGATACATTGGTAGAAGAATGATCCTAGAGATGGAGCTACCAGGAAGAAGAGAAGATTGATGGATGCAGTGAGTGTAGTTGGAGCTTTTAAATTAAAAGGCTGTGCTCTAAAAAGGGGGAGTCACAAAGGTATTCTCTAATTGTATGTATGTATTACAGGTTATTAGGTTTGTGACTTATGTTTGCGATAGTGTTCTCGTGGGGGGGAAAGGACAATTATCTATTCAAAGAAAGAGGGCGCTGCAGAAAACATTTGGGTATCATCTACAGATAACTGTAGATAACCACACATTAGTGAAACTTTATATGTTAAAAAAATTATAATCTTTCAAACATTCTTTGCAAAAAAATGTGTGTTTAATTCCCTGTGGCTTTAAAAACAAGCCTTTTCCAGTTACTTTTACATGATTAAAGTCATTGGCAGAAATAATGAGTTGTTGTGTAATCAGTGAAGAATATTTGTGCAAAAAAAAAAATCTTTTCTTCACACACTTTCTTATCAGATTCCACTGTGTGTATGCACAGCTGCCGTGCTATATGGTCCTGTTCTAATTTCCTCAATTAAACATATTGTCTATTAAATAGTGAGTCTTCTGGGGTTTTTCCAAGGAAATAATTACCAAGTAAAACACCACAGAAAAATGACGTGCATCCTAGTGTACGAATGGAAGAAGGGATAAATCAGAGCGTTAGAAAAGAGTTAAAGAGTTCCATCTGCCACGGCCAAGTTAACTCAACTCTGGCTGTTAATGATACCTGACTGAAACGTAAACAGAAGCCTGCATTGGACTTATCACTTCCAGGGTTCCTGGCTCGTAGGAGGCCAGAACAGATATGTGTTGCATCAAATCTTTCAACAGGTAAAGGATTACGTGATGAAACCGAACCCACCTGTGCGCTTGATCAACCTGTGTAAACAGCAACTAAATGCTTGGAAGTGACCAAGCGTGCTCTGACAGGTAATGGAGGTTTCTCATGCCAAATGAACAGCATTGTTGGACACTTAATAAGTAGGGCAAATAAGGACACGACAAAACCAAACACTTTTATTTAAGTGTTCTAAAAATGCTTCTAAAACACAAATTCAGCTTTAGGAGAAGCAGAAAATAACATGTGCTTCAGATATTAATATAGAAATAAAACATTTGTTACTAATTACACACAAATCCTTCCAGATCTGTTTTCTTTAGAGACAGTCAGGAAAATAAGATGTCTAAAGAGCCATAGGCTACGGCCGGAATGCTGTTCCTTCTCTGCAGAGACTCACAACTACTTTTCTAAAAGTGAATCTGAAAGATGATATTTCACCCTCTGATCATTTTCGTGAGCATTATAAATATGCGTGGTTATGTTTAGAAACACTGATCCACAATCACTGAAATGGCCGGGGTGATTGTTATGACTCTTTATTCCTCGAGCTGCTTCAGGATGCTAGCGTTTTATGACAGTTGACATCTGTAATGTCACATCGCTGCCTTTTCCTTTGGTCCTTTGCCGAAGCCCTGCAGCTCAGTGGAATAGTTTAAATTGTTTAAAGCTAAAATAAAATGTGCAACAGTGGGGGCCTGGCGGTCAAGCAGGCAGACTTGGGTCCACAAGGTTTCAAGTTTGAATCCGCCAGCTGCTGGCTTGTCCCTTGGGTGCTCTCACCATAACACTATCCTGACCCAGTAAACTTCCAGTGGACTCAATACATGCAGGAGTGCTCACAGTTTGGTAGAGTGTGATTTGGTTGGCAGTCGTGGGGACTGCTGCCCCTAAGAACTGGGTATTGATAAGAGGATGAAGATGAATGGATGGATATATAGAATTTAGAGATAGATAGAACTTACAGTATACAGTAGGTGGATAGATGGATAGGTAGGTAAAAAGGTAGATAGGTAGATAGAAAATAGACCTTGAACTTCACAAATTGTTAGTCAGTTTATCTCAAAATCGACAGTTAAATACAATGTAATTTATATTATATTTATATATACACACCACTGTATATATTTATAAAGGTTAGGTTGCAGGAATAAACCAGCCACCAGGGAACACAAGCCAGTGTTTTTTAGTGCTGGTCCCAAGCCCAGATAAATGGTGATAAATTGAGTGTTGCATCAGGAAGGCATAATCTATGTAAAACTATGGCCAAATCAAAGAGATCGAGACAACAAAGTGATTTCCATAACAGATTGGTTGGAGCCCGGCTTAAAATTTTAGATGGAAATTGTTTACTCGCTGTGGCTAACCCTGAAAAAGGGACAAGTTGAAAGGAGAAGAAAAAGTTTTAAAACATAATAAACATATGATACAGGGAAATATTACTTTTTTTAAAGGAAATATCTCTTAAAATGGGTGTGGTAGTTTTTAAATCCTTAAAAAACATTATATTTCTTGTCTTGTATGTTGTCATCATGTATTGACTTTTAACATACAATTTACAGGCCTGTCATAAAGAATGGCATTCAGTATGTTTTGCCATTTTCACAAATTATTTTAGAAATTGTTGGTGACATTAAATAAAATCAAATGCTGAACACTGAATGCTAGGATTTGTGTGGCAGTCGTGGAGACTGCCGCCCTTGGAACCTGGCAACAGATAAAAGGATGAAGATGACTGAAATAATAAACAAAATGTGTGTCGGATAGTTGACTGATTGAAAGAGATGTAGCCTAAATATGTGGGAGTTTCTCAAAATGGTTAAATATTATCACTAGTACCTTGGAATTCTAAATCTATATTACATATTACCATCTTTTCCATTCAGATTGTTCCTTTTCCCACAGTGAATAAAATTCATATCAATTTCCGTCCATAAAAGTGCGTGTCTTTGAAAATCTGCCATACCTGCATACCTGGTAAATACACTGTATATGTTGGCGAAACTCTAAACAGAAAATGTCAAGTGAAACTAACACAATCGTGTGCCTAGCGGGACGGGCATAGTTCTGAGTTCTGTGTAAGCCATGAGTGCGTACGTGCGCTATTGATAGGTGAGTTCAAGTATGAGGTTTACGTCATCCGGTAATAGACGTTGTAATGCACTTCCAAGATGGCAGCTGGAGACGTGTGATGACAAGTACAAATGGGGAACTAGTGTTTGTTTTAAGATGGTAACACACCTTTGGAAACAGCTGATGTAAGACAAGAAAAAGAAAAATGTAACAAGGTAAAGTTTCTCTTTCTTGTCTAATATACGAGCTGCAAGGTTGGCACTGAGGTATTCTGAGCATAGCACCAGCTTAACGTAGGTGCTGTGTTAAGTTGGTTCCATAGGTTCCAGTGGGTTCACCACCCACAGAAGGCACCACAATAGTGTGTATGGGTGTTGACTGCTGCCCCAAAGGATAACCGAATCAACAAGAGTTAATAAGGGTGGAAGTTTGCCTTTTTGTTCTTTAACCTTTTGGTGCCCTACCTACAAAGTTAACTCAGAGGAACTTAGCTTATTGTTGATCCAAAAGAACAACAGCTGCTGTAATAGGTAACGTTGGCGTCACTGACAACCAATAATGTACCGTCAATCAAATTCCGAAGAGGTCCTGTAGAGGGTGTTTTGTTTATTTGACGCATGACAGCTGCACAAAGGACACACCTGTTAACGCGCTGCATTTTAATCCCATGATGTTATGCCTGGTGTAGCAATTATAACAGATATTTGAATAAGCTGATTGTTTTTCTACAACTTTTCTGCACTTACTGTGGACCGACATAGACAGCTATCACTGAATTTGACGGACGTCTAATTGGTGATTTGTTTTAATGGACTCTCCTCACGCTGAGACCTTGGAACTGTAACAGTGTCATTTTCACACTAACACTGAGAGGCTGATCCTCACTCATCTGTGGCCCCAGTGCATCACGCTCCTCCACTGCAGCTGTCAGCACGTACTGATGTTTAATCACAGAGTGAACAGGAGAGTGAACCCACACTCTCCAGGGAGCATTTCACACCCCTGCATCGCCGCAGGAGTTCTGAGCATGTTGAGAGAAGCCCTAAAACTGCTAAATATTATATGCCATGCAAATGATTTAAGTTTGGAACCAACCACGTTATCGGCCAGAAGGCAGGTGTGCACAGTGTGAAGCTGAAGACCAATAGTGATGGTTAGAGAAAACATATGAAGTCTAAAAGTTATGTCAAATAATCTTCAGTCCTTCAGTGCCTCCAGATCATCTTCTAAGATGTCGATGGATACTGTGCTCTAGACCAGTGGTCCCCAACCACTGGGCCAGGGACCGGTATCAGTCCCTGTGTGAATGGGTGCTGGGCCGCAGAGAAATAATGTTTCCTTTTGGCCCCATCTGACTATTACTTCCACTTGATCCATACCCATATCAACAAAAGAACTGACCGAATGGCTAGGATTCCATCAACAATAATGAAACTAATTTGATCAGGAAATATTTTCTCAGTGAAGACAACAACAATAAACTCAAAATTATGCAGAGACATTGATACAAGATTCTAACTTTTTATACCGGTCTGGTAGCAGAAAGTTATAGACTGTGTGCACTTGAGAAATCCTAGTAGTGCCCATGCACAGTTAATTCAGGTAGGAAGATTTTATAGGTAGGAAAATATTTCAGAAGACAGGAAATTTTATTTTATTAAGGGGTATTTATCTGCTACAACTGAACAACCGAGCAACTGATCAACACGTCCTCTATTTTTTCCAAATGCACATTAGGACAATAACATTTCATAACATCAGTGATTATACACAAGTTAAAAGTTCTTCAATGTCTGCACAACAATAGCATTGACAGGACTTCTTGTGGGAATTCTCAATGGATATCCTTGTTGACAAATTCAAAATTAAACAAAGGAATATCTGAACAAAATTTTATTCTGGTCAATCTGTGGTGAGACAAAATACATATACAGTTTGATTTTTTTAGCACTAACCTTTGACATCCCATTACTCATAAACCTTTGCAATATATCTTGGAAAAAAAAAAACAAAAACATTGTGACACAGATACACTTTTTGGTCTTTTAGACTAGCCACCATCACTACCAAATACCTTGTAATGATGATGTTGTAACACAATAATGACCGTAGTCATTTAAGGCTATAACCCATTAGTACTGGGGTCAGGAACTTATGGCCCACAAGTCAAACCTGTGTTAAAATAATCAAAAGACAATATTGTGTATTCGTGGGGACAGACTACTGTATTTGCGTTTAATTGCTATAAAACCATCAGCTCCTCTCCTCATCTTTTATATCCGACATAGAAAAATGGAAACAAAGTCAGTCAATCTTGTAGCAACACATGACTGATCATAGCATCATCCTGACCCACATGACCACCAACCACCAACAGGAAGGGCGCAGTGTGATTTGAGTAGGAGGGTTTTATTCTATGGCTGTGGGATAAGATTTTTCTCACACAATGTGTAATAAATATTTTTTGCGTAGCAGGTGTAAGCCTAT
The DNA here is from genome assembly GCA_016785265.1 of Paraplagusia blochii. NCBI lineage: Eukaryota > Metazoa > Chordata > Actinopteri > Pleuronectiformes > Cynoglossidae > Paraplagusia > Paraplagusia blochii. Next base: position 28,482 of record JAFBJS010005291.1, read on the forward strand.
ATACAGATCTGCTACTAATTTTACACATACCTTTCTTACATACACTGTGGCCAATCACATCTAAAGTATAAAACACCTGAAACCGCATTAATGGAGGCAGAAAAGCTTCACTATGACAACAGTGTCTTTTTAAATAACTTTACTTATTGGTCTTGGTAAAAAAAAATCCATACGTTTATTTGTATTCCAGTTAAAATCTTTATAGTGGCTCATTAATGGATCAAGCAAGAAGCATTGATCGGTAACACCACCTGTGGTACCACAACTTTCTTCCCTGGAAATATTATTTACCTTGCAAATAAGATGACTATCTGAGTTGGTTTTGGCTCTGGAATGCACACAGTTTGCTCCCACGCAAAAGTGAGAAAGAAAAACAAGAGAGTACCAAAGAATGATTGCTCAACGGGTGCAGGTGTCATCCATCATCCTGAGACACAGTGAATGACTGTAATTCCCAGCAGCCACAGGGAGAACGTCACTGCTACGAGAAACAACCCCCGAGTTTAACGGACAAATACGTAAAAGACATTTAGTCATTTAGTTCAGTGATGCCCAACCACTGGGCTGGGGACCGGTACCGGACAGTGGGTGAATTGGTGCCAGGCCGCAGAGAAATAATGTTTCCTTTTGGAGTAAACAAGTAATCTATCTATTACTTGATCCATACCCACATTAACAAAAGAACTAAACAATAGAATGGCTGGGATTCCATCTTCAATACACAACTATATTTGACTAGGAAATATTTTCTCAGTGAAGACAACAACAATAAACTCAAAATGACGCAGAGTGATTGATACAAGATTCTAACTTTTTATACTGGTCCGGAAGCAGGAAGTTTTAGGCTGTGTGCACTTGAGAAGTCTTGTTGTGTGATTTGGGTAGGAACATTTTATAGGTAGGAAAATATTTCAGAACACCGGAAATTAAATTATATTATATAATTTATATATAATTATAGGATATTTACCTGCCACAACAATTAACCAGTCTGTGAAAAAGCACAAGACATTTAACCGGTCCGTTGCACAAAAAAGGTTGGGGGACAGTGATTTACTTGACCAGTGAATGCCACATATGTCACTTACTGGACATTTTCATTAGCATTTTGTTAAATTTATTGCTTTGTTTCTTCAAACAAATGTTTAAATGATATTACTAACTTGATACCAGAGCAGAAACCATCGTCTTTCAACCTCAATGCGAGCTATAAGTGTCAGGATGGCAGAGCTCCACCACGCAGGCCCACTCTGGTTTTAACAAGAGCTCTTGACTGAACCTGCAGGTGATGTTGCATACCTCCATGTCCCCCATTAATACTTTTCAAAACACATTGAATCTGGAATGCTAAACAAATCCTGGGAGCTGCTGCTCCTCTGCAATTTGTCAGCTGCACTAACAAAGCTCACATGATATCTATCAGCGAGTTAGGCCAGACACCCTGATGGAGAAACAGGTTTTTTTTCGGTTCTTTTAAAGCTTGGTCTGAAACAGAAGGTAAAGGGGAAAAAAAGTCAGTTGGAACTAATGGGCGACTAAATAAAACAACATTGCAGAGAGATTGAGCCCATCAGTTATCGGCAGATAAGTTAAACTTAGTGTCAACTTCATTTGTACTTCTTTAAGATGTTACTGGGGTTATCACTGGGGACATCTCTTCAAACACAAGGGTAAAAGTTCAATTTGTGTTTGTAGGACGGCAGAAGTCCTGTGAACTGCACAGAATCCTGTACTTTACACACTTACACACACACACACACACACACACACACACACACACACACACACACACACACACACACACACACACACACACACACACACACACACACACACACACACACACACACCCTGGGGAGAATGAGCAAGAAGTACATAAACTGTCTACAAATTACATAATAATCACAATATAAAAGTAATGTCATCAATATTAGTTATGGGTTCTTGCATCTATAACTGACAGTGATTTATGATCCTGATCAATCAGTCCTTTCCAACAGGAGTTGCATCTAATTCCTGCAAATTAATCAAAACAAAAAAAAAAACTTGCATAAAAACAGAGAGAAAATCACCGACCACTGCCATCAACTAATGAAAACACAAGTGTGGAGGAACTGATTGTGTAGGAATTTACATATTTATAAGAAGCTTAATGGCTGGAAACATCTGGAAGCAGGAGGAGTGAGGAGCGAGTGAAGGAGGAGGATATCACTAATCAGACTTCCTGTTCTGGGATTCACAGGAGCGTCCTGGTCAGTCTTTAAAAACACTACAGGGTTCTTAGAAAAACAACTCCAGTGGCAGTGGGGATTATTATCCTAACTCTACTATACAATATATACTAATATTACTGTGTGACACACAAACACAACAACATTGTTTTGCATTGTTTCTTTTACATTGTGCTTGTATCCTTCTTAGCATGTTCCAAATATTATTACATTGATCTGCAACTTCAACTTTATCAGTGTGGTAAACAAGATTTCGTTAAGACAGTGGACATTAAGACTGTCCACTGAACACAGCACAGCTTACATACAACGAACTCTAAAACCCAGCTTCTGAACCCCCCTGAAGTTGCAGACTCAGTAAAAACTACAATAGTATGGACCCAACCAAAGGAAAAGGGAATAACATTATTGAAAGACCACAGAATTACCACAGAGTGATGGTATCAACCTTTTTCCTTTATGTGACAATCTCAATTAAAGCCTTAAGTACTTCACATAATTCTATGAGAGAGAATGCATTACACTATACTAACTGATGTGTGGTATATAAGGACACTGTTGGTCAGTTAGCTCAGCTGTTTTTTCACCAAAAAACAAATTCCACCAACTGTTGTACTTAATACCAACATTCCTCTACATAAAAATGTGTTTTCCACTGTAATACAACACTTCAGACCAGTCTTGTAATACTCACATTCATCCACAGCAGTGTCTACCACCGAGTGCATCCAACAAAACCATTTTTTTTTAGCATTGACTTGCAGTAGAATCCTTCTATAAATCTTGTGGGCCCCACTAACATTCAACTTTCACATCAAGGTGGGGGCCACAAAAATATCACTCCACAGGCCACAAATGGCCCACGGGCCGCAAGTTTGAGACCCCTGTTCTGCATGTTGAATTGTTGAGTTTATTATATAATTGTATTTATTCAATTCTCTTCAACATCTTATTCACTGCTAGGGCTCAAGGGTACACAAATCACACTGCTTGATACAGTGAGCCTCAGTGTGGTTGGTGAGTTCACTGGAAGTTATGTAGCTCAAGACAGTGCTATGATCACAAGCATCTCAGTGGAAACTTGGCTGAGGACTTGAACCGGAAGTCTAGAAATCCTTATTGCTAGGCCACCACTGCTGATTATTTTTTGTCATGTTCATCTAAATTCTCTTTACAATTTACTTCATATGTTAATTGTTTTTGTCAGAGGAGGGACAGTGGATACAATGATAGAAGAATGATCCTAAAGATGGAGCTACCAGGTAGGAGACAAAGAGGAGATTGATGGATGCAGTGAGGGTGGACATGGAGGTAGTTGGAGTAGAGTAGAAGATACAGAGGACAGGGGGAGATGGAAAATTTGACTAGCTGTGGCAAACCCTAAAGAAGGGACAATGTGAAAGAGGAAGAAGATATTGAATTGATCTTATTGTGTTTCTTTTGAGCATATGGTCAAAAATATCTGCTTCTAATTTTGGATTATATGAAAGAATAAATGTGATTTTTCAATATCATCAAAATCCATTTTAAAATTATTAGACAAAATATCAAACATTTATAATAATTATAACGATTTCATAAGTCAGTGCACTCAAATGAACACACCAATGTGGAGTCTGGAATAAAAAAAAATAATTTGAAGTCAAATTAATGTAAAACATATGTTTTAATATGTCATAAAAGGCTATTTTATGATATTTTATTAGCCTACTCCATTAAACAATTCATCACTGAATGTCAAGTGCCATGACGCATATTCCCCCAAGGGCGATACTGGGAGACAGTTCGGGTATGTCCCTGTCTGTCAAACTTGAGTTGAACTCTGTAAAATTGATAGAACAGAGTGTGTGTGTGTGTGTGTGTGTGTGTGTGTTAAGGCTGATGACTGGGTCAAGTTTTGTGTTGCCAAGAGGTGACTAATGATTAGTTAGTGACAGATTGACAGGGACACTGTGCCGACAGTGCAGCTGTCAGTGTCAGAGTCTGCCTTCCCCATTACTGTCACAGTTTTTCTTGACACTTGTGGTTAATTTTTTTCCCTTTTTTTTAAATACTATCAGATGCAAATAAGCTGCACCAACAGCACGGAAGTGGGTGACAGGGGGAGAAGAAAAGAGGACAGAATGGATGCAAAACCTGCTGTAACTGATGTTTGAGAGGAAGTGCTCTGTGACATTTCTGTCTGGTGTCTCTCACGATGGATGGCTTTTTAAACAAATATTCTTTAACTCCTGCAGGACACCTGCCACCCTTAAATAACACTTATGATCCACACTGCAACAGTAGACAATGAGACTCAATGTACTGTACATCAAGACCTGACGGTCTGGGGTGGGTGGGAAATGTATAGATGTTTAAAATGTATATATCTTATAAAAAATTGTAAGACAATCTTCATTTAAGATCGTTATGGCGGCAATACTGGCAATGCTACTCAATTAATCCTTGAATATATACAAAACATCTGAAAATATATGTATAATATATATAATCTAATATATATTTTATAATATAAAACATATATACAGTATAGATATAGAATGTTTCAATATATCTATATATAAACATATATACAAATGTATGAATACATATACACATATATACACAGACACATCATGTCTCAATATATATATAGAAATGTATATACTGTATATAGTCTCAATATATATTTATTTATATTTACAAATAAATATATGTATTAAAAATCTGAATATATGCAGAAGTCGGAATATATATATAGAAACCCTGAATATATATTTACAGAGAGTGAGAATATATATAGATAAATGTCTTCATATATGTGTGTAAGTATATACAGTATATACAGTACATATGGATACAACCTATAAAAACTGAAGCAAATATTTATTTTTATGTGGCCCACGAATTATCATATGCCTGTACAACATCACTTTTAGAATGCAATGTGAGAAAAAAATAAGTATACAACTACCAACAAACCCCCCAAAAAAGTTATATATATATATATAAATATATATATATGAAAATGGAATACACAGAAAGTATGAATATATATACAAAAAATTTGAATATATACAGATAAGTTTGAATATATGTACATAGACATATGTCAGACATATGTCAGAATATATAAACAAAGAAACTGAATAAATACAAATATCAATATATATATAGGTCTGAAAACATAAAAACACAAAAGTCTGAATATACCTACAATATATAAAAACAGAAGTCTAAATATATATTTAATTCACAGTGGATCGTTCATGGCACTGCATCGACACAAACTCCCAGTAATGGCTTAACAGTTTAGGAATTTGTTTTTCACGTTTAACAATTGAAGTCATTATCTGCCTCTACAAGCCTTTCACAACATTTACTTGTCACTGACAGCACGCAGTCTTTAATATCAAACTTTACAGGACGATATAAGATCGTGCATTTCATTGATCAAGTCACAGCCTCTACAGACGTTTTTACAAAAACCCATCCATGAATATTAGCATTAAGAGAACGTTCATTAAACTTGACAGACGTCATTGAAGAGATGAGTCGTGAAAATACACGCAGCATTAATCTGTCTCCTTTATCGATAAGTGTTTGTTCAGGACATAGTAGTCAGAATAGTAGAATTTATGCTTCATATATTATGCATCGGAAACATCTAATTTAGTTGGGAGCATTACATTGCAGAATAATTAGAAATAAAACATTACAATGCTTTAACCTTTCACATATACTTTACATCGGTAAAATATTGAACATATAAACATTACAAAGTCACGTAATATCACCTCAAATATATGTGTAAAAAAAGATGGAAAACCAAAAGAACCTTCAAATGAACTAGGTTTGCATGGCACCATAAATACATTCTGAGTGTGAACAGTGCACCAGCTCTGATCCATTACGGGACACTGTTGAGTGAAATGGAGCAGAATGGTAAATGAGGAGTAAGTGGCCTCCCCACATGAACCTCACCACATCACTGCAACATAATCACCACTATTGACACTCCCACTCAGCAGATACCCTCAAGTCTTTGCCCAATTCACCTTGTGTAAACAGAGATTACACCTCATCCAAACCCCAAGAGGGTTAGAGCTGTGTCATTACTGTCACCTAGTGGACAGTGAGGAGACAGATTGACTAAAACAAGAGGAGAGACAGAACATTATAAAAAATGATTTCTAACTGCCTGCTGAATAAATAAGGTTTGATTTAATTGTCCAGAAAAGACTTTAAAATGATCAATATCAAACTGTAGGAACGTTTTTTTTTTATTCTATAACAAAGTTGTTGTTTGGACGCTGTTGCAGTCAGCCGTATCTATTGCCATTATTTTACAAAGATATGACAAAGCTCACCAGCAGACTAATAAAAACGCGGAGGCATGTCCAGAAGCACGCTTATGTCCATAAAAGCTGATAATGGAGGCAATAATTAGGAGGGGGCAGCAATAATAGTGTTTTAGTGAGGTAGTAAATTCTTTAATTACTCGTTAACACCTTCTTTCTATACCAATACACAAATACTACACGTTTCTAAGAGCAGTTAAAGAGTGTGACGTCATTGTGGACATACAGTATCTCTGAAAGAGAAAAAAAACAAAACATCAAAGTTACTTGCACCTGTACGTCATAATGACAGACAAACCTATGGAGGAACAAAAGATGTGCTGAGCTCAAAATCCAGCTTGAAATGAAATTTGTTTAGATGTTCTGTGGGCGTGGGCATCTTGCCACATGGAACAAAAACCGTTTTGGCTGACATTTCGGACTGCATCACGGCAGCGACGGTCTCTAAACATTCTGTCTCTGTGGGTACTGAAAAAAGGCTGCAAGGTATATAAATGCAAATGATGCAGGGATTAAAAAAAAAAAAAAAAGCGGACATTCTTGAGAAATGATATGATCTCACAAACTATCCATGGTAGGAGTGATACAGTAGAGGAGAGTGAAAGACTGACAGGGTGGTCTGTCGTGTCTCTGCCGGGTGGGAGACGTTTGTGACAGGACGCGGCAAAAGAAAGAGAGAGAGACATTC
>JAFBJS010005291.1:37137-76576 GCA_016785265.1 Paraplagusia blochii
GCTGCCCACAGTTCACTTTAGTGATGGGTTAAATGCAGAGGTGACATTTCTTTGTCGTACCACAATAACTTTATTTTCCCCCATACCTTTCATTAATTCCCAAAGTAGCATACAGTGCCGTTTGGTGCATGGGAACAACTGGTCACAATAAATCAATTTTCCAAGTAGGAAATATGGATTTCTGGAAACATCGCAGGTTTCTTTTTTTTTTTTTTTTTTGGAGATGTAGGCTCTTCATTAGTTTCCTCACTGGTTGTTCAGCCATGAACTTTCCAGTTAGTTTTTTGTTTATATATATTACCTCAGTTATGCATTCTTTCTGGGCAACCAGGTACCAACTGAACAATGCGCTGGTGTGATCCGAAACCACAGATTGGAGACCACTACTGTAACCCAGTGGTTTCTTAAAGAAGGGTGCACAGAAAAGCAAAAAAGGACACAATATTTTTTAAATTGTGCTCAAGTAGATAGCATGTAGTTATGAAAAGATTGCCAATGTGTACTTTTATTTTCTTTGTCGTAAGACAGTATTAAATCTTTTGTCCTAATGCTAATTTGAGATTAACAGATTTTATAGCATAAATATAAAGGAAAGAGGGGTCAGAATTTTTTTTTTCTACATTTAGCAGCACTGCACAATGTTTAGGAACCACTGCTGTAATCTAAGACCGTTAAGTAAAGATTTCTACAGATGATCAGGTGTCACTAAAGGAAAACGCCGGGAGAACAAACAGGGAAGTTGCCTTAATGTCACTGACTCTTTGTCGGTTCTGAAAAGAGAAAGGTCAGGCAAACATTCTTTGAGTCCATAAGTCTCTGATTCATTGCCAATGAAGCAAAGAATTCTTTTGTTCCATGATGGCATCAGATTATAGCCTTGCTTCTCTGGTTTCTGGTTTTGTCAAAGAATCACTGCAGGTAAATCAAATAAATGAAGATCACACATGTGCAGATGTAGGCTGTTGCACTAAAGAAAAGAAAGGAGAAAAAAAACATTCTTTTTTTTAGCCTCGATTGTTAAAGAGAACTGTTAGGTCTGCAAAGGGTCCACAAAAAGAAAGCGAAGCAGAATGATGATGAACTTTACAGTCCCTTTCACATGTGTGGATGCAAAATTGTTAATGAAATTCAGCAACACGCAAGAGAAATAACTCCATCATCCTGTAATTGAGGGGTCAAGATCTCCTCATTGGACAAACTCCAAGTGAACCATGCACGGATGTGGTGGTCTCTTTTATCCTGCGATTTGTCAGAGAAGCTGAAATAACTCCAAACTGTCAACGCAGGATTATAAATGAGAACCAGTTTGGAGAAATAGAGGGAAAGTCTCAGCCTCATAAAAATCAAAAGGAGGTGTTTGAGGCAGTCCAAGAAGCTTTGAAAATCTGATTAATACAACGGAATAAATGATGAAACCCAAGCTCCAAATGTTTATGGTGTATCACTGAAGTTTTAGGCCATTTCACTTTACTGCACAAGAGTATATTTTACAAAGATCGAAATCAAACATGCTGGTTACTTTTTGATTTACACTGCTCATCTTAGGGTTCGATCCAGGTTTTACATCATGTGGAAACACAAGAATTCCTTTTTTTTCTACGGTTGGGATATATAAAGGTTCATAAAATTAGCAGATGACACCTTGGCTCAGACCTGCTGCGATGTGTGGGGGCTCCTGGGACAGATCCTGACTTGTCCTAAAAGGATCAGTCAGTTTGCTTTTGTAAAACCATCACAGAGGCCAGGTTGGCAGCGGTAGTTGCATGGCCTGTGTACATTTAAAGCCAAGAGTGGAGCTCTGCGGTGTGAGAGCAGTAACAGTTTTGGTACCGGCTTTGCTATGACAGATGCAGACGATGAACTCTTGACACGGGCCTGACCGGTTTATGTTCAACATGTGTGTGTCCGTTACTGTCTCTGGTTTCCACAGGGCTGCCCCGGCTGGTTTACTACGGAGGTAGGTATGTGTGGTTCTGTGTTTGTCTGCGTGGAGGCCAGGGGGAGATGAGAGGAGCAGCAGGATCTGCAGCTATCTGGGAGGTTGAGTGTAATGGCACACGGGGGACAGATTAGGTTCTTGTCCATCAGGATTCCATCAGGAAGACTCTGATTTACAGCCATGCTGACCAGCCGGCCTGCCCTCCACCCAAAGCAAACACACACAGAAAACACCACCGCCTCTGTGTGGTGGCAGCTGGTGGGCTGCAACACATGTTGCATTTGGCTACTTTGTTCAGCCGCCAGCTTTCGCTTTTAACATCAGTGCGGCAATAATCGCCAAAGCGCTGTGGAAACACAACTTTTTCGTTCGGATCCGTCCTGCATGAGTCTCTGTGTAAATGGTTCTGTCAATACCAGGGAGCAGCTTGCGCTCTCTGCCGTCCCTACCTCCCAAACACAGTGAAAGAACGGAGACGGACAGATCCATTAAACAACATGTCAACCCCTAACACAACAATGATTAATCACACGCTGCAAATTATAAGCACCTGTATGAATGCACAGCAGAGCGGCGGCCTCTCCCACTGTCCCACTACAAGCTTTCACTCTCAGACAGCTACCCCTCTAACCTTGTTGGCCTCTTTTCTTCAAGCTGACCCACTGCGCCCCCCTGACTGCCTCACACACCAAGAGGAAGTGCGCATGAAAAAGAATAACTCACCATGTAAACAAATGGCTATTTTGACTTAAACCTTCCATGAAATTATAGATTTGGATGTTTTATGCAGAGCTGACATGGAGGGAAAATACGTGCAAACCAACTACAAGATGTTGACACCATGATGTAGGCTTCAAAAGCTGCTGTGGTTAGAAAATTGGAGGGTTAGGGCAGAATGAGCTGAAAGTCACACTTAGTGAATAAAAATATTAGCAGCCGGTCAAAATCAGCCAAAATGCAATAGATGAATTTTAATGTTGAAGAGAATATTGTATCGTTTTATTAAACCTGCTCTGTAATTCCTTCCACATACTTTAGACCAGTGTTCCCCAACCTTTATTGCACCACAGACCAGTTAAAGTCTTGTACTATTGTGGCAGATAAATACCCTTTGATATAATAAATGTCCGGTGTGCTGAAATATTTTCCTACCTATAAATATCTTCCAACCCGAATTAACTGTGCATGGACACAAGGATTTCTCAAGAACACACAGCCTATAACTTTCTGCTAATCTTTCTGCTTAATCTTGTATCAATGACTCTGCGTCATTTTGAGTTTATTGTTGTTGTCTTCACTGAGAATATATTTCCTAATCAAATATAGTTACATTATTGATGGTGGAATCCTAGCCATTCTATAGTTCAGTTCTTTTGTTGATATGGGTAAGGATCAAGTGGAAGTAATAGACAGATGGGGCCAAAAGGAAACATTATTTCTCTGCGGCCCGGCACCAATTCACCCACGGACTGGTACTGGTCCCCGACCCAGTGGTTTGGGAACCACTGCTTTAGATGTACTAATGTAAAAGGAAGAAAATGACTCATTCTTTGTTCATTCAGCAGCAGAGGTCTGCTCTGAATACATCAGGGCTGACTGGCCGTTGCTGCTGATAGGCACACAGGCTGATGTGAGGAAATGTGACTTTGATTAACGTGGGCAAAACTGAGCTGTGCTACTTCTCCCCAACCACAGTTAAAGAAGTCGACTGTCATCAGGCTCAAACAGCCAGCGGGCTAGAGTGGGCTCCGAGGTCCACAATGGTCCTTGACACTTAACAGCAAATCTCCATAAGACGTTGGCTTTCCTGCCATCGGATCAAATATTGCCTCTGCGTGGCCTCAGTGCAATTCGCTGGCACACAGTGTTTTAACTGTAATCACAATTATGATATGTAGCTTTGACGAAGCTTTTTTGTTGTCATGTACGCAGATGTAAAATGGATATTTTTCAGTCGAGTGAAAAACTGAAAAAAAAAGGATGAGTAACTGCCCCCTTTTTTCAGTCCAGTTACTCAAACTGTACTGATAAATCTCTAACTATCATTCAATTACTGTAATTAACAACTGCCATCTGGCAGTCACCAGGGTTGGTGTAGCCATTAAACCTATAAATCTTGAAGAAATTATACCAAACATAAATACAAAAAAAATCTGAATTTGCTGTTAAATTTAAATAGATAGCAAATTATCAAAATATTGCAGACTTGGAACAGTAATCAACCCTCAAAGAAAGAATCACATTGTTTTGGATGAAACCAAAAACAAAACTGTAGTTTCACTAATTTCATTAACATGCATAACACATCAACAGGTCAGTCCTGGTCAGAACCGTTATGTGTGGTTAATAACAGATCTGTGCATCCTCCATAATTTCCAGAAGGTTACTGCCGAGGGGTTAATAAGGATCTATCTATTTATCTATTCTTCCCTGTGAAGCTGTTCAAAAATTGACTATCTCTATCCTATTGGTGCCACATTGCCAAATCTGTCTTTCAGAAACGTCATACTATCCACCTGTGAAAGGTGTTCCTGCTCAGGCCTTCTGGTGAAGAACAGCATTATTAACACATAGTATGCAGAAAAGTCACACTATGATCCCTCCTCTAACCCATGTCAACTGGACAGTCATCCAGACGACAGCAGGGAGAGGCTGGGCTACGATGGTGGAGGGCAGGAGAGGAGGCCTGCTGGCCACACAGACTAAATAAAAACTCTTAATCCTCATAAACTGCTCCATATGAGTATTACATCCTCAATCGTGCGCAGGACTTCCAAGGGGAATGGAACTCATTTCGTGGCTAAAGCATTACCAGGATTCCTCAAGTTGCCGCTTGGCTTCTATAATAGGTTCCGTGTTTTGCCGTGGCAGACTCTGAAGCAAACCCCTCAATTTGCCTGCAAATATCGATGACAGAACGAGCTTATGATGAAAAATGTCCCGGAAAATGTAAATGAGAGGGGCCGTCTATGAACCGATGGTTGTGCTTCCACCCTGGTGGAGTACGTCACCCGACAAGGATACTACCTACATGAACAAGGCCTTCAGGGATTAGCTACACCACAAGCTGAAAAAAAAAAAAAAAAACCTCCACATACCACCCACTTGCTAAACATGATCATACAAGCCTGCAGAGTTGATATGATTCATCAATTAAAATCACATTTAAAATAAACATGTCCATGTGAACACTCTCCTTGTGGGCCGGCCCATTCATACTTAGCACGCAAGCCCTCTCGGTGTACACCTGAGCAGTGTGAGGACGCGTGGGCCCAGGCAGGAAACACACAGGGGAGGGGCTGTGGGGAGGGCGTGGGGGGGTGCAGGTTGGCATTTCACTCCCAGCCAGTCATTTGTCACAATTGTCACAGAATGCACAAACACAAATTACTGAATTATAACTGCGGATGTGTGTGTCCTGCCTTGGCTAAATCAAGGCAGCGCTGGGAGCTGTCATAACACTGGGCCGGTGTCTGGGCCACCAGGAGGTGGATAGAGGTAGGAAAAGGGGAAGGAGGCGGAGGAGGAGGAGGAGGAGGAGGAAGACACCCAGGCTGGTATTTCATTATTGGCTTCTCAGTAATTGATGACGGTAATCAAAATGATGCCACGGTAAAGAGGACAGATTATTAGACAAATGGAATAATGATCAGCCAAAATAAAGATTGGTGTCAAAATGATTAATCAACCTGATGCAGATAGAGACTTGCTGCAAAATTTCTCATGAATAAGTCGATTTAGAGCCAAGCGACTCACTCTGCTAACTGATTGACAGGATGCTGGGAAAACAACTGAATGACTGACTGATTCAACAATGATAATAGTGCATTAAATTACAACAACCTCAGCAGAACACAAAATTAAATTAAATTCCTAACCAACAATAATCCATAACATTTCATAAAATTAAAACAGTCAGGAAATAATATTTCTCTGCAACCTAATAGCATACAGCCCACAGTTGTTTAGACATTGAAAAAAAAAAAAATTCATTGTTTTGATTTGTTTTTGTTGTATTAGGCCTTATTTCTTTTGAACTAACGCTACCGGATTTTTTTTTTTGTCAGAACATAATAAATCAGTTAGTTAACTATTGCTTCCAAAAATATACAAAATAATAATGAAGAATGAATGATTAGAAAATACTTGAATGTACAAGAAAATTTGAAAACCTGGTTGGAGTCAAAGATCTGGATACTGACAAAAAGATGGATATATTTGTGAAAGCCTGACTTACTCTTATGGTATAGATATATATTAACACACTCTCTATAGAAAATAAAAATTTAGGCGAATAATAATAATACAGCATTTATTTTTCTTTTTACTGTCGATAAATGTTAAAATGATAAATAATGTAGAGGCCCAAAGTGAAAAGAGAAAGTTGACTATTGCTCTGAAGTCAGACATCACAACTGGCTAATGTACAACTGAATTAATATTGATTTATTTTCTATATTTTATTGTATTATTACCAACAAATAAGAAAATTTGTTTTTAAACAAACTCCCCATTTGTGAGTTTTGTTAAAGTAACAATAATAAATAATACATCTCTGAATGTTCAACATATAAAAGTTACCTGTTTATCCCCTGACCAACTTGTAACTATTATACAAACTGATAGCTGAGCATGATTTTATATACACACAGGCTTTGAGCTGCACCTATTTACTGAAATCCAAGAGAATATCAAGTTTGTCACTGAGTGTGCATGTGTGTGTGTATAGGTGGGGCATACATACAGGTACTGCGGGCCAGACACAGGAAACACATTAACATGAACCACTGTTTACGCTCGTGACCACAGTGTGGCCCACAGGAACGGGGATAAAGAGCTGAAACCACAGACAAGTCTCCCCTGTCTCACACAGACACATCACTGCAATACGTCATTTATGCCATAGGATATTGATTGATAGGCAGGGTTTTTGACAATCAGGCCACAATTGGTCCTAGCATTGCACACAGGGGGCCGAGTCAAGAGCAGAAAGATAGAGTGTTTGTTTGAACTAAGACGAATGGCATCTAAAATACATGCATAAAACCTGAAATGCAATATTTCCAATAGCCTTTCCAACGTCATCTACTAGGGAAATGTAGAGATGTAGGGAAAAGGTAGCAGTAGAATGATATCTAAAAATAAATATAACATTTTTTTAAAATAAAAATGAATCTTTAAGTTGGACAAGGTTTGTGGGCCGCATTAAAAAGCTCAACAGGCTGTATTCGGCCCCCATGCCTTAGTTTGCCAATGCTTGTCCTAACCCCTGATTAGAGAGGTTCCCAGTCACAGAGTGTGTTCTGCTGCTCAGTTACCCTTGATCAGTCTTTAACCTCTGGGTTAACACAAACTTACACTGTTTACAAAGTTAACACTCATCTACGTAGACATTCACACACCATCCATTAACACCTCCGTAAAACACCAACAGGCACCAGTATCCTATTAGAGGTCAGAGCCCGGCTCCACGATTTCATGGTCCATGTATGTGGGATGTAGATGGTGAAGGTGATGACAGCAAGGCAGCCAAGCTGCAACGCTGAACCAACCGCAAAACGCACACGCAGAATCAGGCAGTAGAATGATCAAGACAATTGTGATACAGTAACAGTTAGCCAAAAATATAGCGCACGTGTTTCCAAAGATTGATCACCATTTATTTAAAAAAAAAAAAAGTTTGCAAAAATTATACTTACAGAGATGCTTAAAGTGAGCATGGAAATACAGTAGCTAAGAGTTGGACAAAGAAGCTTTCAGGTTAGATTTTCCACAGCAAAACAGTTTTCGTCTGACACAAGCCAATATGTCCCTGGAGTTGATGGCCTGTTTTATTAAAAGAATATTGGAGGACGCAGTATGTTGAAGCTGTAACTCAGATCATTCACCTTTACGGACTGACGTACATATAGCCAAAAACACACACACACACACACACACATCTACGTATATACATAAAGTATATATCACATACATACATACATGTACAAATATATATATATATAGTCAGGTATATGTGACATAAACTTGGGCTATTGATGAGTTAAAGCCGGAATTATTCAAGGTAATGAGTCTTAAATGATTTATGAAGTGCACATTTCCATGCGTCTCTGAGGTATTAGAGTTATTCTCTTCGGCTATCCAACTCTCACAGGGCTCCACTCTTTTCCTTTTTCCTCCACCCTCCCCTCGATTCTTACTCAGGAACTGCGTCTCTTCCATGGCTGGGAGGTTGTAATTTGTAACAGGCGGCTACGCGGGCTGAGAGGTCTCCCTCTTATCTGGACAGGGGATCTCCAGGAAAATCATATCAGAGGGAAGGCGTGTTTAAATATAGGCTAAATTGCCGCAATCATTTCTTGCCGTCTTAAACCTACCCCCACCTCCAGGTTTGAAGGGGGCTCCACCCTTCGATTTCTTCCTAACCGGGCCTGAGCCCTCCTCCTCCTCCTCCTGACTCCCTGCTTGACGTTTTTCTGCAACGTGCTTTTCAGAACGACCACCCTCTTCCCCCAGCGTTTCCTCTGCTAGTATCCAGTTAATCCTGGCTCATGGTGTGGGCTCAGGGGCCGACAGTTGCATGACAAGGAATGTTTCCCTTTGTAAGAGGCTACTTCCTCCTTGTGCAGTTTTAGCCTAATTGAGATGTTTCCTATTGAGCTCAATCAAGGGGGCAATTACCTAATTATTCGCTTATGCCTCATTCGACCCTGCAAGAGAGGGCTGGAGTGGAGAGAAGGAGCGCAGGGGGCTAGAGTGATGGAAAGGAGGAAGAGGAAAGAAAAATTATGAGATAAGGAAAGTAAAAATTCAGGGTTGAATAAAACTCCAGGGCTGTCATGCATTTGGAAGCATCAAATTCAAGCACCTGGGAATTCCCTTGATCCATTCGAAAACTTTCCCAATCTTATTCAAGCCTCGGATCAGTTGAACGTAAGATGATATTTTCATGTCACAACTTTTAAGGTGCGGCAAATAAACTTAACAAGATCAAAATCATGCAACATGGGAGGAACTCTATTAAGTGCACTAAAATAGCAATGGGAAACACAAGCAACTGGAATAAGCAACAAGAATTGATTTTCTTTCTTTAAATACAAATAAAAAATAATTTACATCAATCATTTAAGCTTGGGTCTCAAACTCATACCCTATTTGCAGGCCGTGGAACAGTATTTCCACGTCCACTATTTCACTATATTACACTAACTATTTTTTCACTATTGTTTCAGTATTCAGCATTGGAAAATGTTTACCTTGCCATCCAAGAATGGTAGTTCTAACGTCAAAAATTGCCAGGTATCTGGCTGAATTTATATATAAATAAATAAATAAATAAATAAATAAAAATTATATATATATATATATATATAAAAAGTTTACAATTGGAAATAAGATAAAAAAAACAAAGAAGATTAAACTTTTACACAGCAGAAATAATTATAAAATGCTCTGTTGTTGCCACTTTCTCTATAATTTTACTATTTCAACAAGGTTTTCTGCAAACTTCCATTAATTTTATTTCAGTTAAAAAAAACAACAACAATAGTTGTACATATCTAAAAACTAATTCCATTCAGAGTCCCCTTTAAATGATGTATTTGTTTGTATAACTTGAGTATACAAACAATCGATATTTGTTTTATTATTCCCCATTCAGTCATTCCATTCCATTGTATTTCTTCCTTTAATTAAACCACTTTAAACAGTGGCCTGTATTTAGACAATATATTTCCTGAACTGAAAATACTGAACTTTAAAGATTGCAAACACAAATCTGTGCAGTCAAACTGAGGTTATTTCATAACATATGGATATCCAAGGATTTCCACACACATTACAAAGTGGATTTATTCCAAAAGTATTACTAAAGTTAGGAAAGAGTGGTAACATTGAAGAAAGCTCTGTATTTTTTCATCTGTTATCCAAACACATTTCATATTGTGACAGTAAATAAAACAGTAGCACATGTCGCCTCTCACACACACACACACACACACACAGGCAGACAGAGACAGAATGTTAAGTTGTGTTTGCATATATTCTCTTTCACGGCATTTAAACAGATTACCTGTGTCACCTTCTGCAGCATAAACAAAATTTGGCAGCTCATTTGAAAATGAAGTATGTTTAAAAGCAATCAGTGCGTCGTTAAATGCATCCATCTTGTGCAAAGTAAAGCTCAACTTGTGAATAATTTATTTCAGCTCGGTGAATAATGTCCCTTAGCGGCCGCGATGGATGGTGTAAATATCACTACCTGTGTGAGAGCGCCGTTTGTGAATGCCCTGATTATGAATCCTGTCCTCCTCCTCTCTCATCTCTGAGGCTGCAGCTTCAACAAGTGTTGGCCGGGCCACTCTTAAATCAATCATTTAAATATATGGATAAATCAGCAGGCCGTCTGGGTTAAAGCACACATGTCGTAGCTTAATTCACCCGAGCAAACGAGCACAGCGGCCATATTTCAGCCAACATGTGCACCACTGTTGTCTAAACAAGCGCTGCGAGGCAGGCCGCAGAGGAGGGTCCTGGCTGGAGGTCATGGAAAGCAGTTATAACACACACACACACAAAAATACATGCATGCACGCACACACACAAACACACAGGGTTGTGAAGGCACTGGCTTGAGGTCATGGAAATCCGTCATAATGCAGCCTTTCACCAGGGAAAATGAGAGAAGCAGGGAATCACAGACAGCGAGTGCTTTCCTGTGACACATGTGAGGAGGCAGTCGAACACATGTACAGCTCCACACTCTTGGTCTGTGAAATACAGTGGACCCAAACCACTGGGCCAGGGACCAGTACCGGTACGGGGGGAATTGGTGCCAGGCCGCAGCTAAATAATGTTCCTTTTGGCCCCATCAGGCTATTACTTCCACTTGATCCACACCCATATCAACAAAAGAACTGACCAATAGAATGGCTAGGATTCCATCATCAATAATGCAACTATATTTGATTAGGAAATATTTTCTCAGTGAAGACAACAACAATAAACTCAATATGAAGCAGAGTCATTGATAAAATATTCTAACTTTTTATACCGGTTTGGTAGCAGATAATTATAGGCTGTGTGCACTTGAGAAATCCTTGTTGTGTGCAGTTAATTCGGGTAGGAAGATTTTATAGATAGGAAAATATTTAAGTACAATGGAAATTTCATGCTAATAGGGGTATTTATCTGCCACAACTTAATGACAAGCCTGCGCAAAAAAGGTGGAGAACACTGCTCTCATATGCTCTCTCACACACACAGACACACACACACACCAGGGTGACCTCTCTGGTCCGCAGAGAGAAAGAACCATGGAAGCCCATTCTCTCACAGACTGGGTGGGCCGGTCAGCTGGACTTACTAGGGGCGCATTTGGGAATTCTGCTAAAACACTTTGCGCACACATGCAAATACACAAACCTCACTTTACTATTTCTTCACATTTTCACCAAAATCTTGTAGTGTCCATACAATCTTCATTTTTTTTAAGCCATTCTATTCAAAGGTTGGCGGTTCTGTGGTCCGACGCATGCTGATGCATTACTCTTTCAAATACATTAGGCTTTTGGCCCACGGCCCACTATCATGTTTCAGTTTTTTCCTTCTGAAGGAAACGTTTTGAGAACCCCTGCTTTAAGACCGACATCAGGGTGAATGACACAAATCCTAAGCAGGGTTTGGCACACAGCGGTGGGCGAGAAAATATTGGAGGACACAGAGATATATACACAAAAAAATGATGTAGGACATGAGCCATAAAGTATATTAAAGAAGACAAATGAGCTCAATTTGATTAATAAAAATGTTACACAGAGTGAACTGGATAAGGGCAGAGAAAATGAAAAGTGGACGGGCAGGGAGAGGGAGAAAAAGACAGACACGCAGATTGTCCAGGTGGTCCTCACCCCCGCAGCATTCATGGGTACTTCACTGACGTGAAGGGCAGAACCTGAAACCCATGCAAATGCGATCATCAGAGCCGGCCTTGATTGGAACGGCCGCATATGATTAAATATAATTGCAAAGAACCTTTTCCAAATGCCTCGGTGGTTTCAGAAAGAGAAGGAAGGAAGGATTTAAAACCAATTCCGAACCCTTTGGATAAATTAAAGGTAGAGAGAGGGTTTGTGTGTGTGTCTGTGTGTGAACTGTCTTGGGGAGAAAAATTGAGGTTTTGCAAGACAGCGAAACAAGACAGACAAATAAAAATCCGATTTATTCATTTCAAAGGCGAGGCTGGTTTTTACATGCACACACAGAGCTGGGAGGCTTTGCTGGCAGATAAAGCAGGCTGTGGTTCAGGGGCAGAGCCGTCACACTCGGATGATTGATGGCTCAGTCTGAATGCTTAAGTCAACAGAGCGTGAGCACGTCTCAGCAGCTCAGCCCCGGCCCTCCACTCAGCACCTATTTAAGGGGTCAGGTGCCTGAGAACGCGCGCTCTGTGCAACTGCGGCCATTATCTTATCAAAGCCTGCGCTGAGGAGTAAATAAAACGAGGAAATCACCACTGCGTTCTGAAACCATGACATGTGTGGTATTAGTGCAAAGAGGGATATTTGAGATCTTGATGACAGGGCAAAAATAATACAGGCTAAAAGAAACAAAAAAACAGCTTGAATGACAGGCGTACAAAGCTTGAACTTTCAACAAGTTGTAAAGTCTAATAGTTAACTAACCCAAGTGCTTCAAGTTTTCATTAAAATATAATACTTATTTTTAGCATTTTTATTTGTCCACTCACCGATTTAACAGACCATTTAAAAATAACAGTTTACAGGGCTTTACAGTTAAACTTAAGACCTATATTAAAATATTTGAACTTCTAATTATCTTAAAAAACAATCATTTGTACGATCACTAAACAAATACCAAGGTGGATAATTTTTCTTCCTTATAAAGTAATTTTTCTTCCTACTTTTTTCACTGTGGGTGATGAATGCGAAGATATTTATGTTTGACTGTTGTACACGCTGCCAACATAAAATAACTAAATAATATTTTATTAATTTTTATACTGATACTGATATAGTAAAAAATATTTCTTTATAAAGTTGAAAAATCTGATTAATTAAGTTTCTATTAATTATTTTTTACCATCGTTTTCATCAAGTGAGGTGAGCAGCAGAGAAAAACCTGTATGTGTCGGGTGTAGTGTGCTAGTGTAATACACCTCTCTGAGTGTGTACATAACCCTTCCCTGCGTGTAGAAGGATTTGCAGAGTTCTGGGTCAGTTGCTTCAGGGGGGCAGGTGTCCACCCTGCTGATCTGTGAGCTGCTCCCCTTCAACACCTTGTCACCAACTCCTCCCCCTCCCCTAAAACTGCCTACAGCCTGTCCAGAAAGAAAAAAAATAACAAGTCCAGGTAGGAATTTTTGTTTCTCTTTGGTCCTGTTTCTTTACATCACTCTGACCCCTGTGTGTCATTCTGGTAGTAATTAGAAATGTGGATTTCCTGCTACATCTGGGAGAGATGATCGTGTTTACAGTTCAACAGCAGGCCGGCCATTGTTTTAAGAAAAACCTGGGTCGTGTTTTCATAGCTTTGTAAATCTTTTTAGTTTTCATGATAACATTTTATTCACTAGACACTTTATGACGGATTGTGTTAGGGCATGTATGGCGGAAGCAGCCAAATGAATAGATGCTAATTCGGATTAGACGATAGTTGGATTAAGGATCTGTTTACAAACCCTCCAAAGATCTCAAGTTTCACTAGAGCATGGACTGGTGAAATGTCTTATACTATTTTCACAGACCACTCGTTAAGTTGTGGCAGATAAATACCCCTTAATTTCCGGTATTCTGAAATATTTTCCTACCTATAAAATCTTCCTACCCAAATTAACTGTGCATCAGCACAAGAATTTCTTAAGTGCACACAGTCTATAACTTTCTGCTACCAGACCGGTATAAAAGGTTAGAATCTTGTATCAATGACTCTGCGTCATTTTGAGTTTATTGTTGTTGTCTTCAGTGAGAATATATTTCCTAATCAAATATAGTTGCATTATTGATGATGGAATCCTAGCCATTCTATTGGTCAGTTCTTTTGTTGATATGGATATGGATCAAGTGGAAGTAGTAGCCTGATGGGGCCAAAAGGAACATTATGTGGCTGCGCAAATTTACACATGGACCAGTACCGGTCCCCGGCCCAGTGGTTGGAGACCACTGCACTAGAGGACTCCATTGATATATCTGTTTACACACAACAATGACCTTATATATGACGCGGTTAAATAATTGACATGAATGGATTTTCTTTGGTGTGTATTGTTTTTAACTTTGCCAACGCTGGAAAGTCGTGCTGTTAAAATAGTTTCACGTCGCCTCGAACAGCCCAGCCCTTTGGCTGAACCATGCAGCAGACACACCAAGTTATCGATTCATTTTGGAGATGATGGAAAACAAATAGTTCTGAAGCTCAACAGAAATAACCCATAGGTTGCGTTCTAATCTTTGCCTGCGGGGTTTCCACATAAGACCTCAAGAAATCAATCACAGCTGCACTACAGACACACTTACATACGTGCTTCTTTTCAGTGGGGTCTCAGTGCAGATTGGCGACACTGCTGGACCAGTGCTGAGAGTGTGTTTAAACAAAGTAAAATTCAATTGTGGAGATGAAGCCGAAGAGGGAAATTTAGTCCATGTGCTGCACAAACATGTGTTTAAAATGGGGAAGATATGTACATGTCGGGAGAATTGAGAAATGGTTGTTTTGCGATCTTTTGGACCCCCAGAATGTAAGAAAAGTCAGAACGAGGGAATGTTGCAGAAATCAAATCAGAAATGCAGGAGAAAGAGACAAATCCAAACAGAATTTGTCCCGTGGTCTGACTCATTTTCATCAGTGTGTTTGTCTTCCACTCTAAATGAATGGCAGATGCTACAAGGTGGGCTACTAACAACATCAAGGTTGCTCGAACAAATAACAGACACACACAGACTCAAACTCCACTACCATATACAGTTGAGATTAATCTCTGTGATACAGTGCTGCTGTAATCCATGTTTGATTGAGAACAGGCCAAGTCTCTGAGGAGCGGGCGGGAGTGGAGATAAGTGTTGAGGGACATTAAGACAAAGATGCTGAGACAGCTTTGACATGCTGGGACTTTCTGGCTGGAGCACAGCCCGATAAATTACCTGGACTCCAGACTCAGTCATGGTTCTATATAGCCATGCATGTATGCATGCGTGTGTGCGTACGTCTGTTGGCAGATGTCTCGCCAACAGGCACAGTGCTGTGACAGGGCCTACACACCCCTGCATATGTAAGTGTACAGTATTGTAAGAGTGTGTGTGTGTGTGTGTGTGTGTGTCCAAGTGCTTGGGGTGTGTGTTTGGTCCTGTGGGGCCTGCAGCTGTGACAGGACCTACATCAAAACACAAACACAAGGAAAAAAAAGCTCAGCACACAATCAGTGGATCACACAAGATCAGATTCAGTGACTCAGCAGGAGCCTGAGGAGCACTAACGAAACAATCACAAGTAGACAAAACACAGGGGTAGCGTTTGTGTGCTGACACACACACACACACACAGGAAAAGCCTTTAACCTTCACTCTACAGGGGGACTCTCATCTCTGATTTCCCCAACTTCCCCTTGTTGATTTGCTCCCGGTTGGCTCCAGATGAGGACAACGTCGGCACAACACAGACTGCTCCTCATAACCAACCTCCTGGTCATCAGTGTCCACGCTTCTGCACCAAAGGACAGAAAACTCCACTCTGACCGGTAGCCACTACCCTCCCCTCCCATCAGATTTGTGTGTGCCCTCCAGCTGAGGCCCTGCTCATCCTGATTGTGCCTGATTTGGGTTAAGTGATTATTATCCTGCTGTGGTTTGGGTTGAAGATTCTCCCACGTGCTGGAAACCAGACAGAAGGAACAACTCTCTCACAGAGACTATTTAGGTGAGTATCTACCAACAGACCAGACACCAGTTTCAACAGGGTTTGGGTCAATTCAAAATATCAGACTGGTGATTCAACAACAGATCTGATTTCTATTAAAAGACAATAATAAAAAAAATAACAAATTTCTTATTCAGAAAAATAAAGTCAAAGATCGTGGCATTGGACCAACAACCAATAAAGTAACTAGTTTAGTGACAATTTCATTTTTACTTTCTGTTTTTTATTATTACATTATTATTATAATTAGCAGTAGAGAAACATTTAGAAGGACAAAAATATTCTGCATAAAAATGACTTCAGCAACATACTGTCATACTCAGAGATAAAGTAACATATTTATAATGATGCAGTGTGTTCTTAATACTATAACATTAAATATTCATTAACTATGTGAAAAGAAGTGTGAATAAAGTAATTTATTCATTTTCACCCTTCTGATTTTTTCTCATCTAAAAACATTGAACCCGGAACTGCCGTAGCTTAATACGATCAACACACATTAAATTAATATAGAAATTAAACATACATCAGTAGTATTTGTTGCTAATTCTGTCTCTTTATCTGTTTTTTTTTCAAGAGTTTATAGGTGCTATAACAAAGAACATACATGGCTAATACTACAAATTCTGCCAGTATAGACGGGCTACATATGGGGGGCCCTATTGTAGTACGCATTTGATATGATCTCATCGGCCAAATATAATTGCATTGCGGGCCTGAGTTTGACACCTGTGAAATAAATCATTCACCAGCTTGTATATTAACATTAGGAAGGACATTTCACTCTTTAGACATTTAATGTCACCTAAAGCAGTGTTGCTTTGGTGCAATTTGGTTTATAAATCTCATTTCTTTAGTCAAAATTCAGTGTTTTTGGGGTTTCTTAATGGATAAAAAGTGAAAAGGGAGCAGAAACCAAGTAGACAAAAATACTGTAGAGACACAGGAGAAGAAGGGGATTAAAATACTTAGGAAAGAGGACAGTCATAAAAGATACAAAATGTACAAAAATATGTCTCAAAAAATTACACACACACACAGTGTAGACTACCACCCTCTTATAGCAGAGTTGCAGGGACGTCAAAGAAGAAGCGTGCGGGCAAGGAGAAAACGGAAAAGTTCCAAACACATATTTATGACATGATGTTAAACTGTCTCTCACTCTGTAATTCTCAGAGCTTTTTACTGCAGGCTGGGGGCGAACAAAGCCAGCGTTCTGTTATTCCATCGTCCGTCTCGTCTTACATCCACCCATCAGATTTAGGGCTGAGGTTACAGGGCCTCTGCTGCAGAGACGTGGGGCCTTTGCTACATTAGGAACACCCTGAAAATTGGGTAGTGTTCAGGATGGGTTATAGGTTGCTATATTCGAATTCTATTCCTCGATGATTTGCTATTTTTGGAGAGACGCTGCAGTTTCCATGGCTAATTTATGCCTGCGCTTATGCTAAAATGCAGTTTTCTGACAGATTTTTGGTTTGGATTCCCCACTCTGGCATGTGGCTTATGAAATAATGAAAAAAAAGAAATTGTCTTCGGGTTAGTGTGACCTGGCCAAAAACTAATAGTGAGGCACTGATATTACTATAAATTATAAACGTTAACCACTTTAAATTTAACTTTCAAACGGATCCATAAAACTCCTCTCGGTACATCTTGTCCTAACGATGTGAATATGTATAGCTTTCCCTTTTATCTGCAGTTATTTTCGGATATTATTCCATGACACTTTGCAAAAGCCAGAAGCATTTCAGTCTCTTTCCCCAAATAGAAAGCACCATTTCTCTTGATTTATCAGATGTTCCCATTGTTATGAATTCAATATGTCCTGAATTCACATTGATGATAATGTGTGAACAGATGTGGTCCAGTTCTGGCTCCTTGCACACAGCACATGGCTCGGAGCTAAGATACTCAGCCCCGGCAGCACATGAAAAGAGAAACAGCATTTTGAAATGAATACATACAGAACCTTGTCACGGCCCGGAGCCAAAGAACACATCATAATCTAAAACACACCATTTTAATCATGATGGGAGAGATTGGGCCAGGCATGCACACCTGCTCGACGGAGCATTTCCACACGTGAGGGATGTTTCACAAGTCCAACAATGAATTTCAATCATGTGGCTGGGTCTGACCGAATGCTAAGTAACTGTCAAGGCCGAAAATACTTATATGGATGGAAATTTATATGAATTGCAATGGTTATTCTAAACACAGCTGAGTGGCATAACATATGGTGTTATTTCAACACAAATCTCCCAAAAAATTGATCCAAACAGATTTTTGGGCTACCATGATGCACCACTTTATGCCTCCACATTACTTAGTATAGTAGAGCAGCACAATGTTTGTAGGACAATGATTGTAGCCTAACCCAACATTTTTATCCTGTTATGACTGTGCTGTTTGTGATCTAAACACCTTTAATGCTTAAACTGTGAAGGCGCTGGTAAATTACAAATCATTAATAAATTATTCAGAGTGACGCTTAATATAAATAAAATAAAAATAAAAATATTGGATGAAGATCTGACCAAAGCTTTGCCCCAACTCCATTCCCGGCAATAGTTGCCTAGTGGTTAAGGAATTGGACTTGGGTCCACTGGGCTTGGAGTTCGTATCGCCCAGTTGCCTGGTTGTCTCTGAGGTGCTCTGATCATATCACCATCCCGACCGACATAACTTCACACAATTTGGTGCAATGTGATTTGGGTGGTGCCAGATGCTCCTGCATCCCGGTAACAGACATGCAGAGGAAGATGAATGAATGAATAAATGAATGACTAATATATGATTCTCAAAGTGAGGTGGGCACAGTTATTCCAGTGGGTCACTAAATGGATTGAATTAATTTGATTTATGAATGTTACAAAAGGGAAATGAAACCAGTGCTGTAGCTAATTTTATGTTTTTGGGAAACAATTTTAATAGAATAGAATGAGAAATAATGTTTTCTTTTGGTCCCATCTGTCTATTACTTCCACTTGATCCATACCCATATCAACAAAAGAACTGAACAATAGAATGGCTAGGATTCCATCATCAATAATGTAACTATATTTGGGGGCAATTGGTGGCCTAGCAGTGGCAGTTTGTGGGCTAGCGGTTAAGGAAGGGACTCGGGTCCAAAAGGCCCCCGGTTCGAATCCCCTTACTGCTAGATTACTGCTCAGTTTGTGGGCAGTTGGTGGCCTAATGGGTAAGAAAGCGGACATGGGTGTGCAAGGCACTAGGTTCGAATCCCTCTCCCCCTAATACTGCTATGGTGCCCTGAGCATGGTCCCCCAAACACTGCTCACAACTATGATGGGTTAAATGCAGACGCATAATTTCCCGAAGGATACTCCCTTGGGATAAAAATAGTTCTAATTACTATTATTATTATTATTATTATATTTGATCAGGAAAAATTTTCTCAGTGAACGCAACAACAATAAACTCAAAATGACACAGAGTCACTGATACAAGATTCTTACTTTTTAAACCAGTCTGTTAGCAGAAAGTTATAGGCTGTGTGCACTTGAGAAATCCTTGTTGTGTCATTGCACAGTTAATTTGGGAAGGAAGATTTTATAGGTAGGAAAATATTTCAAAATAATAGTATTAAGGGATATTTATCTACCACAACCTAACGAGTGGTCTGTGAAAATAGTATAAGACATTAAACCGGTCCGTGGCGCAAAAAAGTTGGGGGAACACTGCACAACATTATGTGGACATTCACTGAAGTCTGTATATTCATCATTAATTCTATGGCATTTGTACAGATGGAGATGCAGACTCGTATAAAAAAAAACTTTAGCAGAGTAAAACTCCCTCATAATAAATGTCGACCATGTTTTTGGAGTGTGGAGTGTACCTGACAGAATTTTAATGAATGGGATGGTTCTTAGCCTTCAACAGCATGGTGTGATTTTTTTTAAGAGCAAATTGGTCTGCTTTTAATTAGCAGCCGGGCATTAATCCTGGAATGCAGGGTGTTGGAGTGGATTCTTCAGCTGAAACTCATTTCAGATGTTTACCACGCATGAAGTGTTTTAAAAGTTGAAAATGATGCAGGAAAGTGGAAAGCATAACACCAAACATTACTGTGTCATAGAGCTGCAGAGGAACAGAGTTTACACTGATCGTGTGGCCTATTGCTATAAAATATACAATCTTAACATCAACCATGCATTAGCACAACATTCTCTCTCAATATGCGACTGACTTTTCAGTTCCTCATATTTTAGCACCTCGACTTTATTACTGGCTAATAAATACACCTCCAAAACGTACGATTCTCAAGATGTTATGGTTGGGAACAAAGACGCTCATTGCTCATTTGTGTTTTTCCGCAACTCCATAAGCATGGACCTGTGACGGCATGGCATTAAGATGAATTCCTACCCACGTTCCCTGAATATACGCCAGTGTACTCTCAAGCAGAGTAAACTACAAGACTGGGCCACTGGGGCATCATTGCACAGCTCTGCGCAGTGTTGTCCAAACAAGGGTAGAGGAGAGAGAAAACATATGACTAAGAAGGAGGGGACCCTGGACCACCAGGGTTACCCCCACCCTCAATATTTACTTAAACTTTCATGGTTTGGCTCAGGTCCTGCAGGGACATCTCTCACCCCAAGATTTCCCTTCCTTCACACCTAAAAATAGCAAGCGGCACAGAAGGAGTTTCCTGTAGTGTACTGTTATCTGACAAAGATATGCATCCTCAATGGGAAAAGACAATTGTTCTGTACCCTTATAAAGAACCAATATCCTGTTGCTGAATTAATGTCCCAACCACACATCAAAAATAACTTGCGTGTCACCGTTTCTGTACTCTATAATATTAAATAATAAATAATAGCCATTGTAAAGTGTCTTAGCCCAGAGAGGACATGGAGGTAGCTGGAGTTAGAGTTGAGGATACAGAGGACAGGTTGAGATTAGGGTTTAATATTTTTCTTGGAATTGACAAAAATCAAATCCCGGGAAAAGACGAGCTATTTCCAGGGATTTTTTTTTTTTTTAACTGTACCCTGTGTATAGGCCTTATTCAAATATCATTCAAATATCCGTGCCAACCTACTTTGTACCTGAAATTATTGCTATTTTAGGCTACAATTATTGATGCAAAACAATAGGTTTCATCAGCCACTTGCGCTCTCGTGGGCGACATCTGCTGCATTAATATGAACGGGTCGTTTGTGAATCGTCTTTTGAAAAACTGGCCAATCCTCATAGCCTAAATAATATTTTTACAAAACTCCTATTTAAAAGCAAAATATGTTAAAGCAAACTATTTCATAATCATTTCTTAATAAATTAGACATGTATCCTAAAACTAAGTTCATGATTGTGGGTCGAAGCGGCTGCAAAAAAGGAAAAAAAAAAAAAAACACTCGGACGCGCCCCTGCTCGCGCTCTCCTCTGGGAAGCTGCTGGGGAAAAGAAGCTCCACAAGACCCTTTGCCATCCGCATTACTCTATGACAACAAATAGATCCTCCCAATTTTTCCCAGGTCCCATCTTCATATTTCCCGATTCTGAATCCCAGTTCTGAGGATTAAACCCTAGTTGAGATGGAAATTGTTGACTCACTGTGGCAACCCCTAAAAAAGGACAAGTAAAAAGGAAAAAATAAAAGTGTCTTAGCCTGCTGTAGATTGGTTGGCCTGTTTGGGCTTGGTTTATCAATATACCAGAACTGAGGTCATTATAACACACAAGTTTAACTCCCTCTTCTACCTCATGATCACAGAGATGCCAATAGTCCCCCTATAATAGGATTTGCACACTTTGTCTCATCATCATCAACAAAACATGGTGGAGTATTTAAGTCCCCTTTAGCCACAGGTGTCAAACTCAGACCCGGTAATTATATCTGGCCTGGAAGACCATACTAGATACTAGAGTTGGCCCACCAGTATATAGGCCATATACTGGCAGGACTCATAGTATTAGTGATGCATGGTCTTTGTTATTGCAAAGACATTTTGTTTTTTCTGTTGTAGGTCTGTAAAAAAACATTAAAAGGATCTGAAAAGACTACAGATAACGGCAAAAACCACTGATGTGGGTTTTTTTTCTGATTCAATTTCTCACAATGCCCCTTCATTTAATATCTGGAGAACGGGTAATATTTGCAGTTCTTTTTTTTTAATAAATATTTAGTCTGGCTCCTGACTTTATGCCAGTTTTTAATTGTGGCCCAGTGTGAGATTGTGTTTGACACCCCTGCTTTAAACGCACCTCTATTCTTCCCACTCAAATATTGTACTGTCTTCCCACAAAAGCCCAGTGCTTCAACGGGGAAGGTGAAGGTTGCAGGGAGAGGGGCAAGTTTCTCTTCTGCCTGTGGAAAAATAGAGGCGGGTTTTATGACCCGTGTTCCCTATCCTCCTGTAAAAATCACACCAGACATTTTCCGGCATTGCAGCATCATCGCCTGTGCAGCCAATGAAAACAATGGAGCGTGTGGAGAAGAAACGAAGGTTGCAAAGAGAAAAAAAAAAAAAGTCTCATGGACGGAAATACCTGCAGCTCTACTATATACATATACATCATCCTTTCGCTACCCATCACAAACTGAGGTGCAGCCCTTACCTAAATCGTTAAGACTTGCAGCCTCCAAGAAATTCTCATGGGTTTTGGGTGGCAATCCAAGCTGGCAATCTTCCAAGGCCCTTCTACAGGCACTTTGTTTTACTGGGGCGGACCTCTGGGGTGGGGGTGGGGGAGCGGGGTCTTCTGGGTTGGGCCCAGCAAAGATGTATCAGTGCATGGACCCACCACATGTGGGTGGGTAAGTGGGCACAGTTTTGTAATTCCAGATTACAAAAGGAAAACTGCCAGGCTCCTCAGCCTTAGCTCTAATTGTGATTGTCATACTCTCTATTGAATTATGCCTTGAGAGGGGAAACGTAATTCTCTGCTAAGCCTTGAAGATGAGAGAGCAGGAAACAGCAAAGTGGCTGTCCTGTGAGGTCCTGTCTTAGGAGGCTGAATGAAGACATTGCATTGTGTGCATGATTCATATGCCACATTGTATTACTCTACAACAAGGGCTGAGAGGAGGCAGATTGGCTGGGAGCACTTGAGGAGGGGGGCAAGGCATTTGTATCCTCCTCTGCTTGTAATATATGGTAACAAGGGTGATTTGCACAGCTAAATCAAAACCAAGTGATGGTGACATTGAAGTCTAATGCGTCTCAAGATGATGAAGATTTTTGGTGTAGTTCACATCGAAGCCCACTGCAAGCCATTTACTTCTCAGGAGACTCAGTCACTCGAGGTAACATGACGGGCTGATTAACCTGCGCGACCGTGCTTGCAGCCTAATGTGCTGCAGATGTAGCCATCTTAGAAGTCACACGTCTTATTGAAAGCTTGCTGCACCGACGCTTCATTGACTCTCAATCCCTTAAAGGGAAAGTTAGGAGAATGGGAATTGTATCCATTTATCTGGAGGACGTAAAGAGCAGTGTTGCAGTGTCTTTGATCAGGACACACACGTTTTGTGTTACCAACATGACCGCTGGGACATTTGAGAACGTATAGGAAAGAACGGGCTGCAACAGGCGCTAAGGCAGCACTAATGCAGGATTGGTGCAAGATGGAAGATGATAAGGAGCTCCACTGAGTATTTCTGCCAAGCAGCCGCATTACTCACGCAGACAGAAAGGTTTGTTATAGAACTGGCTCTGTACCGCTTGACCCTAATCTTGGTTGCTGGCAGTGCTGTTTGTACCTGTGGTGAGGCTATCTAACACAGTCAGCAGGACATATCTGCTGTTATGATCAGACCCACAGCAGAAGTTGCCCAAACAAAGCTTATCTCCACTCTGTGCCACAGGTGACATCTAGCAAGAAAGAGAAAACTCCAAATGTGTGAATAGAGTTCAAATCAAACAATTCAACCTGAAAGAAGAAAAAAAAAAGCATGGGAGAAAGCAGATCTGAATCTGACAGAGATGTTAATTCTTCATGTAACCCTGCCTCCCAAAGGCTCCTCCTTCTTTTTCTCCTCCTCCCTTCTATTCCCTCCTTGCTGGCTCCACTTCTTCAGGAGATCCTATCATTTCTCCCGCAGACTAGATTTCTTGGGTGACTTCAAAGCTTGTTCACTAAGTGTTTAGAAGAATGCAATGGAAACAGGAAAATAATGTTCTGATTTCTGTAAACTTTATAACATCTGCTTCTGTTTAGTGCTTGTGTAGTGTGGAGCAGGAGCTCCATACTGTGAGAGTCTGAGACCTTTCTTCCCACAGTTTAATGGTGTATTGCAGTCTTTCAACCTTTTTTGCGCCACAGACCGGTTAAATGTTTCATACTATTTTCACGGAGCGGTCATTAAGTTGTGGCAGATAAATACCTCTTAATAAAATTAAACTTCAGTTGTTTTTTTTCCTACCTATAAAATCTCTCTACCTGAATTAACTGTGCATGAGCACAACAAGGATTTCTCAAGTGCACAAAGTCTATAATTTTCTCCTTCCAGACCGGTATACAAGGTTAGAATCTTGTATCAATGACTCTGCGTCATTTTGAGTTTATTGTTGTTGTCTTCACTGAGAAAATATTTCCGAATTAAATATAGTTTCATTATTGATGATGGAATCCTAGCCATTCTATTGTTCTGTTCTTTTGTTGATATGGGTATGGATCAAGTGGAAGTCTGTCTCTTATACACATCTAGATGTGTATAAGAGACAGGTATTCACCTTGCAGTCACAGGACGCACATCTCTCTTACATGGCAGTCATCTTTAAATTATGTTTTTTAGTTGCACAATAACAAATTCTGTATTTTTCCTGCAACTGTCCGGATCATTCATTCTGATTTCTGCACCTCATTACAACTGTCTCTTATACACATCTAGATGTGTATAAGAGACAGCTACCCGGTATACAAGGTTAGAATCTTGTATCAATGACTCTGCGTCATTTTGAGTTTATTGTTGTTGTCTTCACTGAGAAAATATTTCCGAATCAAATATAGTTTCATTATTGATGATGGAATCCTAGCCATTCTATTGTTCTGTTCTTTTGTTGGTATGGGTATGGATCAAGTGGAAGTAATAGACAGATGGGGACAAAAGGAAACATTATTTTTCTGCGGCCCGGCACCAATTCACCTACGGACCAGCACCAGTCCCTGGCCCAGTTGTTGGGGACCACTGGTGTATTGCACACACTTAAGGATGAAAAAAGTCAAAACAAAAGTTTCTTAAAGGCTCTAAAGATGGCGTTTCAAATTTGGGCATCAAAAAGCAAGACATTTTTTAGTATAATTTCCAGTTTTGGGCAAATAAACTGAGGTGAAGAAGACTTCCATAATAAAGAAAATTGTTCAACATAATTTCTATTTGTGTTTGTATGACCTTCATCTATTGAAAATTTAGAGGATGTCACGAGTATATGCCCACCGAGAGGGAAATGAACCAAGGCGAAGCTCTGCTTGCGTCCCAAAAGGCCGGTGAGTAATGTTGCTGGCACCGTGTAAGCGTACACACAGACTAATGCTACCTCCTTGTGTATACACAAGATGACAAGCCATTTTTAGGGGCAGGCCAGATAACTCCATCACAATCTCCTCATGCTAACAGGGCAGCATGGCTAGAGTGCCATGTATACACACACTCAGCATCCAACTGACAGCCTAGGGGCTCCTGTCTCCTTTCCCCT
This sequence comes from Paraplagusia blochii, assembly GCA_016785265.1. NCBI lineage: Eukaryota > Metazoa > Chordata > Actinopteri > Pleuronectiformes > Cynoglossidae > Paraplagusia > Paraplagusia blochii. The sequence continues at coordinate 62,683 of JAFBJS010005291.1, forward strand.
AACTCAATCATGCTCGGGTTTCACTCTCGCCCATCCGAGGCTAACTCGCTTCCTCTCTCTATCCCCTCATACAACCCCCTATGCCTAAAATCTGTAACCCACATCCCACCCATACTGTATGATTTTTCAATCTCATACCAATGTAACAAGTGATTCAACACAAAAGCTTTGAAAGTATTTCACAGGACTTCAATCAGTGAATCCATCTGTACTTGTCTTCCCTCGTTAGTTTTACGAGTATTTGATATTTCTTTGTAAAACATATCTTGATGTTAAAAAGAAACAAGCTGAGTATTTCTAAAAGATTAGCTTGGTATAAAAATTAATAATGTGTGTATTCACAGAGACCACACTTATAGGGAAATCCCTCCGTTTATCATCCTGACAGAGCTGAATCAAAAGCAACAACAAATGTCAATGGACCTTGCACTTCTCCATTTCATTGTCATCATTTCATTCTCTTTGTTCCAGTAAAAATGCCAAAATATCAAACAACATTAAATCACTTTCAGTTAATGTATTTCCAGTGCAGCACCGGAGACGTGTGCCAGGTTTCTGCTATTAAAAAGTTCAAATGTCAGATTGTGGTATCAGCCTTGGAATTACAGAGCAACAGCTTCTCTCCAACTTCTCTCCAGAGATATTAAGAGGGCTTTTCCAATGCACTTTTTTCCACGGGAAAAGACAAATGCAATTTTAATAACTTCAACTAAAAAATTACATCTTCTTCTTTTCCTTTCTGCTTGTCCCCTTTTTCAGGGATTGCCACAGCCAGTCAACAATTTCCATCTCCCCCTGTCCTCTGTATCTTCTACTCTGACTCCAACTACCTCCATGTCCTCCCTCACTGCATCCATCAATCTCCACTTTGTCTCCTACCTGGTAGCTCCATCCCTCCTGATCATTCTTCTACCAATGTATCCACTGTCCCTCCTCTGAACATGTCCAAACCATCTCAATCTGTCTTCTCTAGCTTTTTCTCCAAACCTTTCTGTCTGTTTTGTCCCTCTATTGTCCTCATTCCTGATCCTGTCCATCCTTGTCTCTCCTGTAGAGAACCTCAGAATCCTCCAGCTCTGTCTCCTGTCTTCTACCTATTCCTAGTGTCTCTAATCCATCCATCATGGCTGGTCTCACCACTGTCCTGTAAACCTTTCCCTTCACCTTAGCTGACTCTCTTCTATCAACACTTAAACCTTACATGAAGAAAGGTTAATTTTTTTTTTTTTACTTTAACCTGACATAAAAAAGAACATTAAAAGTATTGAATTATTTCAAGTAATTACTAATTATTGTTATATTATTATTGTTTATCAAACAGGATCTGTGTCAATTTAAAAAAAAAACATGGATTTAAACTTGAAAAATAGCATAAATGTGCTGTTGAAACTGGGCAGGTCAGAACATATAATTTGCGGTCTGGGTAGTCCAGTAATTAGTGCTACCACCAGAATCAAACTGTGTCATTTAGACCAGTCAAATTAACACACTGTTCCCACATTGATTTCTTGTGGGAACTCAGTTAAACGAGAGTGAAACTTTTTTTCCGACTGGACGAGCAACAGTTTGTGTAGGAATAACCAAAGAGATTAACATACTGGTTTCAGCACAAGAATGTAAGAAAAGAAAGAACAATGCACACTTTTTTACCAATCTTTTGCACCAAATAACTACAGACAAAGAGGGTCACTCAAGCTGAACTAGGCCACAAGTTGGGAGGCAAATCCTTGTCAAACATGTGTACGTACGTCTGAGGTTGAACATGTGCTGTGTCCACCCTGTATGACCTCAGATCTGTTCTTTGTTAGCCTGGACTTCACACTTCTACTCACAAAAACTGTGACAAAGCTGTTTTGTTTACAGAATTTTGTTGTACTACACATGTCTCTGGACTAATTACTCACAGGTGCAGATTTGGGGTTTGTTTCCAGGACATTGACAGTGTCCGACAATGGACATGTTTTCAGGGTCACGCGCGTTGTGATTGAGAACTCTGGGAAAACTCAGAGGTAGCTGTACCTTTGTGTTAGACCCATATGTGCTGTGTAATGCAGTGTAGTGCAGGGGAACAAAAAATTGTTTTGTTAGATTCACTATACTTTTTTATGCCAATTTAATAATTACAATTCAAACTGTTTATTAGACAAAATAAACTGCAAATAATTTAATTTAAAAGAAAAGCTTCAAATATGTAACAGACTTTTCTATTATTCACTGCTACATACTGAGTCAATTGTCTCATTGCACTTTACAATAGGCAGTGGTGGCCTAATGTTTAGGGACCAAGCCCTTGGAAGGCTCACAGTATAATGTGTGATTTGGGTGGCAGTAGTGGAGTGCTGCTCCTGTGACATTTTTTTTTTTTATAACTTTATTAACTATTCTTCAGGAAACCATGCCTGTGTAGGGAGTGGGCAAGGTAGGGATGATACCATGCCTCAGCGGTATCTTAGCAGTGGGTTACTTGGTGGTAGGGGGATTCAAACCTTTTATTAGCCCTGAGGACCCAAGTTAGTTACCTTAGCCAGTAGGCGATCAACTAGTTATAGATAAAAGACGTGTGTACCGTGCAATGTTTGCACAGAGATACCTGGTTGCGGGGCAGTGGTGGCCTAGTGGTTAAGAAACCGGTCTGGGGTCTGGAGGGCTCCAGGTTATAAGGGGTAAATACAGAGGTAGAATTTCATTGTGTGCAGTGGTGTTGATCACAATGGCAATGAGTTTGATTTCCTAATTGCCAGCAATATGATCAAATCTTCATTACATGGTAAAATAAATGACCTAAACTTAGCATGTGTGCAGCATTATTCCTCCTCTGTAAGTTGCTTTGGATAGAAGCCTCTGCTAAATGCATTAGTGTAAATGTGTTAATTTACAAAATATCAGCACAACTGAAGTTGGCATTAAAAGAAATCTAAATTAGGGGATGGGGGGTGTGACAACAATGAAAAACAATGTTAAACTAATACATTACTGCACTAGAATCTGTGTTTGGATTTCAAGGCAAACAAAATAAATGTTCCTTAAATGGAAAGCCCAACTAAAGTACAAATTTGTTTCGACCAAGTCAACATTGACAGCCGCTTCAGAGTTTACAAAAACATTTTGCTTGAATATATTTTGTGGCTGTGGAGGTTTCCAAAGTCAAAAATGTAACTTGCAGTGTTTAAAGACTAACCCCACAAAATTCTGGAAATGGGAGGAATGAGCTAATGCTACAGTCATCCTGTTTACAAGTTTCTGGAATTGCAGTCTTTCATGAATATCCAAGTCATAACATCAAATGGATTTTTTAGAACACCCTTATGGAAAAACATGGGTGTCTAAATATTGCACATTGCACTTTTGTAACTTTATGCCAAATTTTATCAAAACTAAATTAAATTCCCTCTAGAATGGGTTAAACATGGTTTTGTTTTCAATCTTACTTCACTGCTGAGGTACAGTGTCTTACTACAACTTCAAAGTGTTGCTTTCCCATTGTTTATAATTTTTTATAACAAAAAATTTGTTAATGTTCGGTAATTTTGTCCTCTCAATAATCAAGTTGACAAAATATATAGGTGGAGTCAGAAAAAAGTGCAAAAAAGTTCAGCTTAAAGATCAAATCATTCATCCAGTTTTAATGCACGCAGAATAAAAAAATATTTAAAAAAATAGACAGACAGACAGTAAGAAGGACAGGCGGATAGATAGACAGATAGATGGAAGGACAGAAAGATAGGACAGACAGATAGATGGATGAATGGACAGAAAGACAGCCAGACAGATGGAAAGAAGGACAGACAGATGGAAATTGACGGACAGACCGATGGACAGAAGGACAGACAGATAGATAGATAGGACAGACAGACCTTTACTAATCCCTCGGGAGTATCCTTCAGGTAATTATGGGTTACATGTTTGATTATGTTACAAACTTTACGTGTAATCTTAAGTTCTGGTCTATCATAAATAATGATAGGCCAACAAACACAACATAGTAGCATCAATAGTGTAACTGATGAGAAGCTGCTATAGAATTGACAGTAGCCTCCTGCAGACATAAACTTAGAGAGGAAGAGACAGATATTCAAGTTGGTCCATGGTAAAAGCTACCATGTGCAGTGACACTGCCTAATAACCATGTTCTGCAGCTGACTTTGAAGGCAGGGGTTTAGTAGCTGCTAATTTTCTCCTGGTCAAGTTTAGCTGAGTAAACAATAATTTAATGGCCACTGACCAAGGATGTGTTAATACCAATTTGTTTAGGGAAAGAAAAGTGACACCACCACTCCATCCCCATGCCCTGGTGACCTTCTCTGCTTCTGTCCCCTTCAGCGTCTCTCTTCTCGGCATCCCTACCCAGGACCTGTCATTGGTTTCCTTGCCCTGGACACCAGCCACCATGATGAATGGGTCCAAGCTCCATTCAATTATGCCCAGAGTGCGAAGATGCAGGAACAATGGAAACTGGCCTGAGTGGTGCAGTGCAGTGCAGTGCAGACCCTCAGCATTCTTCACAACAATTTACTCTAATTAGCATCAACTCCTACTCCATCCATCATACTCCTCAAGAAATACAAACAAACCGTCAGCTCTAGCGTAACAAACAGATCGCCCGGCTACTTAGCACAAATTATTCTTACATGAAACACAGCTTCTCAGGCACCCTCCGCCCCCCCTTCAGGCCAAATGGGGGGAAAAGGGAGAGCTATTAAAATTGAAGACATATGTTTGAGTCAAGTTCAACTCTCCAGAGGATCACAGTGGACACAGTGACAGCTTCCTATGTCCCAGAGGCTGGAGTTGCGGGGTGGACTAGACAGGCTGTGGTGATGGGGTTGGGCCTGTGTCTGGTTGTGTACTGTGTCAATTTGAATATGAGAAAATACAAAACAAGAATATTTTAACCCGATTCGATAAGTCTAGACTATGGTAGCACATTTCTACAAATAAAAAATATTTAACAGGGATATATAAAATTGGTGAGTTTTAAAGGTTTATTTATTGTAGAATTTCTATAATCTTTTTATTACAGTTATGTAATCATCTCTTTAGCTGCTGTTTTTATGGCTTTAAAAATAAATGTCTACGCTGTGATTTATTATCAATACATCAAAATATTTTTTGTACAATTTTAAGATTTTAAATGTAAATAAGTCGGTCTTAAGTAAAATTATATTTCTAAAAGAAAAAACCTTAATTTGAAATGAAAAAAAAAAAATCTCCCCAAGTGCTGTGGTTGGCCCACACTTTGTATTTATTAAGACACCTGGCCAATGATTATCACAATATTTCCACTTAAAGCAAATACCAATAAGGGGATGGGGTGGGTCGGTTTGGTGGTCTTAAATTAGTGACCACATACTCAACTTGAAATCTACCAATACACCACACTAGACAAACCTCTCTCATTCTATATGGGCCGTGCTCAATTTCCCTATTTTCCATTACCGTCTTGATGTTGTGCAGAGTGTGAAGTGCTCCACTAATTATCTGGGAAGTTTCGCTGGTGAGGCTTGTTGTTTTAAGAGAGGTGGCAAGTCTCGCCCGCCATAGTAGAGAACTGTGCACTCTCACGACAAACTATACCTCCCCCTCCACCATCACGCTCTGGAACGGACTAAAATGTTTAAGGAAATAATTGGAACCCAGCTTGGGAGAAACATCAATACTGGAACTTTTTTTTTTTCTTATCCAATTCCTCATTAGAAACACAGTGTAGGGAAAAGTCTCAGACCTAAACCCTGGGAGTTGAAGGAGGCTTTGACAGGCAGATTGCAGAGAAGCTGAGCCAAGGTGAGAGTGGAGGGTTATTCCAATCAAGCTAATTCCCTGCAAACCTCAAAAATGATGTCATCCACTGTTTGCTCATTAGGGAATTTTGTCAGGAGGCCAAGACCAATTCGCAGTCAGTAGTGAATGCAAATATGAACCCACTCCCTCTCATTTCTTGCTGCCTGGATTCTTTAAGATCAATGCTATAGAAAAGAATGAAGACAGAAAGGGGGGGACAGGGTCTCAGCTCCATGAGAATGACTAATAAATGGATTGTATTTGCCACTAAGCCGGCTCATTGTGTCCCGGATGACATGTCGTCTGTGGTACCTCGGTGAAGTAACACCCACTTCTCCGCTCGCTTTTCCCACAATGCTCATTTTAGTACATGGGGCTTCAAATGCAGAGCTCTTTCCGTCCTGTTTCATCCCTGATGGAGATCACTCATGAGCTGTTACGCTTCTGAACTGATCTCTGGCCCACACTGTCATCTGCTGTGATTCAGTTTACAGACTAGACCCTTTGATCCAAAACACAAATGGACAGCAGTGCTGTTCAATGTCCCCACACCAAGATCAGTCTGCTTATATTTCATCTACTCAACGGTAAAACATCTCTAGGTGTGAGAGCTTCACTTCATGGACCATTGGTGTACATCAACAACTATCTGCAACCACAGAGCTTTTGGGTGTCATTCAAGTTTTTATAAAAGCAGGACAAGCACAGAAAAAATATATTGTAGAAATAAACCTTGCAGGTAATATTTACTTGGTGGCCAAATTTTCTGACGTTAGTAACTTGTCCTAAACAACAGAGTGAAAACTAAATGATGAAAAAAAAGACAAATTTAATTTTACTGTAGGCCCACTAATTTAGACTCTGTTTGGCTCAAAGGGAAGAAATTATATTAAATGGGCAATTGCACTGTGTCCATGGTGTTGACACACTGTAAACAAAACTGTGTGTATTTAAGACAAAATTAACAAATCTGTCCAGTTATTAAAGACGGTGATGTGAAATTGATCAATTAATCATAAAAATGGTGATAAATTATAATTGTATCAATTTAAAACAGCATAGTAAAATAGTAATGACCAGTTTGTTATATTAATTTGAAAACTTATACACACATACATCTATAAGAAATAACCCTACATAATATATTTTATAACTTAATACAAATCAGGAATGAGGTGGTTAGGGGTCAATGCAGACAGGAGGGTTTGGAGAAAAAGCTAGAGAAAGATTGAGGTGGTTTGGACATGTACTGAGGAGGCACAGTGGATACATGGATGCAGTAATGGAGGACATGGAGGTAGTTCGAGTCAGAGTTGAGGACACAGAGGACAGGGGGAGATGGAAATTGTTGACTCGCTGTGGCAACCACTAAAAATAAGGGACAAGCCCAAAGGAAAAGAAAAGGGAGATATGTTATAACTTATATAACACTTATAAAACCAACTGAGAGTTAAATGATAGCCTCACTGAAAATAAAATAAACAATGTTACGCTGTGCCAAGCGAAGACAGTGGTGAAACTACACAATGATCATGTGTGGGCCGAGACACAAACCCTTCCCTTTGACATACTGTATGTCCTATGCTGTGCTGCAGCTGATTAAAGTATTTGTAAATGTGCAGAAGCACCCTGTCCCGGCAGTGGACAGTAAATCACTCCCTCTGCTGATGGTGCTGAGGAAGCCTCTGTGTGCGTTTCAGGTGCTGTTCATCTGGCAGAAGTTTCAGAGGCCGGCCTCCAGAGAAAGAAAACAAACCCTGAACTGCTTCCCCACGAAATGCTCCCTGCGAGCCAGCCGGGAGGCTGTCCAGTCGCTGCGGCCCATTCGGACCAGGATGTTTGGGTTAGAAAATGACTTTGCTACTCTCTCAGCCCCTTTCTCTAATTGCCCCGAGGTAATTACCTTGTCTCCTTTTCACTTAAGAAATAAAAAAGCAGAACATAGTTATTGTACCTAGTCTGTAAAAATTAGCATGCATTCTATTTTTATTAAAATTATTACCACAGTTGGAAAAATAAATGAATGTAAATACCAATGAAGTATTATAATAAAGTATCTAATAACCGGTCAGCTTACGTTCTCGTGTTTACCCAGCCGTACACAGAATGAGTGAAGGACTGCAATTAAACAATCCTACAGAAAGGACTTTACTAACAAAACATTTCCTCAAGTAATCACAATAAAAACATCTGCAAAACCACAGCGGCCTGTGCCTGATCACTCCAGACATTTCCTTAAAAAAAAAAAAAAGAAATAGCCATGCCATCAATTTAAAGTCAATTTTGAATATGATGGGGGAGCGCGGGGGGCGTAACGGCAGAGGCCTGAGCGTGTCTTTCTGCCTTCCTCTGGCTGGGGGACTGATAGATTAGTGCAGGGAGCAGATTCTCCCCTGGGTGCCATATATCAACCCGCAACAGTCCAAGTACCATTATGAAACACACTCTAGGGTACAGCAATTCAGAATAGACCAGAACACCAATGAAGATCTCCCCAGATTTCGTCTTGTGGGGTAAAGACCAGCTTGATGATAAAATGTAAGGCTGATAATTCTGCCATTTCTATCACAAAAACCTACATATATTGGTTGTCTTTTTACGTCACTACACAGAGAGCGCAATAAATAAAGTTTTCCTGTTTGAATATTTATGAATGTACCAGACTGCAGAGACAGTTAGGCCCCGTCAAGATGAGACCCTCATGTTGAGGTTATTGTTGGACCGATGTCCACTTTTTGAAGATGTCAACCTCAACGGTTAAGTCTCGCTGTAGAAACAGCTGCGGGTTTCTTCCGAAATGGTATTCTTATCGAGAAAGCATCTGTCAGGGTCTGTGATTACAGTGCTGCCCAGCTGGGTGCTCCGGCTGTCAGACGGCTGATAACTTAACCGTCCTGCGAACCATTTCTCGGGCCACCGCTCTCCCCTGGACCGGCTTCAAACGCTGCGCAGCTCCTGCGACGGCGCCTTGTGTGGTCTCTGGTCTACGCGACGAGTCTTGTTGCGACCTCTTGTTTTAAAATTCACACGGGCCATAGAAAATCCCGCCCTGTGTCATATCTGAGTCATTATTTGGATCTTGGTGTGGGGTGCATGGCTGAGCTGAATGAAAGCTTGGAGGCTGTACAGAATAAATGTGTGCAGGAACTGCTGTGCTGGAAATATTCAATAATTTCCACTGATACCTGTGGCAAACTAAACACAGATGTAGGCGGATTATCTCATATTCAAAGAGCTGCATGAGTAACTCCAGGAAAATACTTTGTGCTTACATTTTTATAGGATCAGTAAAGTTATCCCTCGTTGCAGCGCACCTAAAATACATCAACCTCACCAGACACTGCTCCTCAACAGAGGCTGCAGGGACAAAGGTGGTAAGAAGAATCGAGAGGCTACGTAGCTCTCTTCTGCCCTCTAGTCATCAGAATTCTTAAGTTTCTGTGAATGCAAATCAAACCCTTATATCACTGACTGAATTTCTTTTAATCACATAGTATCACAGTGTGTTGAAGAGAGGCTAAAGGAGAATTTGTCAAAAATGCTTCCACTTTGCCCCCATTGTATTTTTTCCAATGGTACTGGACCATAATAAATAATTTTATGTATTTAGTTACTGCTAATATATGAATATATGTATGTATATATGATATATATATAAAATAACAAAGATAAAAATAAAGAAATTATGCTTTAGATCAGGGGTCTCAAACTCACAGATATACTGCGGCCCCCACCTTGATGTGAAAGTTGAATTTATAATAATATTTTACAAATTTGTTCTCCATATTTTATGGTAAATCCTTTAGATCTGACACTGATCCACAATCTCCTTCTGGTTCAGTGTTGTGTTACACAGAATCTATGGGAAACTGATTTTTTTTATCATTTTTTTTTGTTTTGTACTGAACAATGAAAGCTGACGCACCCCCTAAGTGAAATGATAGTGTGGGTGGTGGCCCTCAACTTATTTGAGTTTAGGCCGCTGCTTTAGATTATTACTTTTCATTTGGACAGCAGCTTGTATGATGTGCCATGGGTCGCAAAATATTTCATAAATTTACTGTGTCTCCTGTCCTTACATATTATTCAGCCTACAGTCCCTTACTGAAATCCACTGACAGTTGTTCCAGTCTGATAATTAAGTTGGTATTCTTAGTGAGTCTTGGTGTATTTATAAATATAAATATATATAAAAAAAATTTTATATACGTGTGTGTGTGTGTGTGTGTGTGTGTGTGAGAAATCAATATTATATCAGAATTTAAAACTATCGCAGAACCAGATTAGAACCCTTCCACTGTTGATTACCCTGAGATTTCCTCCTTTTTTTCCCACCCCTTGCATCTTTTTTTCATCTTTTATTCTGCATGATTTTTTGTGAAGTACCTCGGGATAACGGTTGTTATGATTTGGCACTATAAAGAATACAAGTTAAGGTTGAAGTTGTTTGTGATTATTGTTTTCATCTACAGTAACATAAAATAATGACAACTGAAATTTACAGTGTATTCCCAAGTGTTTCTTTTTTTTTAATTCAGACATTCACAAAAACTGTCAATACCATGTAAATATTAACAGCCACTACATACAAAATTGATATGTATTTTTTTTTTCTTAAATATAAGCCAACTCAATTATAGCTATGCAGTTGTCGGCCTTTTACAAAACCAGAACTTCTCAGGGTTTCTGGAAATCAAAAGTTCCAAAGTGCTGATCGCTCAATAATGATTGTTGTAGAACACGCTGTGATATTTGCATTGACTGCTGCGTAAATCGAAAATGATAATCCAACCGTACACAAATTCCAGGCGTAGCCTCTCGTTCCGTTCCATTTCCCATTATCTAGTTTTTCCTCATGCGCTGCCAGCGTCCCCCGCTCTACAGTGTGTCATCTTCCCACTGCTCAAGATCAAAAATAATACAAAGTGTCTATAAATTTAAGTCTCCCTAATTAAAGCCTCGTCTGGGGACATGTCTGAGCGCAGCCGCTGGGGTTGGGATGTATGCTTTGAATCTACACAAATTGGCCCAGGAGCAAAACAAATGACATTATGATTACTGCACTGGCCAAAGTGCAGTTCATCTTGATAGTCCACCCACACTGGGCAAAACTGTCTGCTGACTACAGAGCAAAAAAGAGGGGGAGAAAGAAGAATTACAGTTCTGGGCTGAGGATTACTGTAAAAACCTGTGTAGTAAATTCCCAGCTCATCCATAGAATCACGGATGTAGACGATGAGGTCCCTCACACACACAGAACACTATACAATATACAGGGACAACCGGCATGTAATTCACTGGTTTTAGTTGTTTAGGTTTGTTCCCTTTTTTGACAGTACTTATTATGTTTACTTATATTTACGGCAGCAGCCCAGAGGTTTTTATCTCCAATCCTGTACTCTATCATATGCAGTGAAAACAACTATTTACTTAAAACACAGATCTTTTAATTTTTTTTAAGATTTTCTTTTTACAAATATTTAAGAAAAAGATTATAGGTTACAAACACAACAATTTTCCTTACATCCGCCACAGTCCAGCAGACCAGAGTTCCTGACCTGGTACAGAGCAGGAGGACTAAAGTCTAACTTAAAGCTTTTTACCAGACTTCACAATGAAGAAGGTGGTGGAGACTGAACAGACAGGGTGGAAGAGGGAAAAAAAGTGAAATTATAAAAATAATGTTTGTGTTTTTATTAGTTTCACTTAACTGTAGCCAGAGAAAAATTGCCAATATTTGTTTAAAATTTGTGTAACCTTCCACAGCTGTGAAAATATGAGTCTCAAAATTGTGCGTTGATTTGAGTAAGGCCTAGGAAATATTTAATACTCTACATCATTATACTTTATATTTTTTCCTATATTTAATTGTCTGATTAAATATCTTTGTAAAAATAAAAATATATACTTTTTTTAATTTAATGGTTGCCGTTTCAGTGTTGCTTTTATTCAGAGGATCTTTAGCAAACATGGTCAAACTTTTTGACTTTTGAGTTAGATCGGTCCTAAAATTGGGCCGGGGGGGCGAGTCCAGAGCAGAAAAATGGAACATTTGCTTGAACTAAGATGAATGTCGTGCAAAAGTCATGTATGAAACCTAAAATCCTGATGTCATCTACTGGGGAAATGCATTATTGCAGGGAAAAGGCAAACGTAAATAAATTATTTAATTTAGACAAGGTTGGAGGGCTGCATCCAGCCCCCGGGCCTTAGTTTGGCCATGCCTGATCTAGTCTTGGGTTAATAAAATGCATTGAATTTAACAGCATTTCTCCATCTGCATGCAAGAGGCAGAAATGCAAATGGAATATATGAATAAATTTCTTTTAATTAATTCTGTCACTGCCTTATTACTTATTAAAAGAGATAAAAAACAGAAATGTAACTACACAAAAATCTGTATAAAAAAATAAAAGAGAGACCTCACACACTTGAATGTATATTTTTTCATCCTGAATGAACACACTCAATTACATCCAATTTCCCGTTATCAATTTTAACATGCACGTAAAACAAACACAACTTGACCGTTCATGACTTGAAAACACAGCACACACACACAACCATTTTCTCTGCACAAATACACAACGCAGATGCGAGAGAGGGAGACACACACACACATTCCCCTCCACTGTAAACTTTCTCCTTCCTTCTGGGTCATTCTGAGTCTAACTGGTCAATTAAGCCTTTGCTTTGGCCAACGTCCCTCCACAGTTGTATTATCGTTGCCACAGACTGGGCTACATCTGCCCACACCTTTCACTCCGTACCTGCCGTCTGAAGCAGTGGTGTTCTCATCGTTTACGTTACATCCACGCTCTATCCCAGTTCACCATGAGCTGGATACACACCACGCTCACACACATAATAAAGACCTGTCCGACTCAGTGCTGAGACGAAAGCCGTAAATGTCTTTTTATTTGCTGCACGGATGTAATGCAAAACTATCCAGATTTTAATAATTAGTACCTGAAACAGGAGGCAATGATCCAAAGAAAGCCTCCCATGTTGGCCAATCATAATTATCTTCCTGCATCCACTCTTACCATAACACTGGAATTATTATTTTAAGAACCTGCAATTACATGTCTGAGCCGTGTGTGTGTGTGTGTGTGTGTGTGTGTGTGTGAGTTGCACGTCTAAATGTAACAAAGTAATTAATTAAGTCTATCTATAAGACTATATGATAATAAATAACGCCACAGTTCATTAGGAACATGACAGAGTGGAATCATCAGCGTGGACTCATTCATCTAAATCCATAATCATTAATTATTAAGCATAATAATAGAACTGACCAAACACACGGAAATTAAGGAAGATTAGAGAGAGAGAATCATGAGCTCATTATATGGCAAAACCTGCTATCGAAATTAATTTTTTTTTTGTTTTATACCACTCAGAAACAATTTCATTTTTTATGGCATTTTTACCCACAGCAAGAATTGTAAAACACAGTTGAAAAATATTTATTTAGAAACATTCACAGCTATTGTGCGAAACAAAAGGGAAATTAAAATTGGACTTTTTTTTAATATGAAATACTAAAGTTCAACTTATGTTAAGTATAACTAAATTGTTTTTTTTTTTTTTATCAGTTGTCAGACTGCCCTTGGTAAAAAAAAAAAAAAAAAAAAAAAAAGATTTTCAAATCCTGCTCTTATTCGGAATTAGCTCTGCTAAATATTAATAAAACATACAAATGAGTTTATTCACAATCATCATTGTTCTCTATGCCAGTTTTCCCCAACCACTGTTACTGGTTCGTGGGTGAATTGGTGCTGGGCTGCAGAAAAATAATGCTTCCTTTTGTCTCCATCTGTCTATTACTTCCACTTGATCCATACTCATATCAACAAAAGAACTGACCAATAGAATGACTAGGATTCCATCATCAATAATGCAACTATATTTGATTAGGAAATATTTTCTCAGTGAAGACAACAACAATAAACTCAAAATGACGCAGAGTCATTGATACAAGAGTCTAACTTTTTATACTGGTCTGGTAGCAGAAAGTTATAGTCTGTGTGCACTTGGTAAATCCTTGTTGTGCTGATGCACAGTTAATTCAGGTAGGAAGATTTTATAGGTAGAAAAATATTTCAGAAGACAG
>JAFBJS010005301.1:0-25995 GCA_016785265.1 Paraplagusia blochii
TGGCATCCCTGCTAGGGAGACTCCAACCGATGTGGAGACCGTCGACTGCCCCACCTGGGCCAACTGCTATGCCAGAGCCCCCGTCTGAGCTCGCAGCTCTGCCAACTGCTCACGTTGAGCCACCACCTGGTCCCGATGCATGGCGACGACCTCTCCCAGCATCGCCGCCAATGTCTCAATCTGCCGCTGTTCCATTCCTTTTTGTCCAGTCTAGTTGGGCGCCAAATGCACCACTGGTCCGCTCTCCCAGCCGCAGCTGATCGCTAACCACTGCCCCGCCCTCACAACTATCAACCAAGTAGTCAATATGGGAGGGACTAGGGTTAACACAAGAGTCCCGAGACAAAGGGAGAGCTTTGATTGAACCAAGAACCAGTGAAACTGCTTCCTTGAAACTCTCTTTGGCACTGTCTGTCAGTCGCCTCAAGCATATGTTTCTCTCATTTGTATGGTTAGTTAGCAGAAAGTCAAATATGATTAATGAATGGTCAGACAGTATAGGATTATTGGGAGAGACTGTAAGGTGCTGAATTTCAACTCCATATGTTAAAACAAGGTCCAAGGTGTGGTTGAAGCTTTGTGTTGGTCCATGCACACACTGTGATTTAGTAGTTAAATTAACTATAAAAATCATCACATATATCAAAAACTAAATGAAATTTAAAAAATAAAGCGCCCCACTGATAGTTTCCCCTTGATAGTTTCCAATAACACACTTATGTATACAAATGAAAAAAGTCAAAAAACTGTGTTCATTGATGCAATGTCTTTTACAGTAGAAAAATATAAATACAATGAACCAACATCAGGAGACTAATAGAATTCTTGGGGAAGGGAAAAACTATTTTGAAATAAATTAATTATGCACAGACATAGAACCTGGTTATTGTTTGGCAAAATACAAAATGAAGAAGAACAGTAAAGTGTAGAGAAGCATTAAATAGTACCTCAGGGGAAATATTGTTCCAGAATTTCTCAGCAGTGTATAATTTCACAGCTGCAGTCACAGATTCTTTTATAAATAAATATTTTACATGCCCTGAATTCCTTTTCTCTACTCACACCTTTCTCTCTCTGTCCCAGTCTCAACACACAATGCTCCCCCGAACCCTCACACACACACAGGCCTCATCATTATTTTCATTATGTGTCATCAGATGTGCAGTAAAATGACCTTTTATGGATTTTTATGGAAACTCGGTTGCATTTGTACTTTTCATGCCTCTGTGAGAAAGCCCCTCCTACTCACCCCCACCCTCCCTCCTCTCATCACATCATAAACATACCATAGCAGATGGATTCGTAAGTGTGGCAAGTAATTATTTCCCACAACCACACATACTCTGTAAATATATAAAATAGATGAGAGACAGGGAGACAAGGAAGGAGGATAGAAACAGCGGAATTCATTGTATGACCCCATAGTTTACCTCAGTGGCAAGTTCAATCCCTGTGAGGGGATCAAGTAGAGCCACCACCACAAGAAGGCGTGGTGCAGAGCAATGTAATTTGGATGACAGTCATGAAGACTGCTGCCCCCGCAACCCGGTAACGGATAAGCAGGTGAAAATGGATGGATGGATGGACTTGTGGTTTGGTTGAAGATGTTATCAAAGGCCAGTGGTGGCTTAGCAGTTAAGGACATAGGCCTGCCGTTAACAAGACAAACAAAAACCAGAGATGCTGACCAATACCTAAAGATCTGTACCATCAGTGCTGTACTGCATGGATCAGTGTCCTTCTAAGTTGCCACACAGTTGTCAAACAGTTACCACAGGCTTAACACCTGCAGGGAGACTCACAGTATGGAGCAGTGATTCAAGTGGATACTGCTGCCCCTGTGATCCATTTACAGATAACCATCTGAAGATGAATTAATAAAAAAGGTTATCAAGGTATGTCTGTTGTTGTTATCCATACAAAGATAATTTATTTTGGATTTAATATTGAACACAGTTATGTGTCACAGTAAGGGCCCTGAAACAAACCTTCCTCTCTGCCTATTCGTGTGTGGAGCATTTGGGTCCAAGCCCTACATTCCTGACAGTTATGAGTGAGAGTCTGAATAATTGTGCCGTTCCATACGGGCTCTGTAACAAGTGAACCTAGGTCGGCTCCAACTTTCCTTACAACTCTGAAAAAGGATTGGGTTACGGAAGATGCATGAACCTTTTTTTGTTCATTCTGGTGGTGAAGTAGCTGAAGCTGGTGGAACTGATCTGGAAACCTCCCATACCCTAGTTTAACTGTTTCCTCAACTAAGCGGAAACAGCTGAGTTTGTTAACTGAAAGTACCATGGTATGAGAGGACTACATTTCTAAATAAAATAAATCAATATTTGGCACAGTCAAACACAGTCCCAAGCAACATAACCTCGAGTGTGATATGGGTGGCATAATGTGGCACCTGCTATCTGATAACAGATAAGATGAATGAATGAATTAATCAATAATTAAAAAAATAAGGGTGTCCACTATTGTCAGTGTGTTGATATCTTATGTGATATCTGTCGTAAACGTCCTGAGATATAACAAAAATTTTGTTCTTTTTTTCCTTCTCAATGTTACCTTTGTCAAAAATATCTTAAAACCTAGTATCTTCTGAGAAGTAAAGACACAACACAGACAAGAAGGTTTGGAGAAAAAGCTAGAGAAGCCAGATTGAGGTGGTTTGGACATGTTTAGAGGAGGGGCAGTGGATACATCGGTAGAAGGATGATCCTAGAAATGGTGCTAACAGGTAGGAGACCAAGAAGAGATTGATGAATGTAGTGTTGGGAGGTAATTGGAGTTAGAGTTGAAGATAGAGAAAACATGGGGTGATGGATAGATGTTAACTTGCTGTGGCAACCCTTGAAAAGGAGGCATGGCGAAAGAAAAAGACAAATATTTTCTGAGAAGTAAAGTACTAAAATGAAGTCTGTATCAAAGAGTAGTTCAAACAACAACAAAAATACCTTAAAAGATCTAACCAAATTGGAAATGTTCATAAATTCTCTTAATCATTTACTTAAACGTTTTCTCAACTTTTTACCAGCCTGCTGCAGTAACTGCCACACCTGCAAAGAACCTACTGCAAAGAGTAACTAAACTTCTGCTTTAAAGGAACAACATTAAAACGCTGTGGTATGATGAGTCAAAATAAAAACAAACACACACCACTGTGACCCTGGTGACAGTGTTGAGTTGCAGGATGGGACTGTGTTGTTCAACTGAGACAGATAAACTTAGATTTTATCTGACGAGAAGATGTGCAGTCTGGGCCGACTGCAGACAGGTTTGACAATAAGGTCACTCCACTGCTGTGTTGGCTCAGCAGTGATTCTGTCAGCCACCGCCTCAGTGGCTTCATTCATACCTGGGAATGTGCATCTCCAGACCATTCATGAATGAGGACTCTTCAGTACTTTTAGTACCTGGTATAGAATATTAAATTAGTGATGTGTAACAGATACATTTGTATCAGTGCAGGTTTCGTGTGTGCATATTTAGAATAGAATAGAATAGTCCTTTATGACAATAAAGCACTATTCTATTCTATTCTGCTCACAAAAATTTAGAGCAGAATAGAATGGAATAGTCCTTTATGACAATAAAGGACTATTCTATTCTGCTCTAAATATGCACACAAGAAACCTGCACTGATCAAAATGTATCGGTTACACAGAACTAATTTAATATTCTATACCAGGTACTAAAAAAGACTGTTACCAGCGTCAACTCATTTTAACGTTTTAAACTCCAGCTCCTTGATGTCCACATTGGACATCAATAATAATTATTCTGCCCTTGATAAGTGAGAGTAAAGCTGGGTTGAATGCGTTGTTTAGACTTTTTATACAAGCAGTGTCCAATGTAGGGCTTGCAGGCCAAAATCAGCCCACCAGTGGGTTCAATTCAGCCAAAATCTACTTGATGCCACTGATATAACCCCTGTTCTATGGAGTAATCATTAATTTAACACAGGTGTTCAAACAGGTTACAGATATGATTGAAGTTGCAAATACTGTGCTTTGCTGTTTAAAAAAAACCCAAATTCTTCAGGCTGAGTATTTCAGCAGAACGACCTTTATTATTAAATTGAAGGCTTTCTAGCTTGATTGCCACAAAAACTGGCTTGGCAGGCCACATTTGGCCCACAACCCTTGAGTTTTACACATGCAGCCCATACGTACTGGAAAATAAGTAATATTCTAAAGTAGTCATAACAAACATTGTACTTTAAACAATAATTATGATAATACAGTTACTTTACAAGACTAACATGTAAGAGTAGAGGTACTGTAAGGATGACTGTAATGATGATGTTTCCATACTGAACAGACAATATATATATACATTGTATATATATATATATATATATTATACTCTGTGTAACACGTGTAATGCACTGAATCTGCAGAAGGTGATCCGTGATTTCTCTGTGGCGTGAAATCCCAGGGTTCACCTCCTGGTTCGAGTCCCAGTTAAGGCGCTTGGCTTCCAGTGGCCTCACCACCTGCAGGAAAGTACTTTTGTGGTGCATTGTGATTTGGGTTGCAGTTGTGGAGACTGCTGCCCCCACAACTCAGCAATGCATAAGCGGATGATAATGAATAGATGGATTACTCTATACCAGGCATGGGCAAACTTTTTTTTTTTTTTAACAATTGTTCCAAAACTTGGACACAGAGTCTAGAGAAAAAAGATGTAGCATTAATTTTAACTGAATTGGATGAAGATAAATTCATGTCAAGACAGTCTTGTATAAAACTTAAAATCCTACATTTCTTATACCTTTTATGACACCATATTGTGGGGGGATTCGTATTATTGCAGGTAAAGCATAATGCAGGGAAAGTATAATGATAAAATTATATATTGTCCAAATTAAAATTATTTAATTTGGACAAGGTAGGCGAGCCACATTAAACAACTCAATGGGCCACATCTGGCCCCCGGGCCTTAGTTTTTCCCATGCCTGCTCTATACCAAAGACAATAGTGAAATTAATCTCTACATTTTTGTCAGTACTGTAAGTACTGTTCATCACTGTTCATCAGTGCATCAAAATGTGAACAATAAGTCCTCGGTTGATGACATTGATGATGCCAAATGTCATCAGACTAATGTACTTAATTATCAAAGGCATCAATGCAGTCACTGCATCATGGCCAGCACAAAACAACTTTGGAAAAAAAATCACTTTTTCTTTTTCAGCCCTCACATGGAAGTCAAGCTTACAAGCCAAATGCACTGGCCGTCAATAAAAGCCCAATGATGGTTTTTCTTGTTTTGTTCTCCTCTGGCTGCAATTTACAGGCTTGGCTCGCCTCGGTCGATAGTGGTGTTGATTTGCTTCCAGTCTTCAAGCAGTGGCCCTTTTTTAAAGAGAAAAATTGACATGTTCTTAGTGCCAGTGCCACCACCCCAGTGTTCCAGCTCTATGTGAGACTGAAGCCAGTCAATAGCTGAGACTTGTTCCCCTTCCTGCTGTGCTTCTTAAAATTACAGGCCACAGTAGCAAGCAGTACTAGAAAAATCCTGCTCTTACTTTGTGTTGCACTGAGTGCATCAGTCGACGTGTGTGTCTGTGTGTATGTATGTAGGTTCTGTGCAGTTGTACGATGTAGGACTGGAAAGTGGTTTTGCAATCACAAAAAAATATGATTTCCTTTCAGAGCAAGGTTTTTATTTCAGACTCCAGGTGTAATACACAAGCTGCAAAAATTGCATTTCTTTTGTGGTGGGCTGCCAAAAAGCTACAATCACATAGCTGGCGGGGCTCAGCTGTGAATTGGTGAAGATGCCAGAAAATTGTCCCCTGAAATGATCGCAGTTATTCACAGCAAAAGTGCCCCCATCAGGAGCCCTGATCTATGAACAAGCAGGCGAAATAAAGAAATTCTGCAGCTCAAAAACATCTCTGGATAGTCGTACTTCCTTTTGGGAGTCTGCTGGGGGACTAAAGAGAGAAGTGTGTGTGTGTGAATTGATAGAGGAAGAGAAAGTTAAACAACCTGGAGTTCCTCAATCTTTGAAACCGACGCATACTGAAGTGTTTTCCAAAGTCAAAGGCATGGTTGATGTGGTGATCTCCAATGCATGAATTCAACTCCACAAATCTGCAAGTGGTGGTAAAATAAAACAAGGGAAACTCTTTTTTTAAAATTCTCTTTTTTTGCTTTTGTTTTTTGGAAAAATTATTAAAACATCAGCAACCTGCTCATTTGGTTTTATGATTTTTTTAAACAACACAGAATTCTGAATTATATATGGTATTTGCAATAACCAACATATAACTCAGATCGTGTAATATCATAGTTTTTATGCAATTCTTAAATCTTTCTAATGAAGCCATCAGATGATAATCTTCTTCTTCTCCTTTCAGCTTGTCCCTTTTCTTAGGGGTTGCTGCAGCAAACTAACATTTTCCATTTCTCTCTCTCTTTCAATCTTCTACTCTGACTGCAACTACCTCTATGTCCTCCTAGGGCAAGGCGTTATACCGTTGGCACCGTTTTACCGGTAATTTTAATTTTTATGATATGAATTTTGCATTTACCACCATACCAGTGTGTGCGCATATGTCGGGAACACATAACGCCGGAACGTTGCACAGTGGTAGATTGAGCGGGGTAACAGTGTAGCACCAAACAAACCAACTGTGCATGAGAGCAGTAATAGTGGTGGCAGTACAGCGAGTTGAGCGGCCGGAGAGAATGGAGGGAGAAAATGATAACACACTCATTCCAAAAAAGGAGCGGTGTCTGACGTGCGGAGATACTTTGGTTTTGAGAAATCTGACTCGGACCAAACACGCATAATGTGCAAATGTTATCGAGCCACTGTTTTAGCCGCAGGAGGCAACACAAGCAATTTGCTTCACCCCCTCCGCCACAATCATATCCTGGACTACAAAGATTGCATGAAAGTAAAATCTGCATCCCCAGTCTCTGCGTAACGTTGGCACTGCACCACAAACACTACACAGACGTTCCTGGTAGGCATGTAGGCGCGCAAAGGGGTCGTCCATGACAAGAAAAGCAAACGGTGGAATGATATTACCAACTCAATGACATTCCACTTAGCCAAAGACATGCACCACAGCCTTTAAATTTACTTTTTATTATTCGTTTAAAGTGAAGTGTATTGTTTCTATAGTACATGATAACCCTGCTAGCTAAGTTGCACTGATGTTTTTGATATTTGAATACAGTGCACTGCTCCTGGATTTGAGCAATACTATTATTTATGCAAGTTGCATATTTTTTGTTTACTTGTATTATTTGTTTAAATGTGTGTAGGCCTTCACACCTCAATAAAGTCTGTATGGATGCAACCTGTTTAAGAAGGTGTGGTTGTTTATGAAATATTCACTTTGCAGTCACAGGGGGCACATCTCTCTTGAAGTCATCTTTAAATGATGTTTTCAAGTTGCGCAATAACGAATTCTGTAATTTTACTGCAACTGTCTGGGTCATTCATTCTGATTTCTGCACCTCATTACAATTATGAGTGCCTGACACTTAATTCTTTGTGAACAGCAAAATTTTGTGGGACCATTAAAACCAGGGTTAATAACTATTAATAACTATAATTATTTTCTAAACAATTAGGAATTAGGGTTAACACATAATCATCCACCTAAAAAACAATACCGTGATACTGTGATAACTTCTAAAAATACCGTGTGAGGGCGGGGCAGTGGTTAGCGCTCAGATGCAGCTGGGAGAGCAGAGGAGTGGCGAGGCTGATGCTGCACGGAGCGCAGGTGAGCGCATTATTCCTAATGAGCCATTTCTCTATTTTAGTAGGAGCTGGGACTGCAAAGTACGGTGGCCCTGAGGTGCAAAACACTTTTACAAATACCAAAACAAAATTACATTTCAGAAAACAAATTTACAATTAAGAAAACAAATTTACAAACTCTGAAACAAAAAACATCCACCGTCCACGTGTTCAGGTTTTACATACCTCAATCCTACCCTTGACTGAATCTATTGAATTGGTTTTTACTTATTTTATTCATCCCTGAGGGATTAATAAAGTTCTATCTGTTAATTTGTCAGGCTAAAAAGCGTGTCCCTGTCCCTCTGTTTTAGATCCATCATTCTCAAACTGTGTCTTTTTCCATGAATTACTGCTAGTCTGTGACTTCAGCTATAAAATGCAGCTCATTCACTTTATTCATATTTACAACTCTCTCTAACGAAGCTGTGACAAATGAAGACACTTAGTCGACATGTTACACCGTTACAATAAAAGTTTCTTTTCCACTCATTGCTGAGTCATTTATTTTAGTGTCAGATACAGTTCAGTTGGAGACTGACAGGAGTCTGGTTTCGGTAAATGGTTCCTCTCCATGGCAATGTCCAGGTACGGCATCATGTTGACGTCCTCACATGGAGCTCTTCCCAGGTAAGCTTCAGGAAGGCATCCAGTTCAGACAGAGTCAAGCCTATGTTCAACAAAAGAGATGACATTTTGAGAGAGCAGAAAGAAAATAAACAGGTAAACAATCTACTACCAAATATTACCTGTGTGATGAGTATTAGAGCTGACTGGCCACTCCTCTTGAATATGATGCGTTTTAGAGAGTAGGATCCTGTGACTGTTTCAATCTTACAAACTCATCCATGTCCTTTTGAATAACTCCTGATTCCTGTGGAAGTATCTGGCGTCTCTATGGTCAAACAGTTCCATCCAGAACTGACTTTACATAAATCTATAAAATAAATGATGGTTTGAAGCTTATACTGTACATATGTTTGAGAATGGATGAAGAGTAAATACTATTACATAATGGCCACTTACCTCCTCTTTCTGAATATGGGCCACGAGGACTCAATCTGCTGGTCCTTAGTGTATGAGCCATACATGTGGCTGGACGCACCAGAGCGGTGGTGTGTGTGGTAATGGCCTCGTGTCCACTGACAGCAGCCATGGTCCAGTTTTCCGTGTCGCAATAAGTCCTGCGTCTCATGGGAACCGCAGCGAGTTGTCGATAGCTCATACAACTACGACGTAATTACAGTGTTAAAACACTTTGCACACCACTGCAGCAGATGTGTATAAGAGACAGCAATAGCGTAGCACCTTGTTGTAAACAACGAAACTCAAGACCACGTTAGTCGGCTCTTACGCGTTCGCCGCAAAACGCCGCTCGACAGCCGTCCATCATGGTGGGTTCTCTTCCTGTTGGGGAAGTTTCTTGGGATGTTCCTCTTCCGTAAGAAATTTGTATTTGTAAATGTGTTTCGGGCTTTTGTTTAAGTGTTTCGTCAATTTGTAAATTTGTCTCGGCGATTGTGAACGTGTTTCCTGAGTTTGTAAAAGTGTTTTCATTAATGTATTTTTGTTTTCTTAAATGTAAATTTGTTTTCTGAAATGTTATTTTGTTTCAGAGTTTGTAAAAATGTTTTTTAAAATGTAATTTTGTTTCCGGTTTTGTTAATTTGTTTTCATAAATGTATTTTTGTTTCAGAGTTTGTAAATTTGTTTTCTTAAATGTATTTTTGTTTCAGAGTTTGTAAATTTGTTTTCCTAAATGTAAATTTGTTTTCTGAAATGTAATTTTATTTCAGAATTTGTAAAAGTGTTTTGCACCTCAGGGCCACCGTAGCAAAGGGAGATCGAACCGGAGGTCTGAGGGCAGACAGGCGATCTTGCGTTGTGTTCGAGTACCACAGTAAAGCCGAGGACCGGCAACCTAAAAAGACATTGGGAAATACACGCTGTGGGAAAATAAACAGATTTGTTAAACCGTACCAGTGTGTCGTTGTCCATTAGAACTCACAAGTGTTACATTGGCGCCCAACAAAAGTGGACACGATGTCGGAACAGTAAATGTCCGCACTGGTGCGAATGATCGGGGAAGTCGTCAGTATGCACCGAGATCAGGTGCAGGCAAACCAAGAGCATCTGGCTCCTGGTTTGCCCTTGCACAGCAGTTGGCTCGGATTGGGCACGGGGCGGCTTCCCCGACATCAGGGTCATCACTATCAGGTATGATATTACAGCGGATGACGGCAGCGGATCACCCACAGTCCTTTTTGGACACGTTTGCGGCCACGGCGACAGCATGCGGCTGGACAGAGGAGGAGCGGGCGGTTTGTCTACTGCCGCTGATCTCCGGGGACACACAGATGGCGGCGCTGACACCGGAGACGGTTCCAAGACGTCAAGAGGGCGGTGTTGGATCGGCTGGGCTGTTCCATCGAGGACCACCAGCGCCGTTTCCGGGGAGCCGGTGGAGCGGCTGAATAAGACGCTGAAGTCTATGATCAGGAAGTTCATTCAGGAGGACAGTCCAAGCTGTGATAAGTGGCTAGACCCCCTGTTGTTTGCAGTGCGTGAGGTTCTCCAGGCCTCCACGGGGTTTTCCCCTTTTGAATTATTATTTGGCAGGAAGCCCAGGGGTGTGTTGGACCTAATTAAAGAAAGCTGGGAGGAAGGTCCAAGCGCCAGCAAAAATGAAATTCAATACGTTCTGGACCTTAGAGCAAAACTGCACTCACTTGGGCAGGAATCACGGGTGAATTTGCTCAAGGCTCGGGAACATCTGTATGACAGGGGAGCTAAGCTACGGCACTTTGCACCAGGAGATAAAGTCCTGGTGCACCTCCCATCTTCAGCATCCAAGCTGCTCGCCAAGTGGCAGAAACCGTTTGTGGTCACACGGAGAGTTAGTGATGTTGACTATGAGGTGGAGCGTTCAGACAGGAGAGGAGACACGCAGATTTATCACTTAAATCTGTTAAAGGGGTGGGTGGAGCCAGAAGCGGTCGCTCTGGTGTCAACGGTAAAGGAGGAGGATGAGCTTGGTCCGGTAGTGGGGGCTGCTGGTTCGAGCTCTCTTCTGTGTGACAAATCTCTCACGTCGGCCCAGAGAGCAGAAGTGGAAGGGCTCCAGCAGCAATTTTCTGACGTGTTCTCCTTTCTTCCAGGGCGCACCAACCTCATACAGCATCACATTGATACACCGCTAGGTGTGACGGTGCGTTCACGGCCGTACCGTCTTCCGATGCACAAACGCAAAGTGGTGCAGATGGAATTAAAACACATGCTGGAAATGGGAGTAATTGAAGAGTCACACAGCGCCTGGAGCAGCCCCGTAGTTCTAGTGGGTAAGAAAGACGGGTCTGTTCGGTTCTGTGTTGACTACAGAAGGGTTAATGAGGTGTCACGTTTTGATGCTTATCCAATGCCCCGGGTTGACGAACTCTTGAATTGGCTTGGCACAGCTCAATTTTTTTCGACACTGGATTTAACCAAGAGTTACTGGCAGATTCCCTTAACGCCAGAATCCAGGGAGAAAACGGCCTTCTCCACTCCGTACGGTTTGTACCAATTTGTTACACTGCCGTTCGGGTTGTTTGGGGCCCCGGCCACCTTCCAACGCCTCATGGACAGAGTGCTCCGCCCACATGCTGCCTACCCTGCTGCGTATTTGGATGACGTCATCATCCATAGTGGCAGCTGGACGGAGCACATGTGGCACGTAACAGCGGTGTTACAGTCCTTTACGCAGGCGGGGCTCACGGCCGACCCGTCGTCTACATCAGCCGGAAGCTGTCTGACAGGGAGAGTCGGTACAGTACGATAGAAAAGGAATGCTTGGCCATCAGATGGGCGGTCGGCGCCCTGCGTTATTACCTCATGCGACGCCCTTTCACTCTCTGCTCAGACCACGCTCCACTCCGGTGGCTGCATCGCATGAAAGACAGCAACGCCAGGATGACACGGTGGTACCTGGCGTTGCAACCATTTAATTTCAAACTCATCCACAGGCCAGGGGCACAGATGGCAGTGGTGGACTTACTCTCTCATCCCCTGACAACTGGGGGGGAGAAGGGGGCGGCGGGGTAGTTCGCTCGGCCAGACAGTCTGCCGGCCTCAGTCCTGCGGTGGAGTGATGTGAGGGCGGGGCAGTGGTTAGCGCTCAGGTGCAGCTGGGAGAGCAGAGGAGGCTGATGAGTGGCGAGATGAGCGCATTATTCCTCATGAGCTTTTTCTTTATTTTAGTAGGAGATCGAACTGGAGGTCTGAGGGCACACAGGCGATCTCACGTTGTGTTCGAGTACCACAGTAAAGCCGAGGACCGGCAACTTAAAAAGACATTGGGAAATAGACGCTGTGGGAAAATAAACAGATTTGTTAAACCATGCCAGTGTGTCGTTGTCCATTAGAACTCACAAGTGTTACATACCGTGATATCAATTTTTGGTCATACCGCCCAGCTCTATGTCCTCGTTCACTGCATCCATCAGAGCAGGCATGCCCAGACTCTTCCACAAAGGGTACAGTTCCACATGTACAACTAGTTGGTTAGATCAAAGACCTGCAGCCACACCAACCCTTTGTGGAACGATATGGACATTCCCGCATCAGACCAACACTTTTAAGCTTTCTTCTTTTCTCTTTTTCCATGAACCAATCTCGTTCCTCGTGTTCTTTGTCTTCAACCAACAGTTGTCCAATTTCCAACAGAACCCTGAAGGTCAACAGCATTGGTTGTGGTCGTGTTGACCCGGGCTCCAACCGCTCCTGTTGAGAAATGGTTTTGCTTACTCCATTGGTTGAAGTTTTACACCAGATACTCTTCTGGACACAACATTTATTCAGCCTTGGGACCAGCTCTAAAATCACCGGCTTGTGCCCCATAGTGACTGGTTTAACCCATCTGGATGATATTGTAACTGATAATTCCCATCAAAATAAAAACTAGGGATGGCCAATATATCAGTCCACCAATAAATATCGGTCCGATATAAGCGTAATTCTTAATATCCGAACATATCGGTTTTACCATCGATATTCAAAATCTGATGCTGCAAAGCGGCAGTCTCAGCAAATACTTCCTCATGGGTTACTGAGTCAGCACTACTGACACTTTGACAGGCACATGATTATTGATATCATTTAAAGGGACAACAACAATGATCGATGCTACAGTAAATGTCTGTGGTCTGGAGTTTTTTTGTGGATAGAAAGCTAATTCTTAATGACTGAAGGAGCTGGTCATGTGAGGGTAAAATTTTAACACTTTATCACAAGGATGATGGTGATGTAAAGAAAAACTACCGAAATGGACTCCGTGAAACGACAACGAAGCAGCTGCAGAAGCGACAGTTGTCTCTCCGCGAAGAACAGAGAAGAGCAAAAGAAATCAGACAAACTTCACAGTGTTCATCGTCCTGGAGAACCAGCTGTTCTGTCATGACTTATTATATTCTAAATAAGTTTTTCTCGGACATTTGCCAGTGAAAAGTTGATGGTGTCGTCTCTCGTGTCATCAAGATTTATCAGTCCACCGATAAATATCGGGCCGATATGAGCATAATTTTTAATATCGGATTATATCGGTATCGTTTTTTTCACTGATAATATTAATCCGATGGCAAATACGGCAAATACGCTCAACTTCCGCTTGACTTCCGCATGAGGAACTGAGTCTGCAGTACTGACACTCTGACAGGTGTCGTGTCGAGGTACGTCCCCCCGTCAGAATTTGCCCCCCCCCTGTGTTTCACTGCTCCGTTAAGCTACAATACCGTTCAGACTTCGTATAATATATGAAAAATAAACAGGTTAAGAGTTGTTTTATCTATGTTTCTGACGTGGCTTCACTTTAGACTCTCTGCGTAGGAGCACTTTGGTCGTTTTTTCCCCGTTAAAGCCTGTATGTTTACGGACGTCCTCACTGCATGTAACTTTTTATAGTGTGGAGCATCAACCAATCACCTCTCGGATTGCGTTGGGTCTGTTATGTGTAAAACGTTGATGCAAATGCACATTCAGCTGGTCACTCTCTAATCATTTATGTATTTTACAATTCATGATATGTAATAAATTTTAATAAAATATATATTTATATATTCTATATTATTCTACCTCATGCTTATTTTTGCAACCATAAAGTCTACTCCATCCAATACAGTTCCAAGGGAGTCAAATTATCACAATTTTTCCTGTGTATTCCCTTCTCATCATACAAATTTGGAGAAGAACCCCCCCCAAAAAATTCTGGTTTTACCGAAGGGGGGACAGATTCTGACAACACAGCTGTCAGAATTTGCTCCCCCACCATATCATGAGAACGCTTCGTCCTATCATCACCATTTTTGCTGTATATTCTCTTCTTATCATACTAGATAACTCCTGCAATTTTGGAGAATATCCCCCTAAGAAATCTGGTTTTACAAGGGGGGACACATTCTGACAACACACCTGTCAGAATTTGCCTCCCCACCATAACATGAGAACGCTTTGTCCTATCATCACCATTTTTGCTGTATATTCTCTTCTTAATGATGTAATTAATGATGTAATTTAAAGAGACAGCTACAATGAGCAACGCTACAGTGAAAGTCTTTGGTCTGGAGTTTTTTGTGGTTGGAAAACTGTAATTCTTATTGACTGCAAGGAGCTGGTCATGGGGGTTAGGGGATGGGGATTTTAACATTTTATCACGAGGCGTTTTTATGCAGCGTAGTAAAGAAATACAACAATGGACTCAGTGTAACAAGAACAATACAGCAGCTTCGGCAGCGGCGGCAGCTCTCTCTCTCTCTCTCTCTCTCTCTCTCTCTCTCTCTCTCTCTCTCTCTCTCTCTCTCTCTCTCTCTGAAAGACTCGGAGTAAAGTACGGTAAAGAACAGACGAGAGCAAAATAAATTAGTCAAACTTCACGGAGTTCGTCTTCTTGGAGAACCACCGTAGCCATGCAACTGTAATGTCAGGACTAATTGTATTCGAAATAATTATTTCTCGGACATTTGCCAGTGAAATGCCGTTCGGTGTCATCTCTCATGTCATCAAAGAGAAGAGTCGTTTACATTTTGACGATGCTGAAATGTTTTTTCTGTCATTAAAAAAGTTTACTCTTGTACTGCAGCTGTTTCTGTCTGTGTCCATTTATATTGACTATTGTTGTGAGGGCTGAATGAGCCCGGTTTATGATGTTAATCAATGTTTTTGGAAAGTTCTTCTGTCCAACACTAGATATTTCTTGTTTACATCAAATGCTGCACAAAAAAACCATAGGACTGTGCCAGACAAAATGGTAAAAAATAAATGTGTCATTTTTAACTTATAACTTATAACTTATATTGAAGTAGTGTGGGCGGTTCTAGAAAGAAATTACCAGGGGGCCGCAGAGGGGCCAACATGTTTTTAGGGGGGGCAACAAAAAACAAAACTATGCCTCCTGTCTCCCATGGTTGTGGTAGGGAAGGTCTTCAGATGTGGCTGTACTCGCATGTCATCTTTGCACATGCTGATATCATTATTCATTTGGGCTAACAATGTCTGTAGTGTATTTATCTAGACTATTCATCAATTAGTAATATATTAAAAACTGCATTTAGTCAAACTATGTGAAATCCACTTAGTCAAACTGCACAGCCGAAGGTGCCACATGCACATTCAAGTATGCACGCACACACACACACACATGCACCACAAACCTGATGGTGCATTGGGCCTGCTTGACACGCCTGCTGACTGACTTGCCATCTCTGCATTTGCCATTTCTGCCCCCATCTCTGGCTCTCTCTCTCTAGTTTGCTCTGGATCTTATCTCTCATGATCATCCTCCTGTTCTTTCTCCTCCTCTCTCTTCTCCTGCTCATCTCCCTCAATCTCTCTATTTCTTTTTGTCACAGGACCAAAAGAGGACATAATGTCCTTATTCCGTTTCATTATGACCTAGGTCACCAAAAGGGAAAGGAGGAGAGAATTGTAATCGCAAGGCATTCAAAGTCAGCATTACACAAGCACAGTTATGACAGTTATTTCATTAATATCCAAAATATAGTTAGTTACAAAGTGTTATGTAACTTACTTCAATAGTGAGGGTAGGTTGTATGGGTGAAGTCAAGTAGGATTGCCCTTACATTATATATTCACTTTTTCAGATGAAAAGCAATTGCAACTCGAATCTGTGCGTGCATGCAAAGAATGCAGGTGCAGAGAGTATTTCAGAAACGGAATACTGTCATTATTTCCTTCAAAATAGGTTCGAGACACAGGTGTTCAACGAAATTATCTGATGTAGCATACATGCTTGAAACAATTTCTGTCACTGGGACATTTCCGAAAAACAGCCCCATTAGGAATTTTGGCGAAAACAAATGGCTGGCTCTCCACTCCGTTTTAAATCGGCTTACAATTCGCATGTTGAGTTATAACATTAGCAAATAAATGGTTTCCTTACCTCACCCTGGTTGCAGTCAGTCAACTCCGTTCAATGGTAGTTTTCCACAAGGTAACCGGTGTTGTGCTTTGAGTTTGAGTCCGTCAACGCACGTCGCCAACTCGCATTAGTTCCACTCTTCTTTCTAAATAGTCTACTAAAAAAAAATCATCAGCTGCTTGGCACAGGTGCCACTGTAGGGGCCGAGAGCATTTCTACAGGGGTCGTGGCCCCTGTCGGCCCCCCTTTTGGAGCTGTGCATGACACAGTTATTTATGGAATACATTTAATCTGGTATCACACTTATTCAGGGGAAATTAGCTGCCTATATTGGTATCGGTTCATATCGATATCGGTTCACATCGGTATCGGAAATTAAGTGTTTGGGTAATATCGGTTCATATCGGTATCGGTAAATGTCATATCGGACATCCCTAGTTTACATCGTGACGATGCTGAAATCTTTTTTCCCTCATTAAAGAGGGCGTTTTACTCTTATACTGCGGCTGTTTCTATCTGTGCCCATTTATATTGCCTATTGTTGTGACTGCTGAATGAGCCCGGTTAATAATTGTAAAGTTGGGTTCACCCCGGACACTACCACACACACTCTGCTTTAGGACTGAATTGAATTCAGTCCTTTTTCACTGTCTCGGGTCAGCCTCCGCTGACGGCATAACAGTCTCTGCTTCCAGCCTTCTCTCCGCTGGTCCCGGCTCCTACTAATATAAAACGTAGTGTTATTATGGGAATTACTCTCACCTGTGATATATGCTGCAGCTGCGTTGCCGCTCCTGTGCTTACTCTGCTGCAGCTGACTGCCCCCTGCCCCTTCTCCACAATAATGTTATTCAATATTTTTGGAAAGTTATTCTGTCCAACACTAGACATTTCTTGTTTACATCAAAAGCTAACCAAAGAATCATAGGACTGTTTCAGACAAAATGGTAAAAAATAAATGTGTCATTTTTCTATAATTTATATTGAAGTAGTGTGTTTTGATGTACACAATAAAATGCCTTTAGTGTGGTATCACACTAATTGAGGGGAAATCACCTGCATATATCGGTATCGATATCGGTATCAGGAATTAAGTGTTTGGGCAATATTGGTTAATATTGGTATCGGTAAATGTTATATCGGAAATCCCTAATGAAAAACCATAAAATTCCTTACATTCATCTTCGTCCATCTCCAGGTCGCAGGGTCAGCAGTCTCCACGACCACCATCCAAATCACACTGCTATGTGCCCGCCCCTCATGAACCGTCCTGCAGATGATGAGACCACTGCAAGGGGCCAACCCCCCTTATTGGGATCGGGCAAAGGTTTCACAACTAGGCCAATGGTAAATATAAATTCTTTAAAAAATATGTATATTATACAAAATATTTTGTACAATATATTTTAAGAAACAGTGTATCAGCTCTTAGCAAAGTGGCAATGCATTTTTCACTTCAATTTCTCATTCAGAGAAAGTTTAGTGAGTGATTTTAAAATATATTTATGATGATCTATGATTATCTCATTCAATAAAAGACAGCCAACACAGGCTTAAAATGCAGAGGGAGCTCTACAGGTGATCTGAGCTGTAGGATGTGGTTTTGTCATTTTCTTTCCCACATTTTTTCACATTTTTTATGAAAAAAAAAAAGATTTTCTCACTTCCTCTCTGCAAAGAATCAAAGGGGAAGTCATTCCACCTTCGACTGTAGCACACGGCTAATTAGACTAATTTGAATTTTCTCAGCTCAAACCTGGAGTTTAACAAGGCAAAGCTCTCACCCTTTTGCACCGTGATGGGTGAGAATGAGACTCTGTATTCTGCAGACACATCTGACACACACTCACACACTCATCTCTTAATAGATCAAATTAGCGCTCTGCCACATAAACCCACGCTCTCCGTTTCCCTCTCCTTGTCCTGCTTTATCCCCCTCTCGCACACCAGCTCATGCGTAATTAAAATCCACATTTAAAATCCGGTGCGATCATTCGAGATGTGTTTATAGAAAGAAAGGACTACTGGGAAACCATGGCAACAGCTGCTCGGCCTTAATTTTACTTATAACCAGAGTGAGATAGCGAGACCGAGAGATAAACAGAAGCAGAGAAGAGAGAGACAGAGAACCCACAGAGAGTTATAGTGTTACAGTATATTAGCAACAACGGTTGTTGTTGATTCTGATGGGGTGGAAAATAAATAAAATGAACAGATAAGGACTGATGTCAAACCCAATAGTTTACAGTCTGGTTTCAAGTCCACGGGGAAATAATAATCCCCTGTGTTTGATTCATATCCCCTGTGTTTGATTCATAGTCTGAATGAATGTAGGAGACGTTAATAAAGCCAGGGACATGAGCAGTCCCTTGTTTTTCAAAGCATGTTTAATCCTCTTAGGAAAACTTTATGTAGAATCAGATGGACTAATTAAGGTTTAGCGCACGTGTCAAACTCTGGCCCAGGTAACAAATCTGGCCCGCAATGTTATTATATTTGGCCCTGAAGATTATATCAAATCTGTACTATAGTTGGCCTACCAGAATGTAGCCTCTATATATTCATAGAATATAGGGGATATAGGGTTAAATTAATTCATTCATTTTGGCCGAGAGGCATGTCTCTGTCATTGGTGTGAAACTCCAGGGTTCACCTCCTGGGAAAATTCGAATTTCGGTTAGGGCTTGTTGGCTTCCGGTGTGATCACAACCCACAGGAAGGTATAGTGTGGTGTAATATGATTTTGGTGGTAGTTGTAAAGACTGCAGCTTCCATGAACCAGGATAAGCGCGTGAAGATGGATGGATTAAATTCATCATTTGTTTATAACACTAAGCTTTTCTTTTTCCTTATTCAATGTTAACATAACATCCATATACAACCATTTCCAGTTCTCAGGATCAGCATACTGCCACCCAAATAATACTGCACAATACCTTGAGCCTTACTGTGGGTGATGAGTCTTCTCAATTTTAGCCCAGTTTTCAGCACAAGTTTGAGTTTGTTTTCAAATGAAAAAAATCAACATTATAGATCTGGGGAGAAAACAAAATGTGCAAAATATCTGTCCAAAGCCAAAGCTGTTTTTGACATGCATTTTTAATTTTTTTTTTTAAAACTGAAAACTGTAGAAATTTTTTTCACGATAAAAGTAATAAATAGGAATACAACTTCTTTTCTAGGACCAAACAATTCCACAGTGCATATGCTTGTGGACATAAAATCTAGAAAGTGCTGTCCACGTATGTGGCCACTAATCTTTAGGAGGATAAGTTTGTCCTCTGACTTTGTGCCAGTTTTCAAGTTTGGCCCATTGAGATTGATCTTGAAACCCCTGGTTTAGAATTGGATCCTCAGGCTTTTTAGTCACTGACCAGGTATTTTATGTTGAGTTCATGTTGACATTTATGTCTAAAACATAACAAAAATACGCTGGATCTAAGTAATATTGAAAAGGTTAGATTTTAGATTAGGTTAGAAACCTTCTATGTCCAGATGCCCTTGAGGTTTCTATTTCTGGATTAAATGACCAGGAGGACTGAGAACCTATACAGATATGTTATTACTCATTTTGGACACAATGCCCTATACGTTGACAATGGGTCCACAAGAAAGGTTTGTAGAAAATATTCTGCCCTTATTAGTTACTTGTCTGGCAGCCTCTTTGAGGTTAAAGTAGCTCACCAGTTGCTTTTAAAGTACTGGTAGCTGTTTTTTTTAAATAAATGACCTGGATGAACCTACGCAAACATTACGTCAGATTCCAAAGAACAATTAGGTTTTACTTGTTTTCAGGTCATATGGTGTGTACACTGGAATCTCACAGCTACTGCTATCTCTCTGGTTGGTTTGGGTCCTTCAGGTGAAGGGATATCTGACAATTTTTGTCCAATAATTATTGGCTGATTGTGTACAATTTTTCCTTTAACAATAAAAATCCAATAACAGCAATCTGGGGTTTTGCAATTATATTGGAATCTAACATACTGTAGTGTCAACTCAACTCAACTGAAATCTATTTATTTAGAGTGCTAAATCATAGCAACAGGGCACTTTACACACACAGTTACATACATATACAAAGAAAAAGATACAAAGCAGATAAAGAAAAAGATACAAAGCAGACAATGACCCCCTGCCCTTATAGACCCTCGCACCTGCTGATGAACAACTCCCAAAAACCCAGGCTGGAAAAAAGAAAGAAACCTCAGGGCAATCGACAGCGGAGGGGATCCTCACCCGGGATGGACAGGCGGGCAGGCAAAACAGTGGCAGCGTAACAGCAGCTAATACATGATAATACATTATAATTTATAAATTATAAATTAATTATAAATCTTAAATTAATACATTAATTAATTAAGGTCCACTTATAAGTTATAATATATTATTATAGGTCCATTTTAAGTTCATCTTAAGATCATCTGCTATGGCGTTCTGGGGAAAGAATACAGACTCCGGGGACGTGAGGTCCCCAGCAAGGGGTGTTAATGGGGAGTAAATAAGGAAAAGAAAGGAGAAAGAGATAAGGGACAGTGATAGGAAATAAATAAATAATGAAAAGGAAGGAGAGAGAGGGAGAGAGAGAGAGAGAGAGACAGTGGGACCCAGTATGCCACTGAACCCCAGCGTTCTTAATTTACAGAAGCATAACTAGAACCCAAGGTCCAGCCGAAGGCCTCACATGAGGACTATGGCTGGATCTGTAGGCCACTATAGGCTCTGTCAAAAAGAAAGGTTTTTAGCCTATTCTTAAAAGTAGAGACAGTGTCGGCCTCCAGGACTAGAGCTGGCAGGTGGTTCCACAATAGGTTGCAAAAGGCTTTGGCTCCAAATCTAGATTTAGAGATTCATGGAACTACAAGAAGACCTGCTCCTACAGAACGAAAGTGTTCTAGTGGGTTGAAGAGAGGCAAGGACCGGGGAGATATGGTCTCTCTGCCTGGTTTTGGTTAGACCACGGGCTGCCGTGTTCTGAATAAGCTGTAGATATCTCAGGGAACTGGCTGGGCATCCGGCTAATAAAGAATTGCAGTAGTCCAGCCTAGAGGTTACAAATGCATGAACCAACTTCTCAGCTGCCTCCAGGGGGAGTATTTGCCTGACTTTCCTAATATTACGAAGATGAAAGTAGGCAGTCTTAGAAATATTTTTAATATGGGAGCTAAGTGAAAGGTCCATATCAAAAAGGACACCTAGGTTTTTTACAAAGTGTTGGAAGCAGTGGTTAAACTATTATCACCTGCAATTATGTCAGCTATAGAGTCCCTTACCTGCTTAGGACCTAGGACCAACAACTCTGTTTTATCTGTATTTAGTATTAAGGGCTAAGTTATGGGTCATCCAGGTCTTGATGTCATCTATGCAGGATTTAAGCCACAGTAGATGACCATGCTTGTCAGCCTCAAATGATAAATACAGTTGAGTGTCATCAGCATAACATTGAAAGTCAATTGAGTGTTTTCTGATGACACCACCCAGTGGGAGCATATGAACAAGATTGGACCTAGCACTGACCCCTGTGGAACACCCAGGCTGACTTTGGTGCGGGGGAACTGATTATTACCAATCTGGACAAATTGGTATCGGTCAGTTAAGTATGACCGAAACCAATCCAAGGCAGTGCCACAGATTTCAAGCATGCCCTCCAGTCTCCTTAGCAGAATCTGGTAGTCAACCGTATCCAAAGGCTGCACTTAGGTCTAACAGGACTAGCACAGAGACAAAACCTCGGTCTGAAGCCATCAGGAGGTCGTTGGTGACCCTGACCAGAGCAGTCTCAGTGCTATGATTTGTGTCCCTAGTGTCCCTTAGACGTTTATCCAAGCTCTGGAGGCAAATGACTGGATTTGTCTGTGTTAGATTTCAGTGGTTTTTCACTTTTGGGACTATAGGTTTTCACATTTGTTATCTCACATTTGGCCATACACTTACACTTCAAAGACCCTCTCTCCTTCCTTTCTTTGTTACCCCCCAGACAACATCCCGGTGACAACACCTATGGCTTTAGTCTGTCTGAAATTTACATACACCCAAGTTGACTTTTTTCCCGTGCAATCTCCTGGTGTTTTTCATCAACACCTATGTGTAGACAATATAAATATGTGATTGGTCACCAAGGACCCAACCCCTTTATTCCCATTGCGATCCACGTATGATTGACACCCACAAAGTTGAGAAACCACTCCCCCCGTACAGGTATAAAATCGTAAGATTCCATATAGAATTCAGAATAGCATTTACCAAAGGAAAGTTAATAACCAAGTGTTGTTAAGTTCTTTAGTTTTGCTTTCTCCAGTTGTTCTCTATACTCTGTTGTTAGGACCGAACTTTTGTGTTTTGGGTGCCTTTGGTATTAAACAAATTGACCACCCAACGGCTTCGTTTACTCCTTCATCTGGACCGACTTCTTCCATTTTTGGTGCTGTGACCGTGGTTCGCAGGAAACCGTCTACTGAAACCTGGTTCCCCCAAGTGGTGCCATGATCCACCCCAAAATCTTTTACCTGTTTCTTGTTGATTTTAGAATTGGAAATACAGTTTTTAGATATTTTTGGCAAAATTATATATTGGCAAAGATTGAAATTGCATGCATTGCTGTGTGTGATTCACAAATCCAAAACTTCTAATTTTGTGCTCAGAAAGGTCAGGACTAACATTAAAATAAAGTTCCCAGACCAAAGCAGGTGCTGATTTTACAGCCAGTGCTTGTATAACAGCCGAAATCTGTTTTCCCATATGTCCCACCTTGCTGCTATATTCCCAGTTAAAAGCAAGGCTCCACGTCTCAGACTGTCTCAGACAACGTATCGACCAAAGATACTCAATTAAGGTATGCTAATGTAATAATTGTAAATGCTTGGCAGCACAGCCACAGTGTTTAACCTGAGGTAACTTCTTTCAAAGCCATCCAGACTGTATGAACTTATAGTCTGGATTTGTCACTGCTGTTACATACAGAGAGGAGGTGGACTGGTGGACTGGTGCAGCATGAACAACCTGCTGCTAAATGTCGACAAAACTACATCGTCGACTTCAGGAGATCCCATCCCAACCATGCACCATTGGTCATCAATGACACAGTGGTGGAGGTCGTCAGCAGCACTAAGTTCTTAGGGGTCCACATAACAAACACCCTCAACAGGTCACTCCACACCACCACCCTGGCAAAGAAAGCTCAGCAGTGCCCGCATTTCAGCAGGTGAGAAGGGCATCCCTCCCCCTACCCATCCTTTCCACCTTCTATAGAGGGACCATTGAGTGCCTGCTGCATCTAGGTCTGGTCTGGAGCTGCAAACCCTCCGACTGGAAGGCTCTACAGAGAGTAGTGAAGTCAGCAGAAAAGATCATTTGTTGGCAGAGCTTTCCAGTGCAACACAACACACCCCATAACAAACTGTTTTCTCTGTTGGTGTCAGGTAGAAGGTTCCGCAGCATCTGCTGTAAACCCACTAGATTCAAGAACAGTTTCTTTCCCTTGGCCATCAGACTATTAAAAACAAAAGACAACCAAATCTCTGTTTGAATCTAAATGTTCTGTGCAATAATGAATGAATGTGTATGTTTTTTTTTATTATTTATTTATTAGGACAGTGCATATTCATCAACATGTCGGTGGAAGCAACAATGTAAATATGCCGGAGTTAGCACAATAGCTAATTTCCATCCGTTGTCCTAAGGCAGGTTGGTAAATTAAACATTTAACAAGATGTAATGAATATACTGCATGAATCACAGGATATCAGTAGAGCAGACATTGAACGGGAAGTAAAAGTGTACGCCAAAGTGTACATAAATCACAAGACATTAGACTTTCAACACGACATAAAAAACAAGATACACATGGATCACGAGACATTACGATATGCTATAGACATTTTAGAAAAGTCTCTGGACTTGCAAACAGGTAAAGAATCTAACTATGAGGGCATGACTGGTTAGTTTTTAACCATTGTTTCAGTGTTTTTTTGAATGATATGTAGGTGTCACAGTTTCTGACATGGGCTGGTAGACTGTTCCCTGTCTGTGTGCCTCTGATGGACCCCACCATTTGGCCAAATTTGGTCCTGCGCCTTCGTACACTGCAATCCCCTCCGGTCACTGCTCTGGTGTCTGGCTATTTTTTTTATTTATATAATCTGTCAGGGGAGGGGGAGCAAGTCTATTTAAAACTCAGGTAGCTGTAGAGGTGGTAGCCCAAGTAGCTGCTGATGTGGTAGCCCAGGTAGCTGCAGGGGTGGTAGCCCAGGTAGCTGTAGGGGTGGTAGCCCAGGCCCAGCTAGCTGAAGAGGTGGTGGCCCAGGTCTGGCTAGCTGCAGTGGTGGTAGCCCAGGTAGCTGCAGGGGTGGTAGCCCAGGTAGCTGCAGGAATGGTAGCCCAGGTATCTGCAGAGGTGGTAGCCCAGCTAGCTGCAGGAATGGTAGCCCAGGTAGCTGCAGTGGCAGTAGCCCAGGTAGCTGCAGGGGTGGTAGCCCGGGTAGCTGCAGAGGTGGTAGGCCAGGTAGCTGCAGAGGTGGTAGCCCGAGTAGCTGCAGAGGTGGTAGCCCGAGTAGCTGCAGAGGTGGTAGCCCGAGTAGCTGCAGAGGTGGTAGCCCAGGTAGCTGCAGAGGTGGTAGCCCAGGTAGCTGCAGAGGTGGTAGCCCAGGTAGCTGCAGAGGTGGTAGCCCATGCCCATTGAAGCCATTGAAGGAGAAGCCTAAGCCCAGTTAGCAGAGGTGGTGGTGGCCTAGGCCCAGCTAGCTGCATTGGTGTTAACCCATGTAGTTGTGGTTGCCTCGTTGGCTTTTGCCCCTCCAGAGATGGACCAGGATTTAATTCAATATCACCAGCCAAAAGAAGTATTATCGCCAGATTTGCAGCTCTTAGGAATGGTCTAGAAGTGACAGATTGTTCATTTTTACCTGCGGCTGACCTAGCATGTCCATGGTTTAGCAGTCTTGAGGAAAAAAGATGTTGATGACTCCATCTGACTGGATTGTCTTTTTTTCGTGGGCAAGTCAGACTCAGAAAAAGAAAGATAAGTACAACAACAATTGTCATAAATGTTGATGGCAGGGGCCAAGGTCTAGTGATGGTTTTGAAGAATTTTTTAGGTAAACACACAGGACCTGCCAAGCGGTGTGTCTGCACCTTGGCAGCCATCTTTTTTTTTTTTTTGTTCAATATATTTATACATCTACACTATTTTTACTCTTGTGCAATACTCCTTACTTGTGCCTAAGCACTGTTTTACTGGTTATTACGTACTGTACTATGCACCTATATCTTTTACACTGCTGCTTTTTAGATTGGTCTGTATATATTGTAACAATATTCTCAAATAACTGTTACTACTTAGTATATAAGCTTTGTATCGAACACTGCATACTCTGGTTGCCTGTTGTGTTTCTGTGCAATGACAATAAAGGTAGTCTAAGTCTAAGTGTTTGGATAGGATGGAGTCTGGGGGGTCAAAGAAGAAACGTCAGAACAGAAAACCCAGATATAGGGCTCAATCAGGGGAAGACACAACAAGTCAACGTTTTGCAGAATTCTTGGACTGAACCCATCATAATGATGACACTCACTCTCCACTAGGAGCATAATGCATAACACTGGTTTATATAGTAAAATATATTTAATAACTTACAAGAAGACGCCTTGCTAGCCTAGTGTTAAAGGAAGTGGTCTTGGGTCTGCTAGGGTTCAGGTCCAAACCAACCAGCTGCCAGGTTGTCACTAAGTATAGCTACCTCGAGTTGGTTTATTATCAATAGTTGGGTATGGTGTATTGTGATATGGGTGGCGGTCACGCAGACTGAGGATGATTGAATGAATAA
>JAFBJS010005301.1:58351-92834 GCA_016785265.1 Paraplagusia blochii
CTGTTTTTAGGAAGAAAAAAGAAAAAAAAAAAAAAAAAAAAAAAGCAGTAGAGTGGAGGAGAGGACGGAGACAGAGCTGTTCTCTGCATCATCTCTCTTCTCCTCTGGCACACTTTGCAGACACCCACTTCCCGTCATGTTCTACTGGTACTTAGAGTAAAAAGTTCCGCAGGTGGTCTATCCATGCATGGCCTTTCACTGCTTCTCTGTGTGAGTGCCAGTTTAAAAACTGGGTTACACTAAGTGAAAATAAAAAAAAAAAAAAAAAGAAATCCTAAAGTGCGAGGAGCGAGAGACGGCGGCAAAATAGCAGAAAATATTAAAACCTGTGATAAAATATTGAACAATCTATGTTTTTTTATTTCTAATAGAAGTTTTATTACTTAATTAAGTGCTACTTAAATTGGAAGTCTGGTTTTAGGTACTTTATGTCACACGTTTCTTAAATACCAGCTGCAGGCCAGGTTTAAGTCGTTTCAGATTGTGTCTCAGAATGAATTTCCGCGTCTGGCTGTGGTACCTAATTGCCTGGTTTGTGTCTGCAGGTTTTAGAGGATAAAGTGACTGGTTAGTTCAGGGGTTATGGAGCTCTTTAGTTATAATAAATCAAAAACAGAACTTATTTTTTTTACTATGAACTAAATAAATTACTTTACATTTCATTTCAGTTTAAAGAGGACAAATATATATATATATATATATATATTTTTTTTTTTTTTTTCTCCCACTTTTTTTTTTTTTCCTCCCACTTTTCTTTCTGGGTTCCAATTTTCACATGAGAAAATCAAATTAACATGGGAAATTAAATAAATCAAATGCAAGATCTGGAAAATTAACATGTGAAGCTGTAATACCGGGGCATATGTGCCGCTTTCACAATAAGACTCATCGAAATATGTCAAAGCAGTGGCAAGGTTTCAACACAACGATGAAGAATTATTACATATTGAATTTCAAGGTTCAGAGCCAGGAATGGACACCTGGGAGACTTACCCGAGGGAATAGTTTCATTGACTGCACCAAGATTATTTGTTACTGCTAGAGAAACGATAAATATCAACCTGGATTAAGTAATTGACCAATGAAGACAAACATAAAATGGACGTTGATTTGATCAAATACAAAAGTGTTAAAAAAAAACAAAAAACAAAGAGTACTACAAAAAAATCAGGTAGTGTTACAGACAAGGAAAAAACAATTTCTCAAAATCCCTAACATTTAAGATTATCACCATTAATCAACAATGAAACAAAAAATAAACAAAATTAATAATTACTAATATAAAAAAGGGTTTAAACTCAATATTCATAAAATAAAATTGCCTTATTTTTTTTTTTTTTTTTCAATTTAAACCAAACATCAAAGAGAAAATAATGTGACAATTTAAAAAATTTAAAAAATTGTTACAAATTCAACTTTTCCAACGGGTTAACGATGACATGGCTGAAAACTGCAATAAATCTGATGCAGACGGGGCTACAGTGTGATGAGCACCAGCTGCCCTTCATGTTTGCTGGTTTTGTCTTGTACATATATATGTATATATATATAAGATGCTCCTTCTTCTAAGACTTGGATGCAATGGCAGTGGGTGGCCCAGCAGCCATGCAGAAAAGTGTTTGCGTGAGGGAAACGGCCGCCGCGGTGGAAAAGACAGAAACAAAGCAGCAACAACAAAGAAGCAGAGCAACCTGTGGGCAGAGCAGAGGCAAAGCACCAGACGCAGAGTTGAAGCCAACGCCTAAGGCAGAGCAGCAGCAGCAGCAGCAGCAGCAGCAGTGGTTGATCCAGCGCTGCAGTCATGACGGCTCACACTTTCTGTGAAGCGAAATAATATGAAATATATGTTCTAAAACAACACATGGAGACGATGTTCGTGAGAAGAATTAAAAAAAAGAAAAGGAGCCGACTGAGATCTAGATGTTTCTGATGTCGCCCAAGTAGAAGAGAAAATTACCTTCCTCTCATGACAGAACTGCGCTTCTTATTTATTTCCGGACAGAACGGTGATCATAGCATGAAATGAACAGGTTTCTTTACATATTAATTACAGCCACCAGCTGGTGCAGGAGAGGGCAGCTGCAGATATGGAAGCCAGGCCGACTCATTAGTTTTTACCCACAGATCTTTGCAGCCGTCAACACCAAAGCCTGCAATACTCATAAAAATGCAATATGGAAATCCAGTTAAGTGCTGCTCTCCAGTTTGTGTCTCCACTGGTGCCATTACTGCCACTGTGACCATGGAATCGACTTCACGCTCACTGTGTCTGTGGTTCTGCTGGAAGCGAAGCATAAAAAAAACGACAAACATACATCAAGGGAAAAAAAAAAAGAATCAGTTCCTGAATAACATTTCTTTGGGCATTCATCTGACTACCAGCAGAATATATGAGACTAAATGTCTGCTCTGAGTTTACTCTTGTTATGGTTTTTTGAGCTCTTTGTTGTTGGTTCTAAATTGTCTGGAACACTGCTTTCTGCTGCTGTAGCCGTCAGACCAGGACTGTGCACAGTTTCATTAGGCTGTCTGAAGAGCACAGCACACAGAGCATTATGGTTAGAGCTGTTTTGCAGGTGGCTTCTCCTGAGAGTGACCAGGAGATGGAACAGCTTCTGTGTCATCATCCATCCAGGTCAGGTTAACCTCCGTGTGCACCTTCATCCTCCGCGCACGGAGTTTGTTTTTCATCCCAAAGCTTCTCTGACCATGAGATGAGATGAGCTTTTATAATGAAGGATGGATGACGTGGATGTCACTGGAACAGGTGCTGCCAATTATAATGAATATGTTTGCGAAACGGACTCAGATGTGAGTCCCGATGAGTCTCTCAGAACCTCTAAAGTTGCCGTCACTAAATGGTGATCCTGCAGGCTGCGCAGAGTCGGTTGCTTGACCACGGTTACAGGATTTACGAGGTGCTATAGTTGGATGATCGATTGGAATGGGACTGGTTGAAGAACAGCTGAACCGTACAATCCAGCTGCACCTGCAGCTGAGGCTATAAGATCATCGCTCTCCTTCAGTCTGCAGTTCCCTTTGTGTTCCAACACCAAGAAGAAGAAGATGCTGCTCCGACCCAGTGAATGTCGTGAGGCCGACTCCAGTGGCAGAACCACAAAGGGCCCAAAGATTTCTTTGGCTTGTAGTTCGGTGAAAAAAAAAAAAAAAAATGAAAACCTGACTATGATGGATGGTAAGTGACAGAGGACTTTCCAGCGTGAATCCGACACAGGCTTCCTGTGGAACGTACCATTTAGCATATGGTTGTAACTCACATGTCTCCTCATGGGAGACATCATTAGGGGATGGATATGTGGATGGATCAAACCAAAGACTCTCTGTCTTCTACTTGCAAGACAGAAATGACTAAATCACAGAACCTTAAGATTACAACATAATTACATAAACAGCATTCACACCTCACATTCATTCTTGTAGTATTATTAAGGTGGTCCCACTGTGTAGCAATTAGCCTACCTGGTTTGGAATTATGGTCACTGGTTCAATTCCCAGGAATCTACAAGCTTGATAATGTTATTGTCCTTTATATGTCTGTAAATGTATTAAACATCACATTAGGTCAAAAATGTAATTATGCTACTTGACATACATATCAGGTACCACACATTTATGTATTTTTTTTTTTTTATGTAAGGAAGTTAGATTTAAGACATATATGGCAACTAAATGTAGTTGCTTGGCAACCAAATTTACACAGTACTCACTACAAAGCTTGTAAACCACGAGGTAACAACAATGTGAGATTTTTTTACAATTGTATGCAATTTATTTGTGCAGCAGTGCATAAAAATATATACTTTAAATGTCCAAAATAAGCAGTAATGCACGTGCTGTGGTACAAGTGTCAAATATTGCACGTGAGAAAAAAAGTAGAAATGTATATGTTGCACGTACAGAAATGTGTTTGCACTAAAACTTTAGATTTTTTTGTATCTAGAAGGATGATGGTCAAGGGAATAATCATAAATATAGTACTGTTTCTAAAGAGAAAAATAAAAAGAAGAAACAGAAGTAAAAAAAACAATTTCTGGTGCCCCTAGTGGCCATCAGATTATCTGACAGTTTAACTGACCGTATGTCACTCCATACCTTTCGATTACACACTTATTAAAAATACAATCACTTCGTTTAGATTCTTAATTCCCTCCATATTAAAGTTTATAACCAAACCAAATTGCACTTTCATTTTCTCAGACTGTATGAAATTGCCGTCTAGCAGAGTTGAGCGCTGCAGCAGGATGAAGGAAGAACTCCAGCTTTAAATCAGTGGGACACTTTCTCTTCCCTTTGTGAATACTACCCAGCATTCCTGTGGAGGAAATGAACCCATTTATTCTACTTTGATTTTTAAAATATTAAAAGCTTTTTTTTTTCCCCTGCTGGTGTCGCTATTTTAACAACTCATAAAGTGTTTATCGCCACATTAGGATCCTTTGAGATCCAGACAAGTAAAGAATCAAAAGCCCGAAATTATAACTGCAGAAAACATTAAAACGCAGATCCTTCCATGCAGGTGCGCTGCATGGCACAATTAGGCAATTTTAGAGCAAATAATTCTCTGTGCTCTGCACTGCAGGTGTAACAGGGCACAGCAATGTCTGATTTTTTTTTTTTTTCCTCCACTAGACTGCAACTTAGTAAATATATGCAGGAAACTCGGAGAGAAACGATGAATGTCATGCAAATGCCTGGTATCTATAGAGGGCACCATATAGTCAAATGAGTCATCCTTCACGTTATTCCCTAAGTTGCTGTGTGCCTGTGTGGTTCAGACAAGTTCAGACCGGAATAATGTTTGTCAAAAGTTTTCATTGTCTAGAGCTGGTTTCATTCTGCAGAAAGTTGTCGCGAATCAAAATTGGAATCAGAATTCTTAGTTGTCAACTTGATCAGCCCTGATGCAAGACTGAAAATATACTGTATATAAGACCACGAGATTTTGTCCCCTGTTGGGATGTTAACGTTACAATGTGTCAGTCTGTTGCCACTGAGTAATTATAAAGAGTGTGTGTTTCACAAACTTTAACATTAACATAA
The DNA here is from genome assembly GCA_016785265.1 of Paraplagusia blochii. Lineage (NCBI taxonomy): Eukaryota > Metazoa > Chordata > Actinopteri > Pleuronectiformes > Cynoglossidae > Paraplagusia > Paraplagusia blochii. The sequence continues at coordinate 63,413 of JAFBJS010005301.1, forward strand.
AGAAAAAAAAAACATCTTTCCAAGGTGGCTAAATCTGCATCTCAAAGCAGGAACCCAGTTTATTGAAATTGTTGCCGAACTTTGTTCTGCAGCGCCCCCCTTTTGTAGACAGAGTTACTGTCGATCTTCTGGCACCAACACTCTCTCAGATATTTTATTTTATAATTGCACCGAACAGGAGGGTACCCCATATTTTAGGAACGTATTTACTGGATAATTTTCAAAATGCATTACAGCACGGGGAACCATTTACATAATCTTATGCAAAAGTACAGCAGAGGTATTTTTAATACCTACCTGTACTGTTAGTGCAAAAAGCAGCGCCGCAGGCTTTTTTTTATTAGACATCTGTAAAAAGCAAATCAAAGTTCTGCTCATTAGCACTACAGGAAGTTAGAAGCCCAGCAGAACATTTGATCATATGTAAAAAAAAAAATAAAATATATGTCAGGCACATTCATTTTTATTCATATATGTATGTTATGACTTTTATGCTGGTGCAGTGCATCCATATTGCAGCACATGGCAGGACTGATGTCCAGATTTGATAAGGATCAAAATATGGACAAAGACATACAATAATGTCCAGCGTATTTAACAGAGAATCACGGACAACATGATAGCTACACTCTGTTTAGACAGAAAGCTGAATGAGGACAGTATATTCAGAGTAATTAAAGCAGTAGCAGCTTCCTGATGTTGATTGTTTCAGGAGCAAAGCCTTGTTTCTCCGACGCACGTTGTGCACGAGGCATATGTTCCATACAGCTGCTGTTACTCAGGGGGGGAGAGCGTCGCCTGATGCACAACAAGCTCTGTGTCCAATACAAATGAGGGAGCCTGCAGAGTGCTGCAGATTCGTGCATGTGAACGAGACCGCTGTGTGGCGCCTGCATACACACCGTGCATATATTTCTGCCTCGCCACAGTATGAGGTTAAAGGATGATAGAAAGACTAACAGCTGTGCGTTGAACATTGTTGTAAGGTCTTAATCTGATGGTCCTCAAACATTTAACACTAATATTTCCTCTGCTCTTCAATTAATAATCAGAGTTCTTGGAACGCTCTGATCTTTTCACCAGTCTAACTCTATTTATATGCTGCAGGACAGATTCCCTAACATAAGGTAATATAAATATTAAGACATTTTCTGGCAGCAGCCGTCCTTGACACTATGCCATTTAAACCTTTTGAATGAGCGTATTAAATTATCCACTGTAGAAGGGAGAGACTTGGCAGAAACCTAGGAGAACAAATACTCCTCTAAAGTACTTGCGTTTGAATTCTACATCTCGGGGTTGCCAAAGAGCAGCAGGGCAGCAGGACCACAACTGACCGCACACCAACATCAACACTTATGCACATGCAATGTGTGTCAATTGCCACCGGTGGCCAAAAATATGACCCACTCTGTGCCAACTAACTTACCTTTGGCTCATTACAGGCCAGTGTTGGTGGAAAGCCAGCATTATGACATCATGAGATATAGTGTTTGTCAGGACCTCAGTAGTTCTTTTTTTTTTTTTCCATGCAAGAGGGAATCAGACAAATAAAGCTTTGACCCTGCCCTCTTTTGCAGGGAAAAAAAAATAAAAAAAAATCCTTATTCATAGACCTTTGCCCTTCATCTTGGTGGTGAATTTGGATTTGCTACTGAAGACCTATGATTCTAAATGTGCCAAAGTTGTAAAAAAATGTTTTAAATCATTAATAGCTAGTAATAAATGCAAAATAAAAATAATTAAAATTGGACAAAATGAAAAAAAAAATGTTTTAATTACTTCTAAGGTTTTTTGAGGAATCATCAGCTTTTCTGCTTTATTTCCTGCATTTATTTATTTTTTCTTCTGGCTTGTAGACAGGTTATTTTTCCATTTTAGGGATGACAAGGATGGACAGGATCAGGAATGGGGTGATTAGAGGGACAACACAGACAGGAAGGTGTGGAGAAAAAGCTAGAGAGAAGACAGATTGAGATGGTTTGGACATGTGAAGGAGGGACAGTGGAGACATTGGTAGAGGATTGATCCTAGAGATGGAGCTACCAGGTAGGAGACAAAGAGGAGATTGATGGATGCAGTGAGGGAGGACATGGAGGTGGTTGGAGTCAGAAGAGAAGATACAGAGGACAGGGGGAGATGGACATTGTTGACTCGCTGCAGCAACCCCTGAAAAAAAGGACAAGCCGAATGGAAAAGAAGACAGTTATTGTCTCATCTCTGTTAAGACTCCATTCCTGTTTAATCTCCTACTGATTTACATGAATGTCCTGCAGCCTGTGGTTGTGTTTCAGATCCATCGTTTGTTGTAGTTCATGTCATCTTTACTCTGCTTCATCTTCCTTCCTGACAAAAGCAGGAAAGTAAAGCATTTTTAAACATAGGGGAAAAAAAAGTATTTTTTAAACATACATGGTGAGGTTTCTAGGCAACAAACGTACAAATGTACAAATGATTTAGAGCAGGTTGACTTTAATAATAGAATAACGTTGCTGAATGAGTTGAACCCAGAGACCGGGTGGCAATTATAATGTGAGTGTGGTTAAAGAGCGTCCTCCCGGTGTAACCTCATCCAAATTAAACTGTCTTTTAATTGGCTCCTCAGTGACTTGTGTGTTTGCATATGTGTGTGACTGACTTGAATCATTTTCTGGTCCGGAGACTGACCTCCATGCAAACACGTGGATTTAATGTACAGTTTTTTTCGGCAGCAAAAAAACCCATTTAATCCTTTCTCACTTCCACCGGCGTGTGGTTAAAGCTGTCGCATTTGTGTTTCCATTTCCCCTCGTTTGACCCTGCCACGTTTCTCCCCTGCACTCAACATGAGGGGGTGATTTAGTCGGCTGACGTGGGGGGAGATCCTGTCCATCATGAGCGGAAACAGGCTGATGAATGAGATAATTGGCTGAAAACGTGCACTTTTAGGAGCGGGCTCCATGCGGCGCCCTCCGTGGATCGATAATGTCCAGGCAAAATTGAAAGTCATTCAAGCTCAACTGGAGAGTGAATTTGCAATGTAATGTCAGTTGGGTACAAGGTTGCATCCTAGCAGCTGAAAAGCTATATGAATGTGAAATTGGACACGACTCCCCTCTTGCTGCTCAGTTAATCGAATTTTTTGCATGCATGGAGGGTTTGGGTGATGATCACACAGAGCTGTAACCACACAGGCCCGACGGTGGGAGAGCAGGGGACGGGCTGGTGTCTGCACGGTTGCAGGATCTTGCAGCAGAGGGAGGTTTGCCCAAGCACTCTGTCCCCGCACTCTTCCACAATGTCACTCAAATCACTCAGTCAAGCGACTCTCCGGCGTACGTCTCAGTTTTGTTTCACTTCTCAGGTTTATGTTTTATGTATAAGCACTATGATTCAGTAAATAATAAAGTGAAGATGGAGCTGGACCCGTTGTTTTGCTGAAACTTTTTTTACATTTGCTATGTAATTTTCTGAAATTATTTCGAAATGACATTTTGAGCAAACTTCTAAATGTCACAGCGGCGTTAAAACAACTCACATCAAATCCAAATGCTACAGACACAGGCTTGAACTGACAAACTCCCTGTGTTCTTGGAAAAAGGGAGGAAAGAAAAAAAATGTTCATTTCATTGGTTATTATTTTGTGCTTCATTTAGTGACTCATTTTGCTTTTTGATGGTCAAAAATCTATATGCATAGTAACGGGCTCATCATTGCAACTTCCTGAGAGTCATTATCCTCCTGGATACATGGTTGGTGTGGAGGAGGAAGTGGACAAATGAGAGAATAATAATAATTCTCTATTGTCCTCCTGCTGTTTGTGTTCAACTTGTTTGCCTCTTCTTGAGTTATTGTAGGTTAAACCACTAACCTCGACTCCCAAGACTTTGCCCCCTTTAAAATCAATAGACTATTGGAACAGCGGTGACAACACAGCTCCGTCTTACTTTTAAGCCACCACAGTCTTTACCCTGGTATTAAACGTTGATCCATGAGCCTCAAAACTAAACCAGATGGACTTGTATAGGTCAGTAAATTAGTCGGTCGCTGAAGGTGGCGCTGTGGAGTAGTTAGAAGACACCTCACAAACTGCTGCTCCTGCACGTGCTGTGTTAGGAGCAAACAGGACATGTCTTGGCTCCGTTTTAAATCTGTGGGAAGTTTGGTTTGTCCCTGACCAGACATCTGTCCCACCACCTGGTAACAGATGAGGATGAAGATGGATGGATACAACATCATCCATCAATTTACTATATTTTTGTGAAAATATCTTCTAATATATTTCTTCTGCAAGTTATAGTGTAGAAAAAATAATGCATATTTTTGTTTGTAGTCACTGTGGAGAACTCCGGTCGTATTGACCTTGCTCAGAGCTTCACACAATAGACATCATCATCATCATCATCATCATCACCACCACCTGATCTGCTACAGACAAAAGGCAGCAGAACTGTGTGAAGGATGAAGCCTTCATGTCAAGATATAAGAGCAGCTTTGGTCCCAGACTACTAAGTGTCTCGGGACAAAGACGCCAGGACCCTGTCCCCCACTTGTTGCTCCTCAGCAGCCTGTATTTGACAAAATAACACACACACATCAGGTGAAACACAAGAGCAACATTTTCAATCCATAAAAACAAGCACAGGCAACACACACATACAGGAAGGATTCTAAAGAAAATTTACATCCATGCCTTAAATTGAAGTTATTCACAGTAAATAAACAACTTAATAGTATTAATCTGGGCACCATATTGAACATACAAGGTCATGCTAATGATCTAATAAATTATTTCTTCAATTTCTGTTCATTTAATGCTCGGTTCCACGGTTTCCTAAACCAAAATCACTTCAGTTCTTGCATCAACATCATCACGTCACTTTGGCAAAACTGTGCTTTTACGCTTCCTATGTTTTCCTATTAAATGTATTATTAAAGTAATGTACGTTTAGCGGTTCACAAGGCTGGATAATCTGAATAGGTTAAATGGGCTGCAGCACCGGGCTTCGCCATCAGGGGTGGCTCAGGTTGACGATGTGACAAAAATTAATGGTAGTAGTCTACTTATACTAATATTACTCTTATTAGACACCAATAATATTTACCTACCCTCTCTCTGTGTATTAACATTTTTTTTTTTTTATCGGAAAAAAAAGACAAAAATGAAATAACATTTTCCATACCCCCACACCCCTTCCTTTCCAAATCCATACTACTACAGGAACACACAAAAATCAAAATTAATTACATTAAGACACTAAAGCATAAGAAGGAAAATAAACTCTTTAACATCTCTGAAATTATGCAACCACCTTTAAAACAGAGGGTAGGGAAATATTACAGGTAGGAAAAAACTTTATGTGGACTTAACATAACACCAGGGATGCAAGGCACCGACACCCACATGACTAAAGGTGGAAAGATTTTGCCGTTAAACCAATTATCACGTGATAAAAAACAGCCAGTGAAATGGAAGATGAAGTCCAGTCCATTAAATTACATTTAGTGTCGCATTTTATCTGTAAACCAGGGCAAAGTAAAGGCTCAACGGTTATATTTTGTATAAAAATCTCTTTGTGTCTCGGTAGTAAAACTGATAAAGTACAGTACGGTGCAGTTACATGCTGTGTCCCTGTGTTTAAAGTCATGGAGCTTAAAGCAAATAGGTTATGAAAAAAAGAAAAAAAAAAACACACACACAAGCGTGAAGTACAAAAAAAAAGGAAGTCACACATAACATAGTTTTACTAGGTACACAGCACGTGACTTACTACCAGCCTCGGGCCTATTTTCGTCCGGCAGTACAGATGTCTTGGACATGGCTGATGCATCGCGGTGAGGTCTGTCATGAACTCTCTGTACTGGGTTGTGTATCTCAATGAGAGGCCTTTGTTACATCTGCCATGAAGTTCCCTCAGTGCAAGGGAGTTGAAGAAAGCTTCGAGCTCCAGGCTCACAACATCTCCCCCCTCATCCCTCTCCCTTATTCTGAAAGGCCTGACACTCCTATTAGGAATGAATGTGGAGGAATTTGCCTTACCTTGGCAAAAGATCCCTCATAACGTCTGACAGCTATGGCAGCTCGTCATGGCAGCTCGCTGATAAGAACTCCGCAGCGTCCTGCTCCTCCTCCTCTTCTTCCTCCTGTTGCTGCTGCCATCAGCAGCCCTTAACTCCTGGGATGGGCACAAAACCAATTTTAAACAAGCCTCAGGGCTAAATCATTAAAGGCTGCAGTACCCATAGGCTTGAAGGTTATTGATTTTGCTCTCAGTCTTGGTAAAAATTAAGAAAATGTTAGTGTGTGAATAATTGTATAGACAGAGAACAGTTAAAGAGAAAAGAGCTGTCTCCTACCCTGTCGGTGCGTGTAAGTAAAAGTTGGGGCACGGGGGCTGTGAGGCGGCGGGTTGGGGGGGTGTTCTTACTGCAGTGTGCAGCACTAATACAGTACACCCTGCTTAGTGACAGTAGGGAAGAAGAGTGTGGCTATTCCTCACTTAAATAGACCTATAAAATCTCTGCACATTAGGGCAGAAACAAATGTAAAGTGTCACATGCATCACAGCAGGGTGTAAAGGTGGGAGAGGGAGAAGCATTTTCCTCCACAATGGTTTAACCGTAAATGCTTCAAATGAATTGTGTCCGATGGGTGAGAGTTGATTGTTTTTGGTTTAGTAATTGTGGTTTGAAACACTGAGTGCGAGGAATGAAAGTAAACACAGTGTTCTGTACCTAACAGAATGCCATACACTACTGTATTGTGCGTGCGCCTGTAGGATTCTGCAGATTCACCTCACAGCAGGGTGAAAGTACATAGTTGTGATAAATAGCAATTACAGTTTTTGAAGTGAAGTCAGTGGATCTGATGTACTGCTGCAACTGAAACTAGTGTATACTGAAGTTGAAAAAAAAAAGCCTCCAGAACCTCCTTTGTGTCTGCTACATCAGTTGTAGCACCTGGAGCTGTTGCGTGTTTGCGTTTGTGTAATAATCTAACTTTGTGACACCCATGGCTAGAACAGCCTCGAAGTGGACTTTTGCAAAGCAGACACTTATTTTCCAAATCTTGGAGAGAAGTAATTCTAATGTGGAGCATCAACTCTCTTTAGATGCCAGTAATCCAGAGCACAAATGTCGTTTTCACACTTAATTCGGTGTTCGCTGTGACGCGAAGTCAGTGTTGTTCCCCGTTTGCATTCACATTACAGACTAATGCGCATTAACTAATCCATCTCTAGTCGGTATTTTCGATACCGAATTAACTAATACGGTGTAAATCAATAAAAAGTAAAACTGTTGTGGCTCCCCGCTTGTGTGTGAACACCACGACATCCGTATTGGTTTAACGAGCTCGTGAAATGCTACGGGAGCGTAGCATTTTATGTCAACCGCTACACATTGCTGCATTATTAGGAACAGGATTACAAAACACTTCCTCATATTTTCTCTCCTTATCTTCTTCATTTGTTCTTTGTGTCTTCTTCTCATCGCTTTCATACGTCGCCTTGATCTTTCTCTAACCTGCTCCATTTCTTCTTCGAAATTGCACGTGCGTTTGTTGACGGAATCCGTGTTGAATAAAACCGCATATTAACGAGATCTCGTTATATAACCACGTGATCAAATTGAAACTGGACCATGGTTAGACTAATGCTCATTCGCTCCCTTATTGTGTGTGAATGCGAAGCAGGTATCTAATGTGCAGCGAATACCAAATTAAACTGAATGTGAATGCAAAGTGAATCGAATGCAGGTTAGTTAATACGGGATCGAATCCTGAATTAACTACTTCGGTATTCGATTCCGAATTGAATGAGAAAACGGCAAAAGTAAAGTGAGTGTGGAGAAAACGTAAACATATATAAAAAAAAAATGGCAATTTAGAAATTTATATTCAATGCCCCCCTCCCTCCTGGAAAGCCCCAAACTACACAGCTGCCATTTCATTTTCCCAGCTGACAGACCATGTAAAATTGATCAATACAAACTTGTCACCTCTAGTCGACAGGAGAGGAGAGATGGAACGACAGGTAACTGCATGCACAACAATCAGCGAACCCTGGAGAGACTGTTAGGAGCAGGTTCCTTTCCTGGTGCCACAGACCTTCATATCACTTCCTACTTTTGCAACTTTTACACACTTAAGGCATATGGTTTTACCCTGTCTTTTTGATGGTTTTTTTTTGCACAGTTAACTATTGGTTGATTAGGCATGCTCTTTGATTCCTCCTGCTGATTGGGTCATGCTGCCATACCTCTCGTTCACTTCGCTCTACATTGTGTAGTATTAATTTAATATGCATGTCTAATAATGTTATATACTTTTTTCCCATCCTGCTGTGGGGCTTGGGATGTGACTACAATGGCATGAGAGGAATCACTGCTGCAGAAATTATACAAAAGGAGTTTTAAGTATTAATGACCATGTTGCTGGTCCATCCAAAGTTAAGGTCACACCACGAACAGAAAGAGATTGCCATGTCCAATCAAGTTGTGTCTCCCTGGCAGTGATGAGCAAGTGGCCGGTCCCTTCCTCAGCCTGTCCACTGGGGCCAGTGAAGACAGAAGTCAGTCAGATGAAACTGATGCCGACATCAGGTGGAGAATCCACTTACAGCCTGTCTCGCCTGAGCTCCCTTTGACTGCTGCTGCACTCTGACATGCTGCCATGCCTCTGTGAGACAGTTCTATTTCTCAGGCCTCTCCGAAGGTGGTGCTCGGCAGCGACTAAGCACCGCCAAACGATCTTATCAATTGTTTGATTATTTGAGCCTTAAAGAAGGAGGTGGTGATGGACGTGACTGAGAGGAAAAAAACAAACTGTCTTAAAGCAGAAAGTTGCTGCGATCACAGGGCGTCTGGTACATGGTGATTATGCAGATGGGAATACGACTGTTAGGAGACTAGAAGATGAAAAAGTCTTCTCTGATCATGCCGCTGCGGTAACCTTGGTTTCAAGGGCGTCTTTTTAATCCGTGTTTCGTTCTTGATTCAAGCACAAGCTACTGAGAGTGAGTCACAAACCTGAGCCTGGTGTGATGTTGAATTTCATGGTTCCTGTCAGAGGGCACGGTTCTGCCCTGTAAAAACCGGATGCACCAATAAAGCTGTGCAGACATTGACAGTAAAGAACGATCATCACGAAAGGTTATGTTTGTTTGTGTGTAACAAATAGACTTCCAGTGGCCTTCATGGGCCAATTTGTTCAACTTCGACAGTAGCCATCGGCCAAACGTGGGCTACACCCTTGACACTTCACTAGTCCATACCAGGGCCAAATACAGAGACAAACAACCATCTATACTCACACTCACGCCTGCCATTGATTTAGAGAGAAAGTTCCCCTCTGTAGCTTTACTGTGGAGGGGAGATGGAGTACGACAAAATAAAACAAACAAAAAAAATAATAATATTTATGGACTGTACCAGCAAACTACTTATACTGCTCCTCTGAGGCGTGAAAATGTAACTATCATTTTACTATGCAGTGGGGAGAGACATAGGAATAAAAAATAAATAAACTTCATGAAATAAATATGGTTCATAATACAATATATAAATTATATAAACTTAAAATCCATATACTATTTTTTTATTTATTATTTTTTATAGTCAAACTTATAACACATTTGTATTCAATGTAATCAAACATCCTTGTCATAATCATCACAGTGAATTTTTCCGACTTTTGGGAATTTAGGGAAATTGCAGCTCAATTTTCTGAGCACTGATTTAGGATTTAGAAGAACGTTAAAACAGCTTATACGCACAGATACTGAAGTTTTCCCTACGCTTCCCACGCATGCACACGCACACACACAACCCCCGCCTTCACACACGAAAGACTGCAAATCTAATTCACTAAAGCTCACACAGAGAGCCATCAATATATAAAAACCCTCCCCCATTGTGAAGGTGCGCAGTTCAAACAAGAGAGATGTGGCACTTTAATAAGGTAAAGAATCACATAGTTTATATCTCTGATATTTCAGGAAAACTAAAAATGTTGTCTTATAATTATCAAAAGAAGACAAATAGGATCACGTTACGCTATGTGACACAAAATGGGAGACCAACGAGGAGAGTTGGACTGTACATTTCAACCGCGAGCATCAGTATGACACCAGCGCTTGAGGATCCACACATATACATTATATCCCCCTTAATATAGTCCAATCAACCAATACTAAATTTCCAGAGCATTTAAAAACAATAATTCTTAGTATTTTTGACAGCAGGTGGCCTTTTGGTTGACGATTTGAAGGCCCTAGCAGATTTCATGGAACCTGACAATGCAAGTTATCTAAAATGTAATTAGTTTAAAAAGTTCCAGTATCCATTTTTTATGTAAATACTCATTTGTATTAATACAAAATAAATAATAAGACTATTTTCTTTTAAACATATTTATGATCTGGTGTGTTTATCTGAGTTTAATGTTTAAGCCAGCAGGGAAGGCTTTGCTGGCCCTGATGGCCCACCCCTGCCATCACTGAGGAGGTTGATGGATGCAGTGAGGGAGGACATGGAATTAGTTGGAGTTAGAGTAGTAGATACAGACAGGGTTAGAATGAAACGTCGATTTATTCTGGAAGTCTTTGTCAGGTGGAGTGGTGTTTGTTTGTGCCAATGTATACTTTACATGGTTTCTGAATTATGAGTTAATTCAGTAGTGGTTATAGTTATACATGTTTTCTAAACACAGATTGGAAAAGCTGCACAATTATCTGCATTAAGGGTGCGATGTAGACACGCCCACATTGAATATGTGTCATATAATTATTTTTGCCAAACCATTTACCGTAACTATTGTTTGCTGCTGTTTACCTGACACAATGGTGTTTTTTTTTTTTTTTCTGTTACTTCATGTTGGGAAAAAAAAAATAAAAAAGTTAGATAAAGTGACCTGAGTCAGACAGGTTCAATTCTTTATTTCTATCTATTAAAATAATAATAATATTTTTATTCATTATATTCATTATTTAAAAAACAGTTTATATTCTGCACAGCACATGCTGACAATAAAGGAAACTAACAATTTTTTTATTATTATTTTTATATGTAGCAACAACCTTTATAATTACATCGTGTCAGTTTTACATTGTTTTTAAACTAAATTTACTATTATTAATTTCTCAACAATGTAAATAATCAATATTCCCTTGTCAATCTACCGTAATAAGTCAATATCTGTTTCAGGAACTCCTTCTTCCTGTTTCCTGTGCCCTCTTTTATCCCCATCTTTTATCTGAGGAAAGCTGTCAAACTGGTGATTTAACAGTAAATTATTAAGCAGTGACTGACGGGCACAGGCTTTGCTGCCAGGTAATGACATCTGTGTCCCGACTCTGTAACAGAAAGCGCATGAAGAAAAATTAACGAGACACTGATGTCCATCCTTTTCATCTGCAGTAAATGATCCTGCTGCAGAAAAGTGAAAGGTTATGGGGCCGAGAGAAAGTCTGCATCAAACTTTAATGAAGGGAAACGTGGGAATATTTGATGGGTGAATTATTAATGCTGACATTGGTCGAGTCAGGCTGAGTGAAGGACATCGTCTCTGGACATATACCCATGCATTTATCTTAATTCACCAGGGAGCAGACTCTGTAATACGTTGTGTACTGTTGAATGTTAAACTTGATTGAGGTTCTACAGTAATGTATCACAAGAACATACTGAAATACAGAGGCATTAAACTAGGCCTTCAGTGACGTCATAGTTTTGTGACATCAAATCAATACGCCCCATAATGGCATCAGTGACGACAGGACTTGAGAATTCACATATATATATAATAAATGACCCTTTATATGGGCTCATCAAGCACCACTTCATTTACAGAACATTTAATTACAATTATTCAAAGTGTGTTTGACATTTAAGTGTGCCGGTAGCAAAGTGGTTGGCAATTTGTTTCATCCCCACTGGGTTCCAGGGTTTGACTCCCAGCATAGCAACATTAAAAAAAATGTAAAAACCGGCAATTTTACCCACGGGTTAGTTAAAGTACGTACAGTGGGTGGTTTGACAAAGGTGATTCTTAGTGCTTAGATTTATATAGAGATTATTATTTCTGGCATATATTTTTAGATGCTTCAATGCCAAGAATAAGTGTTCAACAGAGGCAGCAAGACAACTGAAAAAGTTGCCTCATACTCTCACTCAGATTTTTGATTCGTACAAATTCAAGGAGATTAGCCAGATTTTTTCTTTAAAATGCAGCTAGATCAGACAATGTCAGACTCCTGGGAGAGCTTAGCCAATCACAGGACACATACGTGTTACTTCCTAAGTAGGGCCAGCTAGAAGGCCCTGACGTCGCAGACTCAAAAGATGATTGATTGACTGACTGAACGGGCTTACAGTGGGCAGAGCCTTCACTTTTGATTCTGAAGGCTCTGGCAGATTTCATGGAACCTGACAACCGTAGCTAGCTGAAATATGATTGGATAAAACACTTTTTATCCAACTTTTTTAAATGTGCACTATTGTCATATTAATGAAAAAAAACAAATAATTATACAATTTTATTTAAACAAATATTAATGAAATTTTCTAAGTATGTTTAGGCCAGCAGAGAAGGCTTTGCTGGCCCTGATGTCCCACCACTGCCGAATAAAAGATGTTATTCTCAGAGCTGTGACTGACATTCAAGACTGTCAACCCATGTCTCAATCACAGGTTCATTTAACAACAGACGTTGTTGGGTTGTTTCAACTTTGTGGTTGTTGCAAATTTACTGATGTTGTGATGTTTGTCCTTTAGGTGATCATTAATGGAGCATCATAGAGGCAGTCTTTAACGATTAATTGCAGCAGTTGTTGATGACTGTAGGGGCGCTGAAGGGGCCTGGTTGAGTAGTCAATGTGGTGGATGTCCTTGTCCTTGTGTCACTGCAGGATCTTTATAAACCTGGTATTATTCATGTTAAGCGGTTGCAAAAAAAAATGTGCTAATGCGTTTATGTTAAATCCTGAAGTCTATGCAACAGAGTTTACAGATACATTTAATATGATTTTGCAAATCTTTATTTTGCATAAAAAAGATTTATTGTAAAAAAAAAAAATATACATATAAATTTGTCTGGACTTGTTCTTCTGATACAAAGGAAAATATTGAATGTTGTAGTAAAGATAAATCACAGAGCAGATGAAATAGTGTTTAATTGCTGAACTTTAGACCCAAACTTGGTAAACCCAGAATGCTAAATTACTAAACCGACTCTGTTATTCCAAAAAAACCCTGAAAATTACAGAAATCTGCCATACTTCTCCATGTTTTGTAAGCAGTAACAGACCGGAAACAACTACCAGCAATTATGACTCTATCTGATTTATGTGAGTTGTGATCAGCGCTTCCAATCAAAGACCAGCCCCACGGTGATGGACATTGATCCACTCAGGGCTACAGGGAAAGGCCTTGTTTTGATGTAAGTCCATAAATATAACCCACTCATGTGTTAAATCATGGCTGGTTGTCAAACACGTGGCTCAGACTGAGGTCACTCTGGGTTTCCTCTCTCTGTCTCACAGATTCCTGATTGGCTGCAGATAGAGCCCACACTGATTGGCATCACTGAGTGTAATCTTGTTGCAGCTCATTTATATCTACGCGTATTAAAAAAGCACCTTGACACCAAGTTCCTGCAACTGCGTGAGCAAAACATGGCCTTTTCTGGTTGAACGGCAACAGCGGATGAAGACCTTGTAGAAGAAATGATGACGAGAGGTAGAACATTTTTTTTTTCTTTATTCGACAATGGTTCTGGGGCAAGTTTTTTACTTTTTTGTACTGTATGTTCACTACGAGGTTCTAAGTGAGTGACATTATTTGTTATAATTGAAAACACAGGTGAAAAATATGTTTGTAAAAAAAAACATCTATTGTCACAATCTATTGTCTGCCTTCCACTCAGATATGTGTCCCGACGTTCTGAGATTGGAAGGCTTAGCTATTTCGCGCTGAGAAACGAAGCAATTGGCTGACGTTTCCCATGTGACCCTGGGTAGAAAACAGCGGGAGAAGATAAATGAATGTGGATATTTCTTTGTCAGGTTAACCACAAAGTAGTTAGGCTCCAGCCATATGTCCTTGTCCTTCCTAGGTGGTGGGCGCTCAGTTGCTCTGCCAACTGCTTCTTTTACTGTATTCCCTAATTTTAATACTTATATTTTTTTCTCTTTTTGGGATTAAACTTAACTTTAAAATACTGGTGGTAAAAATTTTGCATCCATTAACATGTTCTTATATTGACAGTTCATTTAAATCAAGAGTAACAGATAAATCTGAGCGTAACTTAGTGAGATTATTGTTAAAAGTTAACCGTTTAATTACCCGTGGGTTCTCAGGCCCAGAGACGACCTCTGGATCCGTGCGTGCAGATTATCATAGAGACAGAGACACAAATATTGTCCACTGTGTAAAACTCAGCACTTATGCAATTCATTTTACATCTCACCGACATTTTATTGAGGTATGTCTGTGTTAAACCACCTCAATTATCTCCCTAATCTAACAAGATGGAAGAGAAATCAATTCCCCCCCATTACTGTGGAGGAGGCAGGGAAGGTATTCGGAATTCCTAGCAGATCCCAGAAGACAAAACCAATTTGGGTTTTTCTTCAAAAGCTTAAATCAGCAAATTTCCCGGAGTTTAAGGGATTTGTTAACAGGTTCGACATCTAATTCACCCCAGTAAATTCATGAGCACGTTGACAGTGTGACCCTGAGAATGTGTGTAAAAAAAAAAAAAAACTTGTGTCAGCGAATTTGTACATAATCTTTAAAAAAAAATACAATTAAACCATGTTTGACAGCATCAAGTCTTGGAGGAATAAAGTAGAAGAATTGACATTTAAATATATTAATTCATACATATCGAAATGCAGCATGCATTAAATTTCATCTTTATTGTCTTTTCCTGCTTGGTAGTACATTGACTAAATAATTAAAGCGATGGTTCCTGGTATGTTTTTTTTTTTTTTTCTTTTACAGCAGGAAGAAAAATATTTGTTTTTTATTGTGCATTCAGTGGAAAATTGTGAAATTGTTCCCAGCGCTATTTGAAATTCTGGTTCGTTAAATAGAATGTTGTTACGGAACACACACTGTCTTTTTTATTGTACTTTCTTTTACTAGTTTTTGCCATGGAGACAAACCCTAAGACTTACTGTACTGTACCTGCTCTGGTATCCCTCTGAACTAATACAGTTTCGCTGTAGAAAAAAATAACTTCTGCTGCATGTATTGGGCCTAGATCCTCCTGAACCTAAACTGGTGTTGAATTCCTGATGTGTCTCCGTTGTTAAATGTCAATTGATTTTGTATTATGTGTTGGATTTTGTTTGTGGTGCATTTCTAGTTATCAGTTTCAGTGTAAAGTGACACAGTCCAGTCGTATTCTCATCTCATGTTACGGGGACTTGAAGTAACAGGAGCAAAGCTGTGTTGCATTTTACAAACAACAGCTTGTTGAGAATTTTCAAAGTAGGTGCTGATTATTCAGCCTCACATCAAACAAAACCCAGATTGAGGATCGGGGACATTATCGCTGCTTCCTCAGCAGCAGCTCGGCCATTACTTAGTTCTGTCTTTACTTTTTACTGTGAAGAAACTGCTTTATTCCAGTATTAAGTTAAAGGGTTTTATTTAACGATGTTTATCTTGTAAGAGTTTTAGTTTTTTTCACCCGTCTTATTATCACATCAATAGAATCTCCAGTTAGCTGTAGGACACAGCTTTCTTCATCTTCTCCTTTCGCCTTGTCCCTTTTTTCAGTGGTTGCCACAGCAAGTCAACATTGTCCATCTCCCCCTGTCCTCTGTATCTTCTAATCTAACTCCAACTAACTCCATGTCCTCCTTTATTTTAATGCAAAATCCTCAAACATGATTTATGTTAAATAGAGACACATTCTTCTTCTTTTCATTTCCTTTCGGCTTGTCCATTTTTCAGGAGTTGCCACAGCGAGTCAACAATTTCCATCTCCTCCATGTCCTCCCTCACTGCATCCATCAATCTCCTCTCTGTCTCCTACCTCTGTCTCTTATACACATCTTAAATCAAGAGTAACAGATAAATCTGAGCGTAACTTAGTGAGCCAGCTTTTTCTCCAAACCTTCCTGTCTGTGTTGTCCCTCTAATCACCTCATCCCTGCTCCTGTCCACGCTGGTCTCCTCTAACGAGAATCTCAGCATAGTTTCTAATACAGTATCTTTCATTCTGTGGCTGCTCCTCACCAGGCCATGCTACAATCACCATGATGGTAATGGTGATAACGGAAACATCTGGGAGAAGCTCGTTAACCGCCGTGTCTTCTTGTACAGTATTAATGCAGCAGCAGGTGACGTCTGCTCGTCTAATATCACAACTGCTGTTATCTTCTCAGTGTCATCGCTGGCTAATCACAAACATGTGTATGGGAGACTGTACACAGAATTCACAATATTCTCCATCTGTTCCTGGCTTATATTGTTTGTATAGAAAATATGATGCAGGTAACGGAGCTTATTAATAACGAAGCTTATTAATCTTCATATAAATCAACTAAAGGACACAGTATAATTATTACGAGCACAGAACATTGTTCGAAGAACTGTGAATTAACTTGTTTATATATTTAAATTTTGATTATCTGTTTCTTTTCTGTAATAGGAATAAAAAAAAAAAGATGATGACATTTATTATTCCTTATGCCTGCACAATAAGAGTTGAGTTGAATGAAATGCCATTGAAATGGAATACAGTTACTTTTGAATACTTTTTGTTGGGCTTTCTCTTTAAAACATTTGCCCAATTTATTTTATTTTAGACTTTGTCCAATAAAATGTTACGCACATCAGAGTTCGACCCTGACCTCACCCCAGTTTGTTGACCCGGTACAGTCCACCCCTCAGTCAAGCAGTTCTTTTGCTCCACCGGTACCAGTCCCAATTCTGCACGGTGCACTGATTTTTCTCGAGAGCTGCAATAACCAACGTGCAGAAACTTTATTTGCAAGGAAGCGATGCGTTTTTCCCCTCCGGACTGGACTTGGGGGTGTGTTGGTGACAGTGAGAGATGAGGGCAGGTGCAAGTGCAAAAGACGATCGACCGCAAGGAGGAAATAGAAATAGAGCAGGAAATCAGAGCAGAACAAGCTACGGATAATGTTGAAATTTAATTGGCATATTATCACTACAGTGCTTGGCTTTAAAAACATAGGTTAACGATGGTCAGTGCATGTGCCTTACAGCCAGAGGTCTAAGAGTTTGATCACCAGTGGATCTTTCTGCAATGAGTTCATGTTTTTTTTTTTTATCCTGGTACCAATTTACAGAATTTAAAATTCACATGGTCCTTTGATGGAATTGTTACCGTTTTTTTTTTTTTTTTTTCACGACCGTAAGGCGCACCGTACTAGAAGGCGGAGTCTTAGCTTTATGTGTCATTACTATATTTAACGCACACAAGGCGCACCTGATCATAGGGTGGGGGTTTTATATACAATCCACGCCCACACTTCCCCCTTTAACGTTCTCACGGTGTCCTCTACCAGGTCCGCCTTACATCAACAACACACACAATAGCATACAAGTGTGCTATTTGAAAAAAAAAAAAGAACGAGAGCAAAACAACGCCCACACTTCCCTCTTTAAGGTTCTCATGATGTCCTCTACTACACCCTAACCCAACAACACAGTGACAGCTGTCCATGTGATTTTTTTTTTTTTTGCTTGCATTTTTATCAGTTTGAAAATGACAAAACTCTAATACAGGCACCTTTAAGTATTTTGAGGATAGAATAGTTCATTTTATACATTATCCAATTGCAAACTGATCCACACCCACGTAACCCCATGTTCTCAATCTCTTGCCACAGATTGTCTTCAAAAGAGAATAAAGTTCTGTTCCAGGCCTTTGAACAAGACACGTCAATAAAGTCCTGGTATTTGTCTTCCTTTGTTTGATGCCAGATTGATGAGCTGTTCTCTCCAGGCACTGTAAATTCTACAACTACACGTTCTTTGTGCTCCTGGATTGATGTTGCTGCTGTTTCTTCAGGCAGGTTGATTTTTGGCTGCTTTTTCTTCTGGCTTTCTCTCCTGTAGAATTAATGGAAGCACATCTGAAAAGAAGCACAAATGAATAGTCCATGTGTGACATTATATAGGGACACTTCATTGGCGTCTTTCTTCCTTTCTTTCTTTCTTTCTTTCTTCCTTTCTTTCTTTCTTTCTTTCTTTCTTTCTTTCTTTCTTTCTTTCTTTCTTTCTCTCCAGACTTAAGTAGAATCTCCTCCCAAACATTACCCCTCCGTCCTCTGTGTATTTATTGAAGCCGGCGTGCTCTGCCTCTGCTAACTCTAATGGTATTTGCACTCCTATTCATCCCGGTGGTCTGCCACAATTCAGTTGACTTTCATTTATCAAAGGGTCGTCTGCACAGGCTGCACAAACTCTTTATTGTGACCCAAATATTACAGCAGTTGGTTGCCATCCCTACGTTTTATTGCACTAAGTTTGACTGGCAATGTGTCTTGAAGATGCTTTCATTAAAATGAGGAAATTACTGCCATGGCAATATAATCAGCATGTACAACTCTGTAAACACCGACATTGTAGGAGGATTTCATAAAGTTGTCACTGTGTTCAGCAGCGTTGGTGTTTCTTCGGTCTTGGCACTAAAGAAAAAGACACGACGCACATGAAAAATGGAGGGTATTGATTTTCGCCTTCATCTTCTTAATGATGCAGATAAAGAAACTTTATTAGTGTGAAGCGAAGAGGTGACTTGGAAAGTGTTGTTAGTCATTGCTCTTTGAACTACAACACGAATCACACTTTCACATTTTTTTTTGTATCCATAAAAGTGAACGCGCTTAATTCAGAAAGTTGGCAATAAAAGCCTGCAGGGGCCTGATTAAAAATTCAACTAGCTACATATCAGAAATACCTTGGACTTTGTCCAATCAGAGTTTCTAAAAAACCTTTGGTTTGCTGTCAATAATGAGTATAAATAGACATCACGCATCTTCTTCTAGTTGCTCTATAACACAGAGATGTCAAACACAGGCCCGGGGCCCAAAATCTGGCCTGGAGTGTAATTATATTTGGCCTGCAAGATCACTAGAGATATATACTTTGGCCCAT
Source organism: Paraplagusia blochii (assembly GCA_016785265.1). Taxonomy (NCBI): domain Eukaryota; kingdom Metazoa; phylum Chordata; class Actinopteri; order Pleuronectiformes; family Cynoglossidae; genus Paraplagusia; species Paraplagusia blochii. The sequence goes on from JAFBJS010005301.1 coordinate 82,529, forward strand.
CAGTATAAAGCCCTTATATGCTGGTATAATTTGTAGTATTAGTGATGCAAGGTCTTTTTTTTACTTTTTTTTTTAATTTTTTATTTTTTTTTTTATTATTTGTTATGGGTCTGGGAAAAAAAAAATACATATACAGGCAAAAAATACCAATGTTTCTTTTCTTTTTTTTTTTTTTTTCTAATTAAATTCCTCATACGTTGATAATATTAAGCAGCTGTTCCAGTTTCAATGTTCCCAAAAATCAACATTTAATCAGCTGTGGTCAAGCCAGGCAGATACTTGGGGTTCTGGCCACTAGGGGGCCTGGTCACAATTTTTCTTTTGGTGCCGGCACTGATACGCTGGGTTCCCCAGCGATATCTTGCAAGGAGCTCTAAGAGACCCTAGCACCGCCCCGTATTTGATATGTAGAGGAGGGGAAATATGTACAGTTTATTTTTTCAATAAATATTCAGTCTGGACCGTGACTTCAGGACATGAAGCCATTGTAGATGGTCTCATCTGATGATGTCCTTTAGCCATTCATGAATTAACATGTTTCCCTGATCCCATCCTCTTTCTTAAGGATCAGCTCTAAACAAATAAGGGATAAAAAAAATACAACTGATTTAACAGTTTTACAAGAAGTTTTTTTTTTTTTTTTTTTCTCTAATTCAAGTTGATGAAGAGTTAATGACCTTTCTCTCCACACTTTCCCGTTCACAATGTGCCAGACGTTTTCATTAGGATCATTCAAGCCCAAACACTCCATGTCTGTGAAGCCACAATTGTGTTAATTAAATAAAGCAATTGCTTTGCAGGAAATAAATCCCTGGAATCTCGGGAAAAATAAACAACCTGATTTTTCCACATCTGGCAACATGTTTATCCACAAACCCTCTTGAGGGAGTAACTAGGTTTTCTTGTAAATGTGTTGTATCAAGGATTAGTTTTGATTTTTTGACAGATGCTCGTTGGAATTCCGAATCAAGTTGCTGATTTAAGAGGATTTACCTGAATTTTATTCTGATTCTGATATTTTGCACACATTTCGGTCTATGTTTATCATAAACAGAATACAGTTTGTTGTAGATGTAAAAGTATTTCTGGATAAAAAAAAAAAAAAAACATGTGCATGTGTTTTAAAGCAGTGGTTCTCAACTGGTGGGTCCCAACCCAAAAGTGGGTGGCTGTTCCGTTCTGAATGGGTCGTGAGCAGCTGGTCAAAAATCAGCTAAATAATGTGAATCTGCTGTTGAGCATATGCTTTATTTTAGAAAATCTCTTATTTTGAAAGGCACATTTTGCTGAATAAACTGAGTAAGATAAAATAAGAGTTGTGTTAAAGGCTTTTCTTATTATTCTCAATAATTTCCTTGGTTTGAAGTCTATGAGATTGGCCTGCGACTTAATGACCACAGGAAAATGTGGGTCCCAGAGTGAGACCAGTGGAGAAACCACTGGTTTAGAGGATTTTCGTTATTGTTTAAGATGGTGAACAAGTCTATTTTGCTGAACTGTTAGCCAGTAAAGCCAGTATCAGTCTTAAAAGCAGTATGCAGGACGAAAAGTGAGTTGGAAAACTTTCAGGGACACAGAAAATCTGTTTTCCATGAGGTGCAGAGCAGCTCAGACACCAAGGACAAATGCTAATCGAGTTAACGACGCAGCTTTTTATTTGGATCACTGAACATTACTTATAAACTAACTCCAATTTCGTCTGTTGTCACTAAATATTTCCCTAAAGCTTTTCATACAACAACCATTTATTCTAGGAAAATAAACCTCTGTCTGCTGTATTGAACAAGCAGGACGATTATTCAGGCGCAGTTTTCAAAGTCAGACATTTTCCATTTAATCGCACTGGAACTTTATGCAGCTCACATTCCCAGCAGTGACACCTGCTGTACATTATAAATGGAAGAGGTCCTGCTTTGATCAGTCCTATCAGTCAATATGCATTTAAGATTTCATTTCGTCTGCCTGAGCTATTGGCATGTGTCGACTGTTGGTATTTACAGCCTCCTGAGATCAAATTTCCTTGGCATTTTTAATCATAACAATACCCACAACAGACCTGAGGGCGTCCACACTAGATGTGAATCTCTTAACGCAGCTCTCCCTCTAAATCAATGCGCGACATTGTAATGTAAATTACCGTTTGGGTTCCAGGTTTGCAGCGGAGTGATTGAAAGTTCGCACAGTCGGAACTGTGTGGCAGGCCTGTCTAATGGTAGCTCATAATTTCACAGATCAATGAGCATTATCTAAAAAAAAAAAAAGTTGAAAAAACAAGGTTCAATTTGTACTGGGGCCAGACTCAATATTCCACTCTTATTGTTCAGCGAGGTTAAGGATTTTTCAGTCTTGCCGCGCTGCCAAGGATCACATTTGAAGTAGAGCAAACGCTGCAGCGCTGAATCTTTAACCCACTCCGTCTAGTTTCTCATCAGAGCAGGGATTTAGCTTTTGCAGAATTTTCTGAAAATCCCGGCTCACTGAGGTGGAATAACCTACCGTAGATATGCAGCAGGGAACACAGGCAGCGGGAATGTGTGTGGATTCTGTTGATCCACAAAGACTTCATTGGTAAAAAAAAAAAAAAAAAAAAGTTTTAGGACAACTTTAGTCAGGGATAACTTGACACTGTCTGCCCTTTTTCTAACTTTGGAAATTAATCATTCTATGGAGTGAGAAAAATCATCAATAATCATTTGCATGTGATGATATATTTCCTGTTAAATAAAATAAAATATCACCAGACGTTCGACAAAGTCCAGTGTCACCAATGTGGAAAAAAGTTACAAAAGGCAAGTTTCTTTCATGAATATAAATTACACTTTGATCACGGATTAACAGGGCGGATTTTGATTAATACCATACTTGGTAAAAGTTAACCACACTGGATATTATTTAATTTTTTTTAAACCACCAGAGGACAGCTGCTGTGGACAATCAATAAAGACCACAGATTAACAAGATATGTCTCATTTTAATTTATCTGTTTCATCTTCAGCGTTGTACTTCCTGAAGTCTCCTGTGGTTGCCAGGCAACCTACAGTACTGGAGATGACAAGACGTAAGAGAAGCTAGTCATCTTAATGGCCTGAGAGAGGGAGACATTTTTTGTCATTTTTTTTTCAAGTGCCAACAATTATGTATAGTTATATTGGAGTTTTTGATTTGTGATCTATTATTCTTTTCCAATATTTTGTCCTCAGGTATTTCTACTAATACTTGTACTACATCTCCACTACTATATTTTTTTTTTACGATTGTTATTATTAATAATACTATAAACAACACTGGGAGGTTTATCTAAAGGGGAATAAGACTAAATATCTCCAAAAACACCCGCAAAAGAACCAAAATATATATATATAATGTGACAGATTTGGTTGAGTTCTGCAACAGAACAATGATAATAGACTCAAACACTGTATATTGACTTGGGGCTGGGCTGCAAATTCTGATTTATAGAGAGTCCAGGACTCATACAGAGTCTTAAAAGATTATCCATCCCTCACCACTGACATGTGGCATTGATGGCTGACGAATGCAAGACAGTTTTATGGATGCATAAATAAGCCGGCTGTCTATGCATTTTTAAAATCGCATTATTCAGGGAGGCAGATCTGGAGTGATTATATGTGGTCGACAGGAAATTCACAGATTGTCCAATAATTACGTCCAGGGCTTTGACTGTAAGACAGAAGAATCTTTTTGGGAACACTCTTTTAATAAACTAAATCCCTTCACTTAACATTCTTTCATCCATGGTTGCGTGGTTTCTGCAAGGTAAAAGAAAATTGTCTTCTAAGTGCCTGGTATTTTTTGATAAATGTGAGCAGAGACTCTATTGGCTGGAAATTCCAGACCTGCATTTACGCCTACGCTGCCATAAAAAACAGCCAGAGATTTGCAGAGAGGCTATTGTTTTTTTTTTCTGGCAACCAGGAATAATTGAGTTTACAAAGAGCTGGTAGGAATCTGAGTCCAGTGAGGAACATGGGATGAGATTGGAAATGACAACTGTCAAATGGTTTATTTGCTTAGGAAACAATTGCCTTCTACATTAAATTAAATTAAAAATTCTTATTGGATTAGGTTTTTTTGTTTTTTGTTTTTGTGCACACTGTGTGTTGACAGTATCACAAAGAGCATGATGTCATCACAGGTTGATTGATGCTGCGTAAAATAACCTCAGGCGTCGCTTTTTTTTAAATTCTGGTTGCATCATAAAACCACTCACAGCTAACTGTTCAATGATAGAGTCCAACTTTCAACAAATTAGAATTTGCCAACAGCACATTCCACGCAGTACGATATTTTCAGTGTTGACAAAAAGTAATGCAGCAATGTTGGGCAGTTACTTTAGAAAGGTAACATATTACTTTAGTAGTTACTGTTCTGAAAAAGTAACTAGGTACGTTACTAGTTACTAAATTATAAAAGTAACTTTTATCTAGTTACTTTACTTTAAATAATAATAATAATAAAACCACGTTAAAAAGTTTTGTGTTTTGTTCTGTAGCAACTATGAAATGTAGTGGTGCAATAAAAACAAAATAGATGTTTAAACATTTTGACAGGCATCTTTATTGTATATCATCTTACCACTTGACATCGAAACACGTAGTGCACAAATAAAAAAAATGGCATAAAGGTAAACAATAACGTAGCAGCGCTAAAAATAATATATAAAATGACTACACTCAAATAGCAATGTTAGGTTAACAATCCTATTTTAGCAATTAGCAAGTGAAACAACTGCGCTCTTTTGATAGTGTAGCCAGTAGAGTGTGGGTGTGTCCTGCTGTACCGCATCACGTATGTGTGAGAGTGTTTATTTCCCTATAAAGCAGGAAGACCCGCCCAGATCTCTTTCTGATTGGCTTAGCCTGAATAGAAATAGAATAGAATAGAAATTCCTTTTTTTGTCATTGTGACATTGTGATTCACACCACAGTGCACAACGAAATTTAGCCAAATGGCATAAAGGTAAACAATAACGTAGCAGCGCTAAAAATAATATATAAAATGACTACACTCAAATAGCAATGTTAGGTTAACAATCCTATTTTAGCAATTAGCAAGTGAAACAACTGCGCTCTTTTGATAGTGTAGCCAGTAGAGTGTGGGTGTGTCCATAAAGCAGGAAGACCCGCCCAGATCTCTTTCTGATTGGCTTAGCCTGAAATGTTAACCTATGTCAAAAAATCATCGCTCCTTTTCAACGCATGGGTTCAGTCAGTTTCTGAGAACTGTATTGTTCCAATGATGCATTGTGTCCAATGAGTCGACACAACTGGTGAAGTGTAATCTGGGTGGTGCCCGCTGCCCCTTTGACCCCGTTGGATGGATAAGGGGATGGGGATTGAATGAAGGAATGAAAATAAATGAAATGTTCAATGTCCATGTTGTTTTCTTCTATCTTTTTTCTTCTTTGTCTTTTCAAGTCATTCCCATTGAGATCCGTCCATTTGTTTGTGGGTTCTTCACGGTTGCGTAGCGTCTTGTTAAACTCCCAATTTGACAGAAGCCATTTCAGTTCTTCGAGGCATAACTTTTAATCACAGAAATAATATCTGTCGAGATCCACTGTGACAGACGCGGAGTACAGGTCAAAAGGGAATCAACGCTTCAAGCTAAGAGTGGGAATTTAATTTGTTCTTGTAATCAAGTGCACGGGCGAGATAAGTTCTTGCCTGACCGTGACATCAAGGAAAAGAGCACTGAAATGTCAATCTTTTTAATGCAGTATTGATGCCAAAGCAGAGAAATTCATGCCTAATGAATTTGTGTCCTTTCTATGCCGTGAGAAATTAATGTATTGATTAGTTGTGCAAAATTACAAGGAAGGCGTGTGGAGTTGGAACATTCCTTTTGTGAATATACCCTTTTCCTGGAACACTTGGAGCATGCAGAGTAAAGCGTTTGACAGGAAGCACTCGGAATTTTCTTGGGGAGATAAACGCAGCACAACAGGCTTTTGTGATTCTCCTGGCATCAGAAGAAAACTTGGGAGATGTGGAGCTACACCAATCCTTTATAATTCCACTGATACCGTCAGGTATTAGATGGAAGCTGCACGGCAATTTTAATCCAACGGCCCAGTCAAGCAAGACAGATGAATCTTGTCATCTTCTGAGAAGCTGAGGGGAGTCGACTGATTTGAAATCTCGCTCTGATTTATTGAAGAAATGGAAAATAAATAAAGAATTCAGCTTAATTCCCTGTAGTGGAGTAGATTAGGTCAGGAGGAGAGTCTGCCTGGAGACCAGCACCTCCAGTGGGCAACTGCTGAAGTGACGTTTTATAATGCAACTATGTAGAGCATGGAATAAAAAGGATAAAAAGTCGGTTAAAAATTATATTCAAGATAAAAATATATTGTTTTCTCTTTTTATACTTATGAGCATAAATATTACAAATATCATATGTGTGCTGATGAGCCAGCTTAGACCAGAGGTTGGGAAACTTTCTGATTAAGGGAGCCAATAAAAGAAAACATATTTTAAAATCCAATCATCTGAGAGCCATATCTGTTTTTTAATAGTTCAGCCAACTGAATGAAAAAAAAGGATACCAAGAATTTTAGAGTTTGTTAATAGTATGAATTTATTTTAGATAGCTTCAGATAGTATTTTATGAATAAAAAAATAACTTTTTACAAAAGTTCTGCAGAACCTGATCTCTCCACTATAGCAAGTTTTTTTTTTTTTTTTTTTTCTGTCTTTTCTTTCTACAATTTTTTTCTGTCTATTCCTGCTAAAATGTACAGTACTCGTCTTTTCTTTTTCTTTTTCTTTTTGCCATCCTCTTGCTTGAAAAGGTTCTCTGTGCACAAATGAGCTGATCAAAATGAGTGCAATTTTTTTCTTCATTAAAACAAAACTCGCTATAATTTAATAAAATTAGATTTTCAAGGTATACAGGATACAGAGAGAATTGGCTCAATTTTCTTTTTCTTTTTTTTTTTTTCTTTTTGCCATCCTCTTGCTTGAAAAGGTTCTCTGTGCACAAATGAGCTGATCAAAATGAGTGCAATTTATTTCTTCATTAAAACAAAACTCGCTATAATTTAATAAAATTAGATTTTCAAGGTATACAGGATACAGAGAGAATTGGCTCAAAGTTGCACGCCGCAGTGACAAGTGCTGTTGGAAATATATATGTATAGATTAAAAAGTGTGAGATTTATTTATCTGTTTTTGTTATATTTCATCAGCGATTCGTTTTTTGTCAAGAAACCTGATTTAGCTGAGAGCCAGATCCAGCCATCAAAGGACCCTACCTGGCCCGCGAGCCATATGTTCCCTAACCCTGATTTAGAGGCAGATAATCTGCAATGTTGATCGCTCAGGTTCTAATACTTGAGTGGGTGAAGATTCCTCAGGAACTACCATGTGATGTCCATGAGATATGGAACTGTATCTAGTAACGGACCCTGTTTTTGTCTTTAGAAATGATAAACTCTGATGTAAAATTCTCATTAGGCCAAATTTGGCTGCTTTTTAATTGAACAATAATGGACTCCTGATTCTGTAGAGAACACAAACTGACTAATGTTCTGTAATGTACTGCAGATTTTTTTTTTTTTTTTGTTGGTCATTATCCAAATTGTGGATGAACAATAAGACTATAGTTTAACACATTTAGTATCTGGTTTTAAACCAAGTCATTAGGACCTTGTATCAAAACCCACGCACACAACCTTTTTAATCAGTCATGGTCAAATTTGTCTCTAACTGCATTTTGCTAAAAACCAGATGTAAAGTTGGTTGTGAGAGGCTCAGTAAAGTCGTTAAAATAGAAATAAAAAATGTAAATTAACTGCCCCCATAATCTTGTAGTGGGCTGTGTTGCTCTGGGGTATGTAAATGTGCTTTTTAACAGCACTTTAACACTGCATATATTTGAAGTGTTCTCTGAAGAAAATGTTCTCACAGGAAGTATGAGTGTGTAGAGGACGGGAGAGAATATTTCAAAAGTGATTATACGTCAGTCTGTGATTTTAATGCCAAAAAAATATTTTTCTTTTTTTTTTACAGAAGGGAAAAAGTTCATGTTTTTACATTTCCTAACAGCGTCTATATTCTACATTATTTATTAAATGTTTACGTGCTGGACCCCAACAGAGCAGAACATAAATACTGTATGTAGCCGCCACTGTGTCGTGCTTGCATGTGATTTGCATGGTAACAAGAGTAAGAAAAATCTTTGGCTTTTTAAAAGTCAATGCTGTCAGTTTGCACAGCAGAAGCAAAATGCATTGGTTTAAACCGCAGTTTAAATACAAAAACCTATTGTTATTTTATTTTATTTTTTTTTTTCAAAACATATTCAACATGATAATCTTTGGTTTAAACATGATTTATCAAGTCTATATCATAAATGTATCATATGTATATTGGTTGACAATAATTACGTAACACTATTAAATAGATGGAAAGCAGCTACCTGTGTATTTTTAAATGCCTTTTCCGTTTTTTTTTTGTCTGTTTGTTTGTTTGTTTTTTGTGAATAATAATAATAAAAAAAAACATTTATTCTGTCTTATTGCAAAACCTGACTTTACTCTAAAGTAAAGTTTTTTCCACTTATGCACAAGTGCAATGAAAAGTACAACTACTCTCCCTCCTCCATGTTTGGATTTCATTTCTATTGCAACAGTTGCAGTTTCTCCCAGTTGAATTTACCAAGGACCCTTTTTTAGACTTACCTTAAAGTTTTTGGATTCTTCTGACATTATCCTGATGTTCGTTGCAATGCTAATTACCAAATACCAAATAAATTCTGAGTTGGTTCTCCAAATTTAAGGGGAAACAAATCAAGGACACTGAGTGCAGTGAATTTTTAACGGTGCAACTAAACAAACTAGTTGTAGAAAAAAGATAGAGAAGACAGATTGAGATGATTTGGACATGTTCACAGGCGTATACATTGTTATAATGATCCTAGAGATGGACCTACCAGGTAGGAGACAAAGAGGAGATTGATGGAGTAGGAGCAGTGAGGGAGGACATGGAGGTAGTTGGAGTCAGAGTAGAAGATGTAGAGTGAAATGGAAAATGTTGACTGGCTGTGGCAACCCCTGAGAAAAGGGACAAGTCGAAATGAGAAGAAGATCTAGACAAACCTGCTTGTAATTTATCGGCACAAAGACTGATGTTTTCTACTCTCTAGTGGTTGAAGGATGTCACAACATTATATTGATACCAATATTGTTCATTTATTTGAATTTGTTAGTTACACAATTCCTGAGACATGGGACATTTTTTTTTTTTGTACGTTTCATTTTATTAAAAATACTGGGAGTTGAGTCTAAATGACCTGTTCTGTTCTACTGAGAGTCTACTGATATATGAAATAGAACCCTGTGGAAAGGAACCAGTTCCCTCATCTGTTCGTACTGCAGTAGACTGACCAGAGGAGGACGGAGATGTTGATTGATTATTTCATTTAATCTGGTTGCCACACCTCCACTCCGTACCAATTTTCATCTCTTCTCCTTCAGCCCAGAGTCCCGAACACTTAGGAGCAGCATTTATCACTACTGTAAAAGACACGTCCAATCCCTCCTTATAAAGGTGGCAACATTTTCCATCTGTACGACTTTGTTCTCTCTATTAGGCGACCGAATCGCGGCAACCTCTCCCAGCTCCTCCATCTCCATTCTACTGTGAAGAGTCCATCCATTAGACCTGGCCTTCGTTGCTTCCAGCGACCGTCGCAGAAACAAGGAGAAACTCCGTCACAGCGTCCATGGCTATTCATTCACTCAGTGCACACGTCTGTAGTGTGCTGGCGTCAGTTATTGGCTTTTAGGCGATGCGCCTGCATTGCTTTGTGTTATTGATGAGATTTAAATTACACCTGGGGACTGTGTTTTATGCCTTAGTGCATCAGACGTCGCTCGGCTCCCGGGCTGCGGGTGACGCTGAGCTACTTCACAGAGACTTCTCATCACATTATTCAACAAAAGTTTTGGTATTGAGCAGATCCAACCCAGCTTTGATTTCCCATCCGTCCCTCAGCCCTCTGGGTCGACTAACAGGAGTGCAATAATCAGGGAATAGTCAGTTTGGAACTGCTGCAGATTTCGGAAACTAACATTGCAGTCAATACAGGTCACAGCAGGCGTGGGAAAAACTAAGGCCCGCGGGCCAGATGTGGCGCGTCGAGCTTTCAAATGTGGCCCGCCAACCTTGTCCAAATAAAATAATATATTTATATTATCAATATGATGATGGTTTAGAGACACTAGGAATAGAAAACAGGAGGTGGAGCTGGAGGTGGAGGAGTTAAAGATGCTGAGATTCTC
>JAFBJS010005304.1:0-40916 GCA_016785265.1 Paraplagusia blochii
ATGCATTCATTTGTCTTAAAATACTTAGTTATTAATATTTTGTTGGTTAAAATTTTAAAAATTCAAAATTTTTGAGTTTTTAGACTAGTGATCACTGTGAAGTACTGTCCTCATAAGATCCAGAAGTAATCTCCAAAAATAAAAGTTTTTCAAAAACGACAAAAAATGCATTCATTTGTCTTAATATACTTATTTATTAATACTTTGGTGGTTAAAAATGTAAAAATTTTAAATTTTTGGGTTTTTAGACTAGTGATCACTGTGAAGTACTGTCCTCATAAGATCCAGAAGTAATCTCCAAAAATAAAAGTTTTTCAAAAATGACTAAAAATGCATTCATTAATCTTAAAATACATAGGTATTAATATTTTGGTAGTTAAAATTATAAAATGTTTTTTTTTTTTGGAATCGCGAGTAGTGATCACTGTGAAATACTGCTCTCATAAGATCCAGAAGTATTCTCCAATTTTTTTTTTTAATGACTAAAAATGCATTAATTTGTCTTAACATACTTAGTTATTAATATTTTATTGGTTGAAATTGTTAATTTTATACATTTTTGGGATGGAGACTAGTGATCACTCTGAAATACTGTCCTCATAAGATCCAGAAGTAATCTCCAAAAATAAAAAAAATTCAAAAAAGACTAAAAATTCATTCATTCGTCTTAAAATTCTTAGTTATTAATATTGTGAACTTGAATTTGTGAAATTTTATAATTCTTTTGCATAGAAACTAGTGATCACTGTGAAATACTGTACTCAAAATACCCAGAAGTAATCTCCAAAAATAAATGTTTTTCAAAATTGTCTAAAAATGCATTCATTTGTCTCAGAATACTTAGGTATGTGCAATTTGGTCCTTAAGTGTGTGTTTTTTTTTGGTTATCTAACTAGTTATCAAACTATAATAATGTACTCATAAGTTCAAGAAGTAACATTCAAAATTAAAATGTACTCAAAAATGACTAAAAATTCATAAAATTGTTTTGGAATACTTCGTTTTTTACACAATGGTTGTTAAAATTGTGAAAATTTATAATTTTATGGTTATGCTAACTAGTAATCACACTAAAATGCTGTTTTCTCATAAATTACTTAAAAATAAAATAATTATTTTTTTAAATATTTTTTTACACATTTTGTTGGTTAAATTGTGACATTTTTTAATTTCTTTATAAAAATATGTTTTTCTATTTTTTTTATTTAAAATATATCTATATAAAAAGGCCCTTTATACCAGTCTCATTTTATTTTTGTATTATCTGCAAAAATGCAATTAATTAACGTCCCACCAGTAAATAGCTGTGTGCCCCAGTAGAGGGGACAGTGGTGTTATTGGAGGGAAGACACATTTCCACAGCGTCTCCAATCAAATGTAATCACTATTAAAATAGACACATTTCTATATCAAACCTTGGCAACAAACACATATCAAAAAGGCAAATTTAAGAACAGAAGGAAATTTATTTTTTATATATTTGGAGTGTGTGTTTTTAAGAAGATGCTCTGATGAGGTCAAACATTTTCTAGAGAAGATTTTCGTTGACACTGTTGACTGTCCACCTTCTTGGATATATTACTACTACTATTACTATACTAGCAGTGATGATTCAGCCATGTCAGGTGGGAATCAGTGAAGAAGGAGGAAGATGAAGAACCAAAAAATCAACCCCTTCCAGCGTAGCCCAGTTTCCAGCATGTGAAAAGGCAGAAGTTCCAAATCTGCTCCTAATCCTGTCAAATAATTGCACAGAGAAAAGTAAATAACAACAAAAACAGGTGGAAAAGGAAACGCAGAAGTCGCTGTTCATTTATCGTAGGGATAAATGTTAGAGTTGTGAGAGAAGGAGTCTTTACTCAAGTAAAACTGGTTCAGCGTTTCACAGGTGATAAATCAGGTCAGACGGAGAAAACAGAGCAGCCGCAGTCAGAGAAATAAACAAAGTTTTACCTTTGGAGCCTCAACACAGTTGTTCGGCCAACTAATTAAAAAACCTGAGTGAGGAGAAAACATGAGCAATTACAACCAGGAGACAGAGCAAATACTCAGAGGCAGCAGACGGAGAAAGAAAAAGTAAAACAGGACAAGAAAACTAGTGGAGAAAGGACTTGGAGTCCCACATGACGCTGTGTCCTCAGGTGAGGACGGAAGTCAGGCTCAGGGGAAGGGGTGTGTGCGCTGTCGTCTTCTTCTTCTTTTCTCCTCCTTTATTTACAAAACTGGATGGATGGATTTTAGGGATACATTTTTGAAAGAAATTCTGAAAATGCTTAAATATCCTTTTTTTTACAACAACAAAAAACAACAAAATTCAAGTGAATTCAAACATTATGTATTTATGTTCTTAAAGCACTTTACAAGCAAAAAAAAACACGTGAAGGAACAAAGACAGGATGCAGCAACAGATAAAAGGAAGAAACGTCAAGGTGACCGACAGAGGTGAGGATCCTCATCCAGGACGGACAAGCGGAGACGGACAGCAGCACAGAGACAGACAAATTCTATTTGTCTCCACAGGTTTACAGCAGGCACTTTAAAGTTCTTAAAGAGCAAATCAAAATCAATTTCCAATCCATAGAGAAAGTCCTGGGTCCAATTCTATCAGGTCCTGGGGGAGTTGGGCCCTGATTCAGAGGCAAAGGTCCTGAGTCCAACTCACAGCCATAGGGTTCTGGGGGGAGAGCAGAGACTCTGGGGACATGAGGTCCTTGGCCCAACGAGTTGTTCTTCTGCAATAAAGGAATTAAGGAATAAAGAAATAGAAGGGAGTAGAGGTAGAAGATACTTTAGTAGAGGACCTTGGTAGCTGAAGGCTCTGGCTCCAAATCTAGATTTAGAAGTTCATGGAACCACAGGACACAGGTCTTCACCTAAGGAACCAAGTGTTCTAGTGGGTTGATAAGGTATTTCCTGATGCTATAATGTCAGACATAGAGTTGGTCACATGTTTTAGACCAAAGACGAGAAGCTCAGTATTATGTCATCAATAGATTTTGATTTTGATTTTGAAAAATATGTTTAAATTAAATTCTGCTCCATTCAACAATTTTGATCATGTTTGAATGTAAATTTTTTAACCTTTTTGTTCCTCTTTTAAATCCTTTAACCTCCTAAACTTTATGCTTTTCATTATTACTGTATTTTTTTTATTGTTATTTTTTTCATTTTTCATCATTCATCAGTCAGTTTATCATCAACTGACCCTGAATCAGTTCCTTTTGTTACTATTTCAAACTTCTTTAGTTGAACTGAAGGCAAGAAAAGTTTCTGTCAATTTTTTTTTCTGTTTTTCAAATTGAAAAAAGAGAAACAAACAATAACCTCAGATGAAGTCATGAGTCGTCTGCTGTGCTGCCCATGATTTTCTGCCAAATGAAAAACCAACTCCTCTCCCTGTCGACAGCAGGGCCAGAAAATGAGAAGGAACGACGACGCTGGCGGACCTGCATCATCGTATTAGTGGATAACTAACCTGACTCTTGCTGTCGATTTGAACAATGCTCAACACCTCTAAACATGCCTGGGTGGCGCTGCTGTGCTCGGAGATATCTCACTCCGCAATCATCTCCCAGCAGCACGTGGAGCCGTGCTGTAATTAAGGCGCGGCGTCCCCGGTGGATCCCGTTCCTGATGCAGGACTTTAATTCCCAGCTAATTGAGGCAACATGGGGAGTACGGAGGGAAGGAAGGGGGCGCTGCAGTCTGCTGCTGGGCGGACCGACCACTGAGCTGGATGATTAACTGAGGTGTCGCGGAGGTTTCTCAGAAACCTGAACCTCTTCCTGCACAGCCAGACACACCTCCTCGCTCTCTGAAGGAAACCTGGCTGAGTGAAGACAAACTTTTCTGTTTTTAGCTCCACTTTGATGGCAGCTGTTTTCCCCGCTGGTGGGAGAAACGGGTAGTTGGGCTGGGGGAGAGCGGGGGAGAGCGGGGGCAGTTTGATTGATCTGCTTCATTTGGATTTGCATCCATTGCAGTTGTGAAAGACATGGAGCTGAAACAGACTCAGCCAGAACAAAGCGCTGCGTTCAGGCTCTCTGTTGGTTTTCATTCTGGGTTGGTTGGATTTTTACAGTTCACTAAAAAGAAAACAAACATAAAACACAAAGAGCCTTCAGTGAGCGGAGCCGTACACCTCCATGATCCCAGCTTACGGTTGCAGGTGTTCTGTAGGTGTAGAGTCACTATTTGACAATTTAGCAGCATGTGATGCAGACTGTGCTTTCATGTATTTTTCACCAGAGTCACTCCATAAAAAGCAGTGCAGAAATAGCTGCGAGGCAGAACGACCACTGAAATCTGTCAGACGCCGCTCACTCCCTCCGTCTCTGTCTGACGCCCGTCCTGATCTTCTATCACTCCCTCTCTTCCTCACAGCACCACAGAAACACACTGAGACTTTTTGTTTTTTCCTTGCAGAAAATATTAATTCAGCACACACCAGGGCTGCATGTACACAGGCACAGAGAAAATATCCAGTCTGGCTGTTTGTAGTGTCTGAAACGCTACGAAACTCCTTCACTGGAGGCAAGAAAACTCACAGCAGAGACGACTGATGCCTCGGAACAGAGTTTTCCAGAGGTTCTGGCTTCAACAACAAATAATAAAAAAACAGCAGATCAGGTGGAGGAGGGAAGGCTGACCACGTTCTAACGAGAAAACATGTTGCAGCAGAAGTTGGGGTTTTTTTTTTATTGACATCAAAACAAATTATTAGTGATGTTTGTAACTTTTTATACTTCGTTTCCAATTTAGCCAACACTGATATACGCAGACAATTTTACCTTTGTCACATCATCTGGTTGTGGGATCCTCAAAAACCTAGAAAATTCCGATGACAATTTTTACTGATATCACATGATTTTGCCAATAATTTGTTTGTTTTTTTTTTCATAACAGCAGCTGCCGTTCGAATTTAACGACATTTCTACAAACTGTAGAAAAGAAAGTCTGTTACTGATGATTTACGGCAGCATTTACTGCACCTCCTTCACTGGCCTCTAGGTGGCACTATGTTAGAAACATAGAAGTAGCAAAATGTTGATGCAGGTTTGTTGCACAGTAGGAATATTTAGTTACTATACATTGGCAGACGCTTTTATCCAATGTGACTCCAGGAAACAGTTACAGTAATAAAATATAACAAAGTCCCTTGTGGAGTTACTTTGATTTTTATTTTGGAGCAGATACTTGTCATAACTAGGTAGTAGAGTAGACTAATTATTGTAGTTACTTTAATCAAACTCACCTTGAGCCTCGACCAAGAGTCATCAAGGTCACAGTCAAGGTTAAAGAGTTTAGTAAGAAAACGTGACGTCACGTTGACGTCTCACAAAACTCTTTAACTTCACCTGCAGCTGTAAAATCAGTTCAGAGGTTTTTTAGTCTCACCACGTTGGGCCTGGACAGGAAGTCTGGACGGAGCCCCGAGGCTGGCCATTAGGGGGAGTATGAGGACCAGTGTGGCCGATGTGTGTGTGCGTGTGTGAAGATGAAGAGTTTCCTGTTGTGTGACCATCGCTGTGTCCTTGTTTGAAACGCTGGCGTCGCTTTGATTTATTGAGGTTTGTAACCTTGGCCAATTACACACCAAACACACTCCCTTGCTGTTTTCCACAATGACGGCGCTCCCTCAACCCCTCCCTCACCCCTCCCTCACCCCCACACACTGTGCCCAACACACACACACTTTGTTGCTTACCTTGCAGAAAAAAGTCAGTGTTAATCCGTAATATTTCCGACCTCGTTTCTTTGGGCGGGATCAAGTTTCCCGGTCCGGCCTCGTCCTTCACCAGAACTGAGGAAATCAGCGGTGGTCTGGAAATCAAGACAGATTTGTTTGCACCAATTCATCTTGTTAGCCACAAGGGGCAGAAAATAACGAATGGCTGCAGAGAAGCAGCCGCCGTCGCCGACCAAAGAGGCCGAAAATGAATTGTTTTCACAGATTTACATATCGTTGGTGCGACGACAACTGAGCGGGAACACAATTCATTAATAACTTCTGACTGTGGCTACAAACATCCGAGTGATGCCTGACAAAATCACGTTTGTGTGTGTGTGTCTGTGTCTGTGTGTGTGTGTGTGTGTGTGTGTGTGTGTGTGTGTGTGTGTGTGTGGTGTTTGATTAGACAGCAGAGGTCACTAGAGTCGCTGATTGAGTCGTGGCTACAGTGGGAGAAAATCAAGAGGACTCTTCCTGAGCTGGTCTGGGATCTGAGGAGTAAAAGTGTGATTTATGTTGTTGGTTTTTTTCAGACCCAGATCTTTTGTTTATGTTTGTCTGTGATTTGCATCAAAATGTGGTTTCAAATGTTGGAAGACGAGGAGACAGAAAAAGTCATGGGATTGCTGGATACACATTGCCCCCTAGTGGTGGAAGTGGGAGGTGTTTTCATGCTCCTGTCGTAGGTCTGTCCACCGGACCAGGTGAATCTGGGTCTGAACCATGAATCCCTGTCAGATTCAAGCAGAGTCTGAGGGACGTCTTCAGATCAGTCCTCAAACACCTGAGCTGTGGACACTGAGTGAATCAACAGCAAAGACAAAGAGGGGGGAGGGGGGTTCTCAAGGTCACGGGGACAACAAAAAGAGAGGGGGGGCACAGCCACAGATGAGGGGGAGGTGACCAGGTGTTTGTTCTAATAGGTGTTAAACTGAGGCTCGGGGGCCAAATGTGGCCCACAGTGGAGAGATAATGCAGATCCTGTGAGACCATGTCCAAGGTTGTTCTAGGTCCAAGTTACGGTCCCAGTGGAGTGGAGGGGTCAGTGTTGACGGTCTGTGAAAAAAGGAAAAACTACAGATAAAAAAGACGGAAGAAGAAACAAAAACTGCGTGAATTTAACGTTCAATTTATTTTCTCATCTGTTTCTGACATTAACCTTTGGTTGATCCAGATCCAACGCTGATGACATCACACGACTGCACTTTCATAATGTCCATCTCCCAGATTAGTCCAACCTTAGACCAGGTGGGTTGATGGTTCAACTCCAGATATTATAGGTGAGAACATGTTCTATTGTGTTCTTCTATTTCATTCTGTTCTTTATTTATGTGAAGTCATGGTTCTGTCCATTTGGACGAGAAGGGACCTCAGACTTAAACACCGTCCCTCCACACAAGAGGGAGACAGAGAGACAGAAAGAGAGTGAGACAGAGAGACAGAGAGTGAGACAGAGTTACAAAAAAAGAGTGAGACTGGGGAGAGAGTGAGACTGGGGACAGAGTGAGACAGGGGACAGAGTGAGACAGGGGACAGAGTGAGACAGGGGACAGACTGAGAGTGTTTTCTGCTCATCTGTGATTTAAGAAAAAAAGACAAAGTTTAAAAAACAGATTTTCAGTTTGTATTGAAACAAAACAAAAAAACTCTTTTTACAGCAGGAATATATTCAAGAATTTGACATTTTACACACAAATATATATGTTTACAATGAGAGGATCAAAGGAGAGACCCTGGGGTCTGGAACTGGAACTGAACCAGCAGCAGCAGCAGCAGTGAACGTGAAAGTCCCCAAGTTTGAGGTGTGAACCTGGTGTGAATGTCAGTGTTAAATAACTCCGCCCACCCACTGGGAAAGCTGTGATTGGCTGTTGCACCTTTTCATACCACTGGGAATGATTAGATGGGAGAAACTGACAGTTTGTCAATTCTGTCTGTCTGTGCTGAAGACGTAAAGTAAAATGAATGGATGTCCAATAATATGGGACCAATATTTGTCTCAAATCAGAAGGATCCTCATTGGTTGTTCCTCAGATAATGAAAACCCAATAACACGACATCAAAGTTGCTGCTGTCTCATCTCAGGTCCTGGGACGTTGTCCTCAGTTCTGGGTCAAACTGCTGCAGATATTGGTATCAGTGATATTGAAAATGTCAAATCAGCAAGTCTGAACATTGGACAAAGTCAAAAAGACATCATTCAACTCAAAGTCCTGACTGAGGACCAGATTTATCGTCTCCTGACCCTAGAAAGTTCACCGTCCACTTTGACATCTTGACGACTGGTCCTGAGAACGAGGTCTGACTGAAACCAGTCTCTGAGACAGACACAGGTGAGAGACCTCCACCTGATCACGGAGGTCCACAGTCCAGCACTGAAACCTTCATTCCAAACTCTTCAGAGTTGTTGTCCATGATGTCTCCAGGTGTCCTCAGTGTCTCAGTCACACCATCACCAGGACCAGACTCTGGTCCTTCTGTACCAGTCTCACTGGAAGTCCACCAGACTGGTACTCCAGGCGAGAACCTGGCTGTCAGAAACAGTTCTTGGTTCCGTCAGGGATCATGGAGAACAGACTTGATCTTCTGAGGTTCTGACACCTCAGGTCCAGATGAGGCTTCATGGTTCTAGGATCTCCGGTTAGAGCAGGACCTGCAGCACTGTTGTCCGTAGAACCTGTGGTCACAGATGCCGTGTTGAGGGACCAGGTGACACCAGTTGAACAGGTCCAGACAGTGGTCATCTGCAGGGACGATGGAACCAGTCATTTCTAGGACATGAGACATGCTAATATCACACTAGTGTAGCGGTTAGCTCACCTGCCACAGAAGCACAGAGTCATAGGTTTGATTCCCAGAGGAACCACATATGTTTCTATTACTATCAATAACATCACACAAGTCAAACTAAGGCCCGGGGTCCAAGTCTGGTCCACAGTGTAGTTATATTTTACGTCTGAGGAGACTCAGAGGAGGAGACTCAGAAGAGGAGACTCAGAGGAGGAGACTCAGAGGAGGAGACTCAGAGGAGGAGACTCAGAAGAGGAGACTCAGAAGAGGAGACTCAGAGGAGGAGACTCAGAGGAGGAGGCTCAGAGGAGGAGACTCAGAAGAGGAGACTCAGAAGAGGAGACTCAGAGGAGGAGACTCAGAGGAGGAGACTCAGAGGAGGAGACTCAGAGGAGGAGACTCAGAAGAGGAGACTCAGAAGAGGAGACTTAGAGGAGGAGACTCAGAGGAGGAGACTCAGAGGAGGAGACTCAAAAGAGGAGACTTAGAGGAGGAGACTTAGAGGAGGAGACTCAGAGGAGGAGACTCAGAGGAGGAGACTCAGAGGAGGAGACTCAGAGGAGGAGATTCAGAGGAGGAGACTCAGAGGAGGAGACTCAGAAGAGGAGACTCAGAGGAGGAGACTCAGCTTCAGCCCAGTTTTCATTTTTACTTTGAAAACCAGAGTCAGATTAAATCCTTCACAAAGTTTGAATTCTTTGAAGAAATTGTATCAGTGTGTGTCCAACAGTTGCTCCGTCCAATCACTGCTGATATGTTGTTTTCCTGACTCTTCACTTTGACTGTTTTTTTTGTCCAGCTGGACTGGAGGAGTGGAGGCTTTGGAGGTGGAGGTTTATGTTTATCTCCTGACTGAACGTCAAGGAGAAAACATCATTAGCGTCAAGGATTTTATTTTTATCTTTTCTCCTTTGCTGCCGGTAAATGAGGAGACAGAACCAGGAGCAGCGTTTCTCTGGTTATCGTGTTTTCATGTCGTTGTTTTGTCTCTGTTTGGTTTGAACGCAGAAACTGACATTATTTATAAGATGCTTTTTTTTTCCTACCAGACAGGTTCTGTCAAGCTGTGGTACGTCAGGCATTAATGAACACGTACGTGTGTGTGTGTGAAGAAACACTGTTGTGGAATCAAAAAGATAAATATCCAATTTCTAAAGCAGTTGAATCCACTTCCACTCTGCGCTGGTCGTCCCTGCATCGCTCTCACCAACAGCAAATCATCTTTCATGGACAGTTTGTACAAAATAAAATGATAGACTAAGAAATACAAGGAGCTGAAAACTCAATTATGGTCGGAATATTATAGTTTCCAGTCGGCAGAAAGGCTGAGAGTGTGGAGCAGCAGCAGAAGAAGTTTATGGACTGTCAGTCGTGGTCAGTCTGGTCTGTCTGTCCTCCCTGTTGTGGACTAGATGTCTCTACTTTATCTACAGTGGTGAGCAGTGTGATGGTTGGAATCAGCAGGATTTCAAGGATCTTTGAGAAGTAGAACCCTGCGGTACCTTTCGTCGCTCCTCCTGGGTTGACGCTCCAGCTCGGTCGATGTGATGAAGCCGGGGGGGCAGCTGGGCAGAAGTGGGTGTTACATGCCCTGGAAGTCACAGGCATCTGGTGGGTGGAGCAGCCAGCCGCGGGTCGACCAAGTCTCAGACACTGGATGGAGCGGCTCTGGACCCCCCCACCACAGGACACTGAGCACTGGGACAGAGAACCAGGGAGGGAGACGATAATGTCACATGACTACAGTCAGGTGACTAAACTCTCAGGTCTGTCGTGTTGTCTCACTGTACCTGTTGCCATGGAGACGAGTACCAGCCCTGGAACACAACACTAGAGCCCGTATTTCCAGGGGTGACCTGCGGGGGTCCGGGGCAAAGACCTCGATTACAGCCCTGCAGGAGCTCCACCCGTGGTTTGGCCACGTACCTACACCTTCGAACGGGGAACTCCACGTACCTGAGAGTGAGGACAACAGAGTGTCTGTGTTTGGACAGCCTGTGATGTTGATGTCACTTCCTGTCTTAGCTCAGATGGTAAATATATCTGTATCTGTCTGTCTGTCCTTCTGTCTGTCTGTCTGTCCATCAAGTACACAGGTATTGCAGTAAAATCCTCAGTATATTTCTGACAACATGTGACGTGAGTCCCGTACCCTCCCTGTGAGTCTGGCTCTCCGCAGAAAAGCGACCTCCTTTGGGTCCCCGAGCCACAGGAGTTGGAGCACTGGAACGGGAAGAAGAAGATTATCTTACTGTTATACAACCGTCCACTAGAGGCAGTGCGATCGCTGCCTCTAGTGGTACAAGAACGGTTGTTTGTTTCTGCTCCTGTGTCAGTTCACTGAACCCTGGAAAACTTTGATGAATAAAGTGGTGAAGAGCTGCTGTTGACTGTGTCTTTATGAAGGATTCATGATGTTCTTGCTGAATTAAACAGCTGTCACTGTGAATGTATTCTTCCATTAGTGGAACATGAAGCTCTGATGAAGGTACATTAAAGTACCATGAGAACACGGTACTTCATGTAAACCTGCAGTTCTGTGAATGAATCATTCATCACTTCCATCCCTGGTCAAATGGACCATCTTCTACACAGACCTCAGTTCAATGCTGTTCTTTAAATACATTTTTAATCACAGTAACACTGACAACAGAACCTTTGACTCCCCTCTCATCGCCCACTCCCTCCCCCCTCCCCTCTACCTCGCTCCACGGCGTGGGGATCCACTGCAGACGTTCGTTTCTGGGGCAGCGCTGCAGGACACAGGTCTCCTGGGCTTTGGGTCGGAGCTGCTGCATGCACATGCTGTCGGGCAGGACCACCGCGCCGGCCCCCGGGTCCGTGCTGTGGCAGAACACGCTGCGTTTCCTCAGCCCGCGGCCACAGGTCTTGGAACACTGTGATGATGGAGAGAAGGTTGGTGAGAAGGTTGGTTCTCTGACTTTAAAAGAAATGTCAAGGCTATTAGAACTAAATCCACCTATAGTACCATCAACACCATTACTACTATCAATACTAGTCTATACTAGTGGCCTGAGTAAACGTGTTAAGTGTGTTTTTCACCTGGTGTCAAATGTATTTTATAAAGTCAAAGTAAAAACCACTGTGGAAACCAGGTATAGTCATCATGACTGGCATTTGATTAATTAGGTCAACAGAGGGCAGCAGAGGGTTTGGTTTGGAGTCAATAAAATTCCTGACCGCATTCAAGTCATTGTCAGTGTGACTGTAACCAGAGTAAAGACAACAGGACTGATCCAACAGAGGAGGAGGGAGAATAAATACAGTAAAAATATGAACATTAATCTAAATGTTATTATCACCAGAAACAACTACATTTATCAAGTGACTATGTATTAAAACGGTATTGTTTTTATTCTGTTCTATTCTGCTCCAAAGAACCCACCTGGGACCAGGATCCTGTGCTCCACTCTGGTGGACATGCCTGGGTATTACACGGCTGCACCTGGGCTGGAGAGAGGACGGGACACAGGGAGTGGACCACGAGCTCGTCCCTCTGGTACGTCACCTTCCTCTGGCAGCGGAGACTCCTGGTCTGTTGACCTCCTCCACATGAACGACTGCAGGACCCCCACTCACCGCTCACCCAGCTGCAGCAGAGAAGGTCAGTCATTAAACACAGGTCACAGGAAACATCTACGTGGAAACATGCTCCCCCTACAGGTGCAGAAGTGAAGTTCCTGTGGTTGTTGATAATAAATGGACCTGTGGACCCTCCTCCTCCCCCTGAAGGTCGACCGTTGCCTCTAAAATAGCAGCAGTTCTGGCCCGGGCTCAGAGCAGGGCAGTGATTAGAGTAAATGACTGGTCTGACGACCACAGGCTGAGAAGACAGACATGGTGAGACGGCAGATGTCTCTGTCCAGTTCTGAGGAGACGCGCTGCCACAAAGAGCGGTTCTCCTCGACGGCCGACCTGCTGCAGGGCAGGAGGACGCTTTCATTCTCCTTCAGAAGCCACAGATGCAGCAGGCAGCCAAACCAGGCAGTCAGACCAGGCTGCAATTAGGAAGCAGCAGCGATGTCAACCACCCAGACATAAAAGTACCGGTTCTGGATGTTTGGCCCGGGGGCTGTTTACCCCCCGTGTGTTTTCCCAGGTTTATAAATAAGAATCCATCATCAGCTGCAGGCCTCCACTGACCGCACCTTCAATAACTGACACTCTGTGTGGTTCAAGTGGGCCAAACCACCGGGGCGGGGACAGGCACAGGCACTCAGAGGAATGTCTACTGAATAAAATGTTAGAAAGACTTTTCACACGTCTCTCTATGTTTGACAGTAAAAGCGGTAGCAGTTAAGGAAGCTGGACTTGGATCCAGAGGGTCCTCGGTTTGAATCCACCAGCTGCCAGGTTACCACTGAGGTCCACTGAGCACAGCACCGCCCCCCGACCCACTGCTCCCCGGGCCTAAAATCGAAACCTAAATTTCTTTCCTAAGACCTTCACTGTCCCCTGGTATCTACAGGACAGCGCAGTGGAGCAGTGGCTCGAATGATGTCACTGCTCTCACTCCAGTTTCTTCACAGTCTAGAAGTTCTGACTCTGACTCGACACCAGTGTGAATGTTAGTGTGAAAGGTCAAGGTCTCTGTATGTGGCCCCTGTAGGGAGGGCCTTCTTGGTCAAGTGGGTCAACCCTCTGACCCGGCCAGCAGATCTCTGGGTCGACCATTGAATCAGCTCCAGAGTAGTCAGCCCATCCTCTGGACCAGATGGTGCATCTCTGTAAATCAAACGGCTCAGCTCATCTTCTCCAACCACAGAACCAGATCCTTGATTTATTCAGTACTTTTGTAACTTATTCCCTTTATTGCTCTTCTTCTTCTTCTTCTCCAACTTGCTCCGTTGCATAATCCTTAGCCGTCTTTAAAAATGCATGCAATGAGTGGAACATTAGAACGACTCAGTTCAGCATTAGAACCTCATTAAGGATGAGGGAACGTTGAGAAGGTTTTTGGCAGAAAAATATAAGAATGATCCAGACATAGAAGCGTTCAGAGCGTTCTACATCTGAAGCACTGACTCTTCACTCTTCACTCTTCACTCTTCACTCTTCACTCTTCACTCTTCACTCTTCACTCTCCATTAACCACTGTACAGATGTCCATATGTCTCACAATTCAAATTCAATTTTACTCCATTTCTCCACAGTTGAAGTTCAAACTCAGAAAAAATCAGAGCACAGTGGACACACACTGACTCCTGTGTGTGTGTGTGTGCGTGTGTGTGTGTGTGTGTGTGTGTGTGTGTGTGTGTGTGTGTGTGTGTGATGCAGCAGGAACAGCAGCACTTACGATGCAGGGCAGGGCTGAGTGTTGCACAGCTGGGAGCCCAGTGTTGGTCTGGTGTGTTGGTTGCACTGAGTGGAGTTGACCTGGACCTTCAGGTCCTGCAGACAGATAGCCTTGGTGGAGATCCGACCTAAGGACGACCCAACACCATGGAGAGAAAGTTAGAACTTTGAGGGGAGATGTAAGAAACATCCAAACCTGGTTCCTGAGGTAAACCTTTCAGGAAGGGACGTGTGATTGAAGCAAACCCAGGTGTTGTGATGTCATGTGATAATCATTATGAGAGAAATAATGGAGATATATATATATATATATATATATATACAGTATATACTGTTATAGACCACTGTCTTATAGATATATTACAAATGAAGATGTAATTCATGTTGTAATGTTATGACAATGACATGGATCAGCCAATCAGAGCGTACGTCACTAGATTCTTATTTACCATTTGATTTAACAAATATCTTCGTGAACATCAGCCTCGTTGGCGCAGTTGGCAGCGCGTCAGTCTCATAATCTGAAGGTCGTGAGTTCGAGCCTCACACGGGGCATACCTTTATGTGAATAATCTTAATCCTCGAGCTAACGATCATCTCAGCATAATTCTAATCCTGTAAATCTCCCAGACAGACAGAAAGTTCATCCATCCAAAGGCAGACTCACCTCCAGCACACGGAGCGGAGCAGTCGGATCGCACCACGGCCCAGCTGTAGTCGGGTTTCCTCTCGGTCCGTGGGAGAGTGTATTCCCACTGAACACCTGGGTTCTTTCCCTGCAGCAGGATCTGAGGAGACAACGGTTCCATCAGAAGGTAGAGTTCATCCATGGAACTGAGCAGGAAATGATCCTGAAGGAATAACTGAAAAGGATCTTCATGATTTTTTATTCGGTCAAAAGGAGGACGCAGAAAACTATACTGTTAGTTTAATTCCTTATGACCAATCTATACATCAAAAATCTAGATATAAATATTCATATTCACACAGCACCACAACCACAGCTCCCTCCACAACCACATGACCAATATTCCAACAAACCAACTCTCACCAATCAGTGTTTCTGTGCCAGATCACATTCTGTCCTGATCCACACACACACACACACACACACACACCCTGAAGATTGGAAGTCTTCTAATGCTACGTACACCCTGCTAACCACAACCACAGAGGGAACATTTTCTGCCAAAACACAAACCTAGACTCAAACATTCACTTCAGCAGGACGTGTCCAACCCTGTCTTCCCCACCGTTGCCCCACGTTCAGACATTTGTTGCCCACAGCCATGATGGAGTCTGAAGCTCCAGATCTGGGCAGGAGATAAAAATAAGCACACCGAGTCCTCACGTCCTCCTGTGGTCGCAGGTCCCACTCCTCAGGATTTACTGGAGACCAGGTAGATACTCAAAGACATGAAGTCAGTGTGTGGTTCCTCAATCTTCCATGTTACTGATTCAGATCTGGAATAAGGACCAGTCAGTCACAGATGGGTTAGTCCTGGTCCTCAGGTCCCACAGGGTTTTAGTTAGTAGTTAGTGGACTAATGGACAGACACTGGTTCAGTTGAATCTGTTCAATGACTGGAGTTCGTCCAAACCTGTGGATACAATTGACTACAGTTGACAACTGAGTTCAAACACCACTGACTCAAATCATTTCATCGACTCAGTTGACAGACTGAGTCACTGAGTCACTGAGTCAGAGTTTAGACCCAGGTGGGTCAATATTTTCACTTGACACAACACAGATAACCACCAGGATAATTATGTTGAGTCAGTTCAATGACATGAGTTAGTTGGTGAGTTGGTTGGTGAGTTAGTTGGTGAGTTAGTTGGTGAGTTAGTGGACTCAATAAATGCAACAGTATCACAGGGGACTGATATGAATTGGTTCAACTCCCTTCACTCAAGTGACTCCAGTGAAGTGAGGGACTCAGAACCACCGGGTCCACAAACTGAACTGAACTGAACTGAACTGAACTGAACCACAGAACCACCACGACTCAGCAGTTCTTCTAACTGAGCCTCCAGAGTCTTCTCAGAAGAAGAGTTCAAGTGAAGCCAACGCAGATGTCACTCCTCGTCCCAGCTTCTCCCTCAAACCTCCAGAAGGAGGTATATTTATATCTCCTTCTCCTCCTCCCACCCTTGTAAACCGCTCCTCCAGCCCCACTCCTCCTCCTCCTCTTCCTCCTCCTCCACCAGCTGTGCACATGTGAACACATTTTCACAGTTTCTCTCCTCAACATTTGGTTTTCTTTAAGTGTTGTAGCCTGGGTGAAGACCCTCCATCACCCTCCCCACCCTCCCTCCCCCCGGGGTCACCCCTCTGTTTGCTCTCTCTCCTTCTCCTTCAGCCTGTGATGGACCAGAGTTGGTCAGATGGTTTGACGTTTTTCATTTGCAGTTTAAATCCTCCATCCTCTCTCTAAGTCCAACATCCAAGATTTTAATTTCTCTACTCCTAATCTTTTAATCTCTTTAATCTCCCCCCTCTTCCCTCGTCCACACCTACTCACCTCCTGTAAGACACATTTGTAGAGACTATAGAGACTTATAGTCTGATCATGTGACCTGCCTCAGATACGACAACGTTTAATGCATCAATATTCAGGTTATTGACAGAAGACACATCACAAGGATCCGTTACAGAGGTGGACAGATGTTTCTATGTTAGTTATTTTAGCAGAGAAGTGGACGGACACACTCTGAGACATCCCCACTGTCCCTTGACAAATAAAAAGATAAAGAAGCATTTTTGCCTGAAAACATTTACAGATCATTATGTTCCAGTTGAACTGATCCAGTCCATCTTTAACCTTCATGGTTTGGAACAAGACAAATGTTGATTTTCTATGGTGAACAACATAAATACCAACCCCATATTCTATCTGCCCAGTAGGGGGCATGGTTCCTATATTCATATCTGGTCATTTTTTACAGATTGTTTCCACTCATAGAAAAATCTTTGTGCTGATTGAACGTGGATCTCGAGAAATAAACTGACATCAACGTTTGAACAAAACACTTCCTGAATAACAGTGACTATTGAACACTTCACTGCAGAACTTCACATCAATACAAACCGAGGACGTCGTCATTTCTATTTTTCCTAAAACCACATTGGACTAAAAGGCCGAAGTCATGGAAAATAAAACCATTGTGTTTCCTAAATAGTTTGGACTCTTGAAAGGAAGACTGTGGCAGCGCAGAAATGATCGCAATGCAGCTAAGACTAAGAATGGACGTCGTCCCCAGGGCACCGTCCTGGAGCTGTCTCTTATACACATCTGGTTGTCATTTTGAAACCTCCACCCTCCTCCACCCTCCTCCACCCGACTCACTCACTCACTCACTCAATCCCTGCTACAGCTACACAGAAAGTGGTCCCTGTTCCCCACCCAGACCTGGTTTTCTCTCAGCCCGTCCCATTCAGACAGATAAAAAAGGAAGAACTGTCAAAACCCATTCCTACTAACGGACATCACCCGGGGACAGCGGCTTACTTCAAACACCAGCGTCTCATTAGTCGGTCCGGCAGCGTAGAGGCTCTCGGGCTGGTTGGACGAGCGCCGATACACGAACACGGTTCCACCGAAGTGAAACTTCCCCGGCCAGTCCACCGTCCAGTCCCCTGTCAGGTGGTACTTCCTTTTGAGGGTGCGGACGGCCAAATAACTGCTGGACACCACCAGCTCCTGGATGTGAATGCTCCTCGCTCCGGGTGGAACTGTTACCACGGAGTAATACTCTGAGGATGAGAAGGAAAAAAAGTAGATTTGTTGAGGACATTTTCCTGCATCAGAGAAGTTGCTACATTTTTATTTCTTCAGCTCAGACTCTGGACCTGGTGTCCCAGCTGAGGTCCAATCCAATCTTGACATCTACAGAACTGGAGGCCACACAAAATGAATTAGCGGCCGTTCTTGGCCCGCAGGCCCTGAGTTTTTTATTGGAGTTTAACCAGAGGAGCTGTGCAACCATTTCTCTTCTTCATTCCTGTTATGAAGATGTTTAGAAACAGTTTTCAAGTCAAATTCCCAGAAGCCTCTGTTACCTGGTCACACACACACACACACACGGAGAGAGAAGAAAACCATGAAAAGGAAACAGGTCTTTACCATTGGCCCAGTGTTGGACGCTGTATTCTCCCCTGAAGAACTTGCAGCTGGAATTGTCTCCATCACAGACTCCACAGGCGTCCAGAGTGGCTTTGGAGCCCAGAGTCTGGTCACAGCCCACTGCCTACAACAACATCACACCTGGTATCAGAACCAGTAGAGTCTAATCGACCAATCACAGTTAAGCTACGAAACACGGCAAAAATGAACTTTTGAAACTGGTGCTAGGGGACAGATGTCTCCTTATTTTCATAGACATAAAGAACCTTTTAGAGGAACCTGGTCTGTCCACATACCTCACACACCCCATCGATGCAGACTCCTCCCTCCCCGTCAGAGCAGGTCGTACCATCTTTGACCTTACTGGACATCGCGAAGAAGAAGTCAAAGTTCTCGGCCGAGCAGTAGAGTTTACAGGTGTCTTCAGCTGCAGAAAGGACGGAGAAGATGAAGATGAAGGTCAGTCAAGGACATGTGGTTCTCTGACCAGTTTAGACAAGTGCCGTGACCTTTAATCTGAAGTGGAACTGTCCTGATCTTCACCATCCACTACCGTAACTTGTCTGAAAAGAAAATGACGATGGGACCAGTGACCGTGTTCTGTACCTGGTGTGTTCAAACCAGACAATTGGACGAGACAGTGACAGTGATGGTACGGAGGGAAATCCACGTGGGGCAACAGGTTTATTCTGTAGTTCAGATCAGTTATGGCTGACAATTCTCTGCAGCCATGTTTGATTAAAATAAATGAGGAGATGAAGGTGACTTGGCCCCAGGTCCCAGAAGGAAGTTCAGACTTTGTTCATTTCTACATCACCTCCCATCCATCAACAGCTTAAACAGGCTGGGACTGCAGCCAAACACACTGCTCTCCCTCCCCTCTCCCCTCTCCCCTCTCCCCTCTCTCTCCTCTCCTCCCTCCTCTCTCCCTTCTCCCTCCTCTCTCTCCCTCCTCTCTCCTCTCTCCCCTCTCTCCTCTCCTCTCCCCTCTCCTCTCTTCTCTCTCCTCTCTCCTCTCTCCTCTCTTCTCCTCTCCCCTCTCTCCTCTCTCCTCTCTCCCCTCTCTCCTGTCCTCTCTCCCTCCTCTCTCTCCTCTCTCCTCTCCCCTCTCTCCTCCCTCCTCTCTCCTGCTCTGTAACAAAGCTGGCCTGCAGGCGTCCCTTTTAAATCCTTGCCCACTGTGTCAGTGAGTGCAGGTGGCTGCATGTCTCCTTCCTCTCTCCCTCCTCTCTCTTCTCTCCCCTCTCTCCTTACTCCTCTCTCTCCTCTCTCCCCTCTCTCCTCTCTCCCCTCTCTCCTCCCTCCTCTCTCCTGCTCTGTAACAAAGCTGGCCTGCAGGCGTCCCTTTTAAATCCTTGCCCACTGTGTCAGTGAGTGCAGGTGGCTGCATGTCTCCTATTCACATTACACACAATGATCTTTTCCTCCAGCTCTTCTGGTCTTAATCACTGCAGCAGTGAAAGGAAAAGAGCTTCTACAGAAGCACTTAATGAAAGAGATTTGGTCCAAGAAAGTTCAGCGTCCTGACAAACAGAAAAAAAAGATCCAGGGAATTAAAGCAAGAAAAATCTTGCCCCGGGCCAATGTGTTTTGTGTTGGTGTAAATGCTGCCGCCTTCTCTCCAAACAATGAGATCTTGTTTTTTTCACTTGTGCAACAGGATCCAGGAGCTCAGTATTTTACATTTACAAAATAATCAGAACCTATGATGGACTGGACAAACAGGTACCAGACAAAAGGAAGAAAGAAAGAAACAGTGAGTGATTATTTAACACATTTACACAAGTGATAAGGAAGAGACCAAAGTTGGTAGACATCACCTGGTAGACAAGTTAGACCAAATAATAATAATAATAATAATACATTATAGACTGCATAATAATATGAAGAAGAATGTATTATGTTAAAATCTTCTTGGATGAGAAGGTCAAGGTCCAGCTGCCTCACCGTCTACTTTCACGTAGGGCTTCCACTTGTAGTACCAGCCTCTGAAGGGCTTACTGTTGAACTCAGCACACTGATGGGCCCTGAAGTCCACACTGTTGGGGGGGCAGGGCCACATGTTGCACAGCTGATTAAAGCGACTGGACCCAGTGCAGAACTTTCCGTTGTTCTGTGGCCTTGAAGACGAGACAGAAAAGAAGAGAAAAGAAAAGAAGAGCTGGAGTCAAACCCAACAGATGAGATATTTCTAGTCTAACTTTCCTAAAGAAGAATCTCTGGCCAACGTTGGGTCCTGGTCTAACACGACCTTTACAGCCTTTAATTAACCCCCTCACCCCCTCACCCCCTGGGGAGTCCTCCCCTCACCAACCAACCATCATCAGATTCTACTCCTGAAGGTCAGATGTCTCACCAGAGGTCACCTGCCTCATCCCTTTCTATGGGAATTCCCACACAGACACACACTGCAGTGGACCAGACATCTGTACCAGTCCATCAGACCACTACGGTACAGATGGAACCGATCCCTTTAATCCCACATTAGGGAAACTGCGCCCCCCCCAGGGGTAAAAAGGAACATTTATTACAAACCTGCCCGTGGCTTCACCATCTCCATGAGTTTAATGTGAAATTGCATTAGAGGATTTAACATTTAGCACAGATTAAAATTGCACTGATTGCCCCCACATCACTGAGCAGCCGCCCACCCACCGAGACACATCAGTATCAACAGCTAACAGTCAGCGTTTAGCTGGATCGGCCTGTTATTCACGGTGGCTGCTACCAAACCATCCTGGACGCCTGAGGAAAGATAAATGGAGCTGACAGCTAACCTGCTTTAAAGGCCTCCACGGCTCCGTCTGCTCCGTCAGCCGTGGAGTGTAATGTGCATCATACGAGAGACGCTCTGTCCCTGAAAACATCCCTGATCCCTCAGCAGGGATTAGGAGACAAGTTGGCTGTGACCGACAGGACGGTGACATCAGCATCTGTCTGGTTGTACGATGGAGACGTGGCTGGGTGTAAATAATCTGACGGTCAATCAGTGAACGACCTCAGAGGAGCAGAGATACTTTAATGGGTCAACTTTTATACCATGAGAGAAAATTTGAAGGGTTAGATTAAGGATTAAGATTAGATCAGTAGAGGACAGGGTGAGACACCCGTCCAGACCATCAGAGGAAAGAGTTTAAGACCAGACGTGGGATAATGTTTGCTCCAACGGCTCCAACTATTTGATTGGTGGTTCAGTTGAGGAGAAGGAAGATGGATGGTCTGGATGAACGACAGGTGAGACTGAACTGCTGAGATACTTTTAGATTTTCTTGCTCACTCTATTGGAGATCTATAGGCAGGACATTTAGGAAAAGTCAGTTCAAACAGAGCGAACCTTCAACCTCTGGACATCATCACTAAAACCTTTATGCCCCGTGTGAGGCTCGAACTCACGACCTTCAGATTATGAGACTGACGCACTGCCTACTGCGCCAACGAGGCCCATGGTGTCCTGCTGCTATGGTCAAACCTCGTCCTTAATTGTGGGGACATTTTTGGCTCAGCTACAACTTTTCAGAGGATTTTTAGATTAAACTTAGATTAGGACAGAATTCAGATCAATTCCTAAGATATGAAAAAATAATTTTCTAACCACTAGGGCACACACAGGCCAAAGTTCTGAGTCAGATGGTGTTTAGTTGGTTTGAATTTGGGTCTGGGTTAAATCATGGATTGAGATTAGGATTAGGGTTAGGATTAGACATTGGAAAGTGAAAGTTGATTTTAGCTAATGATTCAGGTCAATGCATGTGTGTGTGTGTGTGAAGAAGGACAACAGGACAACATGAGAGACCGAGTCATCAGTGAAAAGACGACAAAGACAGGCCGTAAAAAGATCGGTACCTGGGACTGTTACAGGAGCGCTCCTTGTACATCACCCCCCCTCCACAGGTTCTGGAACAATCTGACCACTTGGACCATGACGACCACTCCCCATGGATTGCTCTGGGGCCGAGCTCCCCATATTTAACACACTGACCACGTCGACACAACTAGAATGAAGATGAATGAAGAAAAAAGACAAAATTTACACCTGGACACACACACACACACACACACACACACACACACACATTTTACAAAATACTTTCTAACTATGAACTGTTGGTATATTGTTGGCCCTGATTGAAACCCCAAGTGGGCTGCTTTTGGCCCATGGACCACATATTTGACTCCCTCGTTTTAAAGCATTACAGATCACATAAAAGAATGGTGAGACGACAGTTGTTGTCGTTGCTGTTGTTGTCGTTGCTGTTCCACTGGTTCAGCTGACGTATCTTTTTAACCATGGTTCCTCACCATGTCTGGGCCACAGCTGGTCCCCTCTGCAGCAGGCATGAACTTGGTCTCACATCGATGTCCTGCCCGATGACACCACAGAGATTTACAGATGTCCTGGAGACACGCAGACACAGAGGACGTCCAGGTTTCCATCATAATGTTGTAAATGATCAGCAGACAAACAGACACAGTTGGCTGCCTCTGCTCATCACCAGGAAAACACACCGTAGTCCTGTCTGGGCTGGGATTAGAACCGACAATCCAAGTGTTTAAAGGATGAAAAGCTAGTTTTCTGCTCCCACACAACACTTTTTCCTGTCATTTACTGCGTTATGTTGATATGTTGACGAAGTCTCTGACAGTAAATCCAGAATAAGACAGGAAGAGTCTGAAGACATCACCACAAGCCATCAGTCAGCTAATCTAAATCTAATCTAAGTCTAATCTAAGTCTAATCTAAGTCTAATCTAAGTCTAGTCTAACCCAATCCCATCTAAACTGTATTTTAATTCCAGAATATACAAACTGAAAATACAGTTGTCCACCGTCTGTGATCCTGACCAACATCTGGAGGAGAATATTCTGGATGGAAAAGTCAGCTTTGACATAAACCTCTAACTGACCTTCACAAAATCCAGGCCACACAGTTTGGCTTTGGAGCCAAACTGCCACTTGCACTGAGTGTCGGCATCGTACAGTTGCCCAGGAAGCTGCTCGGGGTATTTGTACTGACCGATCTGCTTGGGCTCGTCCACTAGACAAGAGGCCTGAGATGTTCTGGTAAAAACAGCAAGAAGACCCACGTTAGTGGAACAGAGAGCAAAGAAATGACGTCTGTGAACGTGTGAACATCGCCCTCTAATGGTCAGATTTACCGTAGGAAGTGGCTGAGGTACTGCCGACTACAGGTGGACCAGGAGAAGACGCCGTTGTTTCCAGTCAGGGTGGGAGACATGATGGTTCCTTCTGTTTTCCGACAGGGGTTTCCCTCTCCATCGTGGACCATCCCAAAACTGTCAGAAATGATGATGCATCGAGTTGACCAGCAGGGGGTGACCTCCTCAGATCCCTCAAAAAACCGTTCAGATGTTGTCAGTGAACTTACTTGTGACCAGACTCATGGGCGATGGTGAAGGCCAAGCCCAGGCCCGTGTCCTCGTTGATGGTACAACTCCGGTACTTACTGCACATACCACTGATGGGGGCAAAACCTGCACCAGCAAAGGAACAAATCCAGTCACTGACACGGCAACCTTGTCGCCCCCCAGTGTTGTCAGAGTGTTAGTGCGCTCTTACCCAAGGTGTCACATGGTTCATTCTTCCAGGAGCAGATGTCTAGTCCAGTGAGAAGAACAGCATGATCATGTCGCCTACCACCTTTCCCCAGGAGACCAGACTGCCACTGACAGAAACTGTTGAGGGACTGGTCGGCGTGATGATTTATGTTCAGGCCCAGCTGGAGCAGGAGGCGGGGAAATACAAAGACAGACCATTAGTGACATAGTGAGTCAATCATCTTCTGTATCAGCCTTTAATCTCATCAGCCAATCACAGCGTTACAAAGTGGCTCCACCCTGAAGTGAATCACAGGAACCAGACCAACCCAACGAAGACAGAGTGGATCCACTCACCGGATCTTTTTCCAGTAGAAGCAGACTGACCACCACAATGTTGATGTCCGTCCCGATGGTGCCGTCTTTGAAGAGACTTGAAACCTACGACAGGACGTGAACAAACCCTGAGTAACCCAGATGAACCGTTCTCACTAAGGTACTGCATTTTCACCACCATAAGGCGCCCCCTACCTGCAGTCTCAGTTTCGTGTCCCATGACTATATCTAACACACACATGTTAAAGGACACAGGTTTTATATACAACCCACGCCCACACTTCCCCCTTTAAGGTTCTCATGGTGTCCTCTACCACGTCCGCCGTACAACAACAACACACACAGGGCGCACTGCACATTTATCTATGTTTACCCTATATTCATGAACATACGGTAATAGGTTTGTTAAACAGTGGAAACTAAAATAATGTAGTGGAGTTTCACTCATTAACTTAATTCACAGAGACTGAAGTAAATCAGGAGAATTTTAATGATCATCAAAATTGATCACAGCATCTGACTGATCGCTGGTACAGGTTGGACTTCAACTAGTAGTACAGTACAGTACAGTACAGTACAGTGTAGTCCCTACCATGTTCATGACGGTGAGGATGTAGGTGGTCACGTTGTCCCTGCCATGTTTCTCCAGCATTTTCTTGTCGGCCACCACCAGGGTCTCCACATTCAGACCCCCCACTCTGTTGGAGTCTAAGGGCGAGCGCTTTGCCCTGGCTTGACCTTCCACCCGTGGATTGGGAAACTCATCCGGCAGGATGAAGCGCTCTCCACTGGGGGGCTTCGGTGCAACTACAAGGGCAAACAGATGGAAAGGAGTGGGGAGCGAGGGTGAATGAACGGACTTTCCTGGGATGATGTCTGGAGGAAGGAATAAAGAAAAACATTTCTCCAGGAATTCTTCTTTTTTTTTGGGAAAGATAAGACTGTGATCTAGGAAAGTTTGAAGCCTCAGGACGTGATAATCGTCAAACAGATGAAAGATCTCAAAGAGATTTATGATAAAACATTCTTGATTGATAAGAGAGAGATAATGGATTAGAGTCTTTGTAGTGAAATGTCCTCTGATGGTTTGATGTCATTGAAGATTCATGCTGTTACTGCTGCACCATGATGATCAGATGATCAGATGATGTCATTTTGTATGAAGACAAACACATATTTAGAAAAATAAACATCTTTACATTTATTCTCTACTTTGATCTGGTCACATTTCTTCATTTCAAAGGGGACTGAGGTTCAACCTCCCCCAACACCACTGCACCACTGCACCACTGCACCACTGCACCACCACACCAGTGTTTCTGGGTCAACAATGAAGTGGCTTTAGGTTTGGATGAAACTGTAAAGGATTCTTCAAAGGTGGAAATCAAATCACCTGCTGAATAAGAATCATCTCAGAGCTGCACTGATGTTTT
The DNA here is from genome assembly GCA_016785265.1 of Paraplagusia blochii. Lineage (NCBI taxonomy): Eukaryota > Metazoa > Chordata > Actinopteri > Pleuronectiformes > Cynoglossidae > Paraplagusia > Paraplagusia blochii. Next base: position 25,286 of record JAFBJS010005304.1, read on the forward strand.
ATCTTCTTATAGGTTAATGTTGATTTGTCAGAAACGTGATCATTTCTTTAGGTTTGTAAAGAACCCTGGTAAGAGGGGGCGTGGCCAACTCAAACTGTTGGTTCCACCAGACAGCTGTAGAATCTGAATCTGATTCTTCCTGAAACTAAGGTCCACTGAGCAAGGCACCGTCCCCACTCACCGCCCCCCACTGTTCACTGTGGTGATGGGTTCAATACACAGTTTAACACATTGTGTTGTGTGTTGAGATTCTCTGGAATAATTCTAGATTTTTCTCCAGGAATAGAAGGTTCCCTTACATACATTGCTGGCGGCGTCCACAGAAGTGTTGTCTCTGCTGGTGCTGATGAAGGTCTGGACTCTGTGGTGCTGAGAAGCTGTTGTCTCCTTGATGTTGTTGTGTTTGTTCATCGTCCGTTGACTTTTGGACAACATGTTCCACGGAGCGTTTGTAGACAACGTGTGGGTGGTGACCACTGGGGGCGCTGTAGTTGTGCTGTTTGGCCAGATGTTGAGGTAGTGGAGCAATTAAATATTCCTCCTCAGATACACGAATAAATCCAGACTACAAAAAAGACAGAAAAGAAAAAAAAACTGTGAAGAAAAAACCACGTCAGTAAATAAAGAGTGAGGACAGTGAAGGACAAACATTTTCTTTCTTTCTTTCTTTTACCCAAACCACAAAAATATTCAAATCCATGAACCCTTTGGTTTAACGCCACGTTATATAAAATATGTATAAACCACCTATTATATAAAGCAGCCAAACTCCAGTGGAAACAGTGAGAAGAATGACTGAATTTTATGTTGTTAATTTTAATCTCTCAGATTAAAAATAGCAACTATTGATTTTCTTACGTGACATAAGAGACCTGGTTTCCCAGTAAAACTGTGCCTCAATATGTGGCACGCTGCCATTACTGGTCCACTTTGTTCAGATGTCAGTTCGTCTCTTCACACTCCAATCATTTCTCTTTTTACATCTGTGTCCCATGGCATGCTGGGAGTTATCACAGAACCCCGATCACTGTTGTCCTGACCAGGGTCCAAGTGTCCACTCAAAGTTACACTTGTCCTCACTTTGGGATTCACACAGTAAAAACCCTTTGGGAGAACAGTTTTCAAAGTCCCCAAAATGGCCACTAGGGCACATTGGTGAAGGGACATGACAGGTTTAAACCAGTAGGTTTAGCTGAACCTGCTCATTTACAACATAGAGTCAGAAAATCAGGGTGAGACTTAAGCCGGGGGACACTTCTGGTCCTGGACAAGTGGTCGGGGAGTGGGAGACATGGTGGACCAGGCCTTCAAGAAGACAGCTGACGGGGAGACGTGACAGAGATACTTCGTAGATGGATTCTAAAAGTCCAACTTGTTCAGATAAGAACTTCTGCTGTTAAATATATAAGGAACCTTATACATTAAAAACACAGAGAGTGAGACAGAGACAGAGAGACGGAGAGACAGACAGAGAGACAGACAGACAGAGAGAGAGAAGGCATGTTGGTCAAATTAAAAAGAGAAACCAGGCCCTGGTCCAGACGGGCTGCAGATCCAGGAAATTAATTGGAAGTGAAGCCAGAGTGAGTTCAGGTCAAAGGAGGTGCGTCCCATCAGAACCAGTGTCACGTCTGGTTTCTTCTGTCTTTGACGGTTCCAACACATCGGACCTGTTAGAACACAGACCTCCTCAGAAATTCCCTTTAAAAACATGAAAGACTTTTCCTTTCTGACAACCTCTTCGTCCTCCTCCTCCTCCTCCTCCTCCTCCTCCTCCTCCTCCTCCTGCTCCTCCTGCTGACACACATCACTGTTATCAGCAGGGAGCCCCCCTCCCCCTCCCTCACCCCTTCTCACCCCTTCTCCCCCAACACCACTGCACCACCACACTGGTGTTTCTGGGTCAACGTAGAACTGGCTTTAGGTTTGGATGAAACTGTAAATTCCTGCAGTCATTAAATCTCTCACATCACTGTCTGTCGTCTCATCCATCAAGCTATACATCCTTGACAGACAGACAGGCAGGCAGGCAGGCAGACAGACAGACTCCTTCACTCCTCTCTCGTCCTTGCTGACGGACGAGGACGAGGGGCCGGGCTGGTCCACTTCCTGTCCAGCTCTGGTTCTATTCTGAGCGCTGGAATAAAATAATGTTGTGCTGTGTTTTTGTGGGTAAAGTCACTGCGAGATGTTCCAACAGAAGATCTCTGTTCAGAGGAACAAAGTTGGGGAGAAAAGGCATCAATTGCTCGTCTCTGTATAAACTCTGGCTCCTTTAAAGGTTTCCCAACATCATATTATGAAGCAAATGAGTAAGTGCTTACACGCTGCTAAAGACCGGGGTCGAGTGGCAAGAAGCCTCAAGCTGGTGATTACTGCACTGGCAAGAACATCTGCACGCCGGCTTAGCCAACGGTCACGTGACCAGCGTCTGTGAGGGCGGGGAGGAGGAGGGGGGTGGGGGCTTGAAGATGAAGAGGATTTGAAGACGTTGAAAGGCCGAGTTCCAACAAGCAGAACAGTTCACGTTAGTCTGACTCAATGACCCATGTTTGTATGGAGATGGAGTGGGAAACAATAAGTCTATGAAGAAAAGTTCAACCTAATAATAATGATCTGAAACATTTGGTTTTATGAAGAAACCAAAGAAAATAACAGACCAGACACCGACACTGTCTGACCCTGTGACCCTGTCGTCTGGACCACGGCTGATCATGTGACATCACACAAAAAATATAAATATATTGGACAATGGCTACCAGAGGGCGCTGTCCACAAATCAGGAAAACTGAAAACAAAGATTGTAGAACTAGATATCAGAAAGACATGAGCACAAAAATCCCAGAGGTGATTCCAGACCGTTGGGCCACAAAACACTGTAAACACTTTGTCTGGAAGAACCATCAAATCCAGATCAAACACATCAGGGTTGTGTTCAACTAAACAGGATCAACTCCAACAGACATTTGTTGTGTTCCATGTTTCCTTCTAGAGTAAATGTTGGTTCTTCTCACAACTTCAATGTTACATTTCACTGAGCAGTTTTCCAGCAGATGATGATGAGTTCAGTCTGCGTTTGTCACATTGGATGTTTAAAAAGTCCCGTTTGTTTGTCACAGCAGTTTGTCGTTTTACTTTATGCAAAAACACAGAGCGAACACAGCATCTGGGCGACGGATCTAAATGAACAACATCCTCAGACGTTTCTGCGGAGTTTGAACAGTTGAGCTGAACAGTGTGAAAAGGTTTAATCACAGGCCACAGCTGTTGCTACTGTAGAGTCTGTGAAAAGGCCACAGTCGTTTACAATCTGTGCACGAATCACAGAGAATCTGGAAAAACCTCTTCACTTCCAGTACAAATGACCAGGACCACGGTGTGTCAATAGCCCAGGGTCTGAGGGTCGTTGTCTGGGCCACATTAATTGTCTTTGAACGACCTCACGTCGTCGGGGGAGCAGAGAGAAGAGGAACTCATCGGACAGACCAGTGGTCGGTCATTGGAAGCCTATGGGCAGAACCACACTCGTTATCCACAGTAGGACACAGGGGGGCGACGGCTGCACGGGTTCATACAGATGGAAATGTCCTCATTCAGTGCAGTCTTCAGTAACAGAGTCACAGTCTCTTAAAGGACGTTGTCATGTTAACGACAAACTGTTTTCATTTGAATGAACAAATGTAAATGTGGCAGCAGCAGAGATCCACCGACACCAGCTTGTTGCACGTTGTTGACTGATAGCATCTATCATGCTCAAAACGCCCTACGAGAGGCGCTGCAGTTGAACCAGAATCGAGAGTTCTCCCTTTAAAGTTCTAATTGGTATTTCTATTATCCCTTAATTTCCCGGGGGATTCTCCTAATGAAGATGACTAATTAAGTTAATAAAGTTTTATCCATCTATCTGTCTATCTATCTTCTATTTGGGACTTGTAAATTGCATTACTGCCACCTACTGGTTCAAGTTTGTTGAGTTGATTTATGGTTGATTTCAGCAAAAGGGAAACAAAGAAAAAAAAACAAGAAAAATTGCTGAGCCTATTTAATCATTACAAAATACAACATAGAGGTTTAAATGATAATATAATTTTAAATGGAGACACAATAGGAAGATAAGAAAAACGTAGTTTTCCAAGGAGAGTTCATGACATTTTAAAGTTGGAAAAGTTCCATGGAAATAAACTAAATCGAAATTAATTTCTAGGAATAAAACAGATATTTAAGAACTGTAGCTTGGCTCTCAGCAGGAAAATTTAAATACTAAATACCAGACTAATTCCTATAATTCTCATTTACACAGCGCTCACTGCAGTGATACAGTGGCTAACAGTGGCTAACAGAGGCTAACAGTGGCTAACGGAGGCTAACAGAGGCTAACAGATGCTAACAGGGCTTTGTTTGACCCGAGCAGCAACAGAACACAACAAAATTGTTTTCCGGAAATGTTCTTTCCAATCCCGGCTGTGTCATTAAACTTCATTCTTTTTTTATAACCATTCTATTGTGCAGCTGGTAGAACTCCTGCCTCGGGAGTAAAGAGCAGACAGACGTCGGTTAGATTCCCAGCGGGACCACCATACTTCCTGCCTCCAGGGGGCAGATTGTTGCAACACAAGACTTGTGCGGTCAATAAAGTTCAAAAATAACAATTATTATTTTGTGCCACTGAGATAATGTTAACATCATCATCATCATCATCATCAGCTGGAGAAGGTTGTTTTCCAAAGGTGGAAACCACTGGTCCACATCTACAACATCTGCGTCCCAGCGCCTCCACAGGCCCAGCAGCAGCACTGCGCCGTAAACCAACATGTTTGTCCCAACAACAACAGCAGCAGCAGCACAGTGAATTTGTCAGCGTGTGTCGGATCAGCGCCGAGGCCGCCTCGCCACGGCATCAGTGGAAATAAACGCAGCGGTGACAATAGTAGGTCAGCGGTGATGCATGGGTTCTGTTTGGAGAAGTTGCAGCTTCCACTTCAGGACCTGAACACCGTCCATTAGTTTTCCATGAGATGTAAAAAGTGCACACACAAACACGCTGGTTCCACACCCATGCTGAGAACCTGACCTCCCTCTCCTTCTGGCATCTAACAGCGGGCACTTCATCACTGTCAACATGCAGACCACCAGGGAACTGCTCCGGGCCACTCTTCTCTTGTAGCGCCAGAGCTCGGCTCTCCTCTGCGGCCCGGCCCGGGCCCAGACCCTGAATTATGGCCAAGCCGGATCAGAACATCCGAGTGGGAAGTTGTTCCAATTTGTTGGCCTTTCTAGAGAATGGACAGGTACAAATGGGCTGAGTTGTGCCTGGAAATCGCTCATTCAAACGCCATTTTTACACCGGGAATTCTGCAGGGACTTAAAGGACAATGGCAAACACACACATCAAGTCTCCTCTCTATTCCCAGCACAACCTCTGAGTTATGGTGCGCCGTCTGTGAGCTCCAGCAGAACTCTGAAGGGATTACGGCATTGACATCTTAAATATTCCAACAGAGCTGCGGCTTTTGGGCAATTGTTTTGCTCTTCAGATGTAATTTACTCGTCTTGTCAAAACATGGATGTCATTTACACAAGGGCTGAGGAGAAGAACAGAACTTTTGGGGGAAAATATCAATTTAAAGAAGAAGTAAACTGTGCTAAAGCTGGACCTTCACTGACTCAAACACAAGAATCACGTATTTCAGGAAATAACAGAAGCTCGTTGTAAACCAACGTTGTCAAAACCATCAGACTGGAGAAATCTCAGCGTCCACTAAGTGAATGAAGATGATAGTTTTATAACGTCTGTCCAAACCAGGACACAAACACTTCCAGCTGCTCACACTGTAGGAGTGAATCTCAGGGTTTGTCCACACACAGATGAACTTCCACTCATGACACATGTGACTCCTGTGTCTGGAAACCAGACTGACTGTGATGATGAGGAGACTGAACTGATGACTCAATGAGTTGAAGAAAGTTCCACTGATCTGACAGAAGCTCATTGTCCAAGAAATACAATATTTATGAGAAATGGATCAAAAAAATAATGTAATATTAACATTTCCTCAAAAATATATTGTAAAATAGAAACAAAGAAGATATAGATTAGAGGAGGAGATCGGAGAAGGAATGTCTCTTCTCGTTCTTTCGTCTTCCAGGTCCAAACAACTAGATTGGTCCAGATCTGAGCTCGGCCCAGATCTGGACCAATGTCTAAAACAGGCTGGTCCTGGTTTGGCCCAGTAGCTGGTGTTGACACCTCTGGGCCATTAGCAGGCAGAGACCAGTCCAGAACCTTCATGTCAGACACGTCCTCCTCCTCGTCCTCCTCTCTCCCCGTGGCTGTTTGAAGGAGACGGTGACGTAAAGACACAGAAAGCTGTTTTTCTTTCTTCCTCTCACTCCATTTCTTCTCCAAAGCTCTTTGACATGAACTACATCCATCTCCTCCACTCTCCATAAAGAGACCATCCAGCCTCCTTGGGAGCTTCCACCCAGGACAATGAATTCCCATTATTCTCTCAGAGAAGTCCACACCCCCGTTGGCTCCCACCGTCTCCCTCCTCACACATTACTTCCCAGTTTTGCTTCTCCTTGTCTACGTCCAACATCTGATGTTCTTTTCTTCCCTCACTTTCTCCTGACTTGTTCTTCCTTCTACCTTGGCTCACACTCCGTGTCCGTCCTCCCAGCTCTGGCCTGTCGTTCTGTCAAATCTAAATATTATGGCCTGTTTACGTCTCTCTCTGTGTCTTTAGCTTCACAGGAGCCGCAACATGTGAAAAACATCTGATTTGTTAAATCCTCAGACTGAAGATCAGACACAGTTTACAGTGGAGTTTAGGATTTGGTCAGAATTTTCCTGGAGCTCATTTGGTTAAAAAGAATCGAAAAACAGTCACGTTTCTATTACACAATATTTTATTGGCCGTAAAAAAGTGTGTGTTGTCCTTGTAAGGACTCTGGGTCCTGGATCAAACCCACTTCCCTCCACTCCAGTCCGCTCCACCTCAGCGTGGTCTTCACACCACACTGAACTCTCACAGATGATTGTAACGGACCAGAGACGGTGGAGAGACACTTACGGTCAACAGGGAGAGCGTCACTCCATTTTCAGACTATTTGACAGCAATTACCTGGTAAAGTAGAAAAACAGGCTGAAGGACAAACACAGACGGAGGACAATTTCTCTGCTCCTAATGGAAGGAGAACCTCACAGAGGGACTCATGATGAATCTCCTCAGTCTCACAGAAACCACTGGTCCTTAAAGCATCACCAAGGTGTTCCCACTTCTCCTTGATTTATTTTTTTTTTACATTTGTTGCCAGTGATCGGGACATGGTCCAAATGAAATATTGATCAGTTGGTAACAAACCTACAGGGGGCAGGCTTCTCCTGTCTTTAAGCCCCTTATTTCTGTTGTTCAGGTGTCAAACATCACACAAAAACAAAACTTTCTTTCATAGATTGATGGACAACAACAACATGATAGTTAAATGATGGGATTAATAATCTGGAAGATTCTCAAGAAAATGTCCATCAGTCTCCATCAGGGAAAACGTCTCCTCATTGTCACAGTCCTATTGTTATTATTGTCCATATGCTTCATAATGTCTCCTTTGACCCTGTCTCACCTTTGCATTTTTACCATCTTTGAACACAGGGTCAGGAGGTTCTGATCATTTTGCTTTAATTCTGTCTCAGCTGGAGTCCATTTGGACTAAACGTCAATGTCAGAAGAACCAAGACACAAGACGAGGACAGGAGTTCAGATAATGGGTCTTCAAAGGCTTCAGTCGTGAGAAGGTCACTAAGTCCTGGTGGTCGGTGCTGAGTCCATGGGCTTCTGTCATTAGGGGACGCTCGTCCCCCTGAATGGGACAATGCAAAGATTAGCTGTTCCAGCCAGGAGCTCAAACTTCAGCTGGTTTAAACCTCTTTATGTCCTCCAACAAGGGAGGACATAAAGAGAGGACAAAGAAGGGGAGGAGGAGCAGCAGGAGGAGGACCAGGAGGTTCAAGAAGTGGAACCATGAATGGAAGTCAAGGCTTCATAGAATGTACAAGGGTCTGGAGGACCACTGTGTCCCTTGTCCTGTGTCCTGTGTTTATGACTGAAGAACAAGTGAAAAAAGGTTTGTTTGTCCAAGACTGTGATCAGGACAGAACTGAACCACAGTTAAAATCTGGTAAAAGTTTTGTGGTGTGGCCTGTACTCAGAGTACACAGTACTACACAGAGTACTGCACTGAGATGAGTACAAGAGAACAGTAGAAGTAGAATAGAACTCCGACACTGAGGTGGTCCTGCTCTGTGGTGTCAGATGTGTCTCCTTCTCACCCTTCAACTCTCTGTCTCTTCACGTCTCACTAATGTTCACGGAGGTTCTGGACAAAGCAGCAGTAACTGATGCTCACACTCATGGTCGATGATGTCATCATTCTGGCACAGTCCACTATCAGAATAACTGGGTCACGAGGAGAGACAGGGATTTAAGGACATGAGGAGATTAAAGTATGGATGGAGGAAACGGAAACTCCACAGAGAGTGAAGGTCCTGGGAAGACGTTCTGGTCCCTCAGGCAGTCGAGGGTGAGACACAACAGAAGTAACAACTGTCATACTTGGTACTGGACTGGACTGGACTGGACTGGACTGGAGACTAGAAAAACACCAGGAAGCAAAGTATTTTATACTAATTATGTCTGTGATAAATGAACTTGAACCCAGTGTGAACTGTGTCCACACTGGGGACATCAGTCAGAACAGACAACACAACCACCAGCTGAATATGGAACAATATATAAGACAGACGCTCATACAAGCAAAAATGTCTACGCCCAACATGGGGTTCAAACCCACAACCTTGAGACTAAGTCTCATGCTCTACACACTGAACAAGTCGAAAAACATCCACAGGACACAAAGACATGCCGGTGGACATGGACAGTACTCACCAGTCCAGAGCAGGTGGAGATGGCTGCTGACGAGGCTGAGAGATTCCGGACGTTTCCTTGATAAAAGCAGTTGTTCAAACCTGCGGCCCGCGTCACTGTCGTGGTGCCGTCCGCGCCGAGGGTCTGAACGGTGAAACCCGGTCCGATCACAGAGGACGGTCGCAAGTCCAGGTGCAAGTCCTGCCCAAACGCAGACAGACGATAGTGGAGCGGTGAAGAGACGGCCCGTTTGACCCGACGGTTCTTCCTGGAGACGTCGTGGCTCAGGTAACTCCCATGGTAGTCCACCTCCACCGGGACGACAAACACGTAGTCTGGGAGGGTGAGAAGTTCATGAGGACATCAGGCTTATAAGAAACACACAGGAATATAAACCTGGGGTCTCAAACATATGGACTGTGGACCAACACTGGTCCGCTTAGATCTACATCTTGGTCAAGTTGAAGTTTTTAAACATTAAAAAATAAATCTATTAAATCTAAAAATGTTGCCTTCTGTTCCCTTGACTTTGAAAACAAACATGGACTCTGGTATTTATAAGGAGTAATGTGACATCAAAACACTGTATGTGGCTCCTGACGCCCACGACTGGTTCAGAGGGTTTCAGATTTGACATAAAATAATAATAATAATAATAATTCCAATTAACTAAATAGTGTGAGCACCAGTGGTGATCTAGTGGTTGAGGTCCCATCTTTAGTCCAGGATAAATCAACAGTTTTTCAGAGCTTTTCCTCCTGGACGTCTCAGGACGTTGACGTTAAAACCAACAACCCCTGAGACTGTCATTCACCCCCTGATCCTGTGGTGTTTCTGGACTGTGTGGAGGCTGAACCTGAAGAAAACCCCACAACCATCAGTGGGACTTGAACTGCTGACCTTCTCTCCTGTGAGGCTCTCACCATAACCACTCTGCTCAACTTTACTCTTGAGCACAAAGTATTCTAGTCATTATCCATGCAACATCATCACTGTGAGGTAGAGGAGGGACACATCTAGAAATGTCCCCGACACTTTCTCTGTCTCTTTGTCTCCAAACACTGGAGCTGCGCCAGCTGGAAGGAAGGGACGGGACCAGGAGCGGAGAGGAACCAGCAACTCACCCAGGTCTAATCCGCGGCTGTGGCTGTGGCTGTGGCTGTGGCTGCCAGGAGCCGAGGCGGAGCTGTGGCCGTGGGAGAGATGAATGAGCAGCGTCTGCAGAGAGAGAAGGAACATCAACGGACAAGCAGCAACAGGTTGCAGGGAAGTGGAGTCAGAGCCAGGGAGGTGGGAAGGAGGCTGCGCTGGAGCGAACACAAAGGTTGAGATGAAGAATCCACTTCTGATCACGTGCCTTCAGAAGATTCCAGGTCAGGATGTTGGTGCAGAGGAACCTGGAGGAGCTGCGGCCGGGCGCGGGCACCGGAAGAGTCCACATCAGGAGCAGGAGACAGTCCATGCTGATGAAGAGGAGGAGGAGGAGGAGGGTGATGATGATGGTGACCTGCAGGATCTCGACTCCTCACCGTGACCTCCTCACACCGCGCGCCGTAAGACGTGACGTGACGTCACGCATCGTCAGATTCAGGTGTCGTGGCTGCAGCGGAGAGAGGAGTGAGCGCAGAGTCGGAGTCACGGCATGTGTGTGTCTGTGTGTGTGAGTGTGTGTGTGTGTGTGTCGGTAATTACAGTGAGGAGCGACTCACTGAGAACGGCCTTAAGGATGGAGTCCGTGTCATCACAGATCAGCCAATCACAGCGCAGCTCCAATAACCCGGCGCAGATGAAAGAGGAGGAACTGGAACTGAACTGAGAGAAGAGTCTACAGTAGAAACAGGTGTGAACAGGGGCGGTCCTACGAGCCCTGGACCACCCCCGTCCCCCGCCCCCCAGGTCCTCCCTCCAAAAGTATAACCCTGTGTGTGGACAGTTTATATGGATACTCTCCTTATATCCACATATATGACGAGGAGATAAGTATATACTGTATATCTGCATGTATAAAGGAGTGTCTGCTAAGTCACAGCCTCCTAGTGGCTGGTGGTGGTCCTACAACTGTAGCATATTAGTCTAAAAAACAAACACAAAGAACTGGAGGAACTAAAGTGACATCACATCATAAGATGCTTTGATAAAAAAAAAACACCTTCAGTTGAAGGAAAAAAATACAAGTTACAGTAAATTACAGTAAAATTAAATAAAAATACATAAGAAAAAGGTGAGAAGTTGACAGTAAAATACTTATCGCTCCAGGACTAGCGCCCCCTGTGGTTATTTTATAAGAGTGAATTGTGGTTGATGGGTGAAGGTCAATGACATGACTACAGTCACAAGAAGATGTTAAAGGTGGAATGTGATACATCACAATGAATTGATGCCTGTTTTTGATCCATGACTAAAGGAGTGAATTCACTGACGTCTGTAGAAGTGAAATCATGTTGGATTTAACTCAGGTTTAAATAAACACACAGAAGAAAAATAATTAATATATTATTTTTTAAAAATCCAGGTACAGTGTTCACCTACAAGTATAATTCAAAACATGAAGACAGAGGCAGAGCTGCAGACGTTCTCACCCAAACAGTCCAGACCTGGAGAACGTCAGCAGAGAAGATGAAGCAGAGCTGAGCTGTGATGAAGACAAAAGGCATAAAAGATGAAGAACAGCAAGGTTTACATCAACACAGATCTAGAAGAGCACCAACCCTCCCTCCTGCACCGTCACCTCCATCAGGCCGACTGTAGGAAGTTCCATATTCATGCAGAATATGAGTCACGGTCTGTTGTTGTGCCTCCACTCCTCAGCCTGTCACTGCCTGTGTTTGTCTGCACCTGGTGGAAACATCACAACATTTGGAGAAGATGCTAATGAAGTGGAGGCTACATCAGCGGTGGAGTTCTTCAGACGTCAACAGGAGACTCAGGTCGGTGACTGTCACAACACCAACAGCCTCAGTTGGTGTTTCTACACCCACACATTTGATGAACTGAATTTCAATAAGTGACGTCGGCCGATAAGAAGGAACCTGGATTTGCATTATTACATCATAACATCAACCAGATCATCATTGGTTAGAACCTGAAACCTTGTCGACCCCAGTCTGCTCCCTGATCCACTAAGCCACGGCTCTGGACACTAGTGTTTAAATTCTGTTTGTTCTATTTCTGGTCAGGGAAAATAATTAAAACTATTCTCATAACAAACATTGTGGTCATGAAGTCACAGGATGTAATGACCATGAGTCTTGATCACATGACCTCCCACCTGGTTCCTGTCTTGACCGGACTGGACTGGACTGGGTTTCAGTGGTGGCTTCTTCTTGTCACACAGCACAGTAGAGTATTTACTGTCCTGCTGTCCACCTGTGGTGGTTGAGGATCACTGTCTTAATAAATCATTCTGTGATTATCATCTATTCCAGTCGGTAACATTATTCACTAGTACGTGATAAAAACAAAACAACATTTAATTTATCAGGTTAACAAACTCGTCCAGTAAATGACTGTGGGTCACATTTGGCCCCCGAGCCCTAAGTTTGACATGTGATTTACACAAACCTGATTGAAAGTTTTTTTCCTACAAACTCCTGTCTCTTATACACATCTGGCTTGTTCTTGAATCTCTGTGTTTTATTATTAATGTCTATTGTGGTTATCGACCCAAGTCTGCTCCCTGATCCACTAAGCCACCGCTCTGTCACTGTCTTAATAAATCATTCTGTGATTATCATCTATTCCAGTCGGTAACATTATTCATTAGTATGTGATAAAAACAAAACAACATTTAATTTATCAGGTTAACAAACTCGTCCAGTAAATGACTGTGGGTCACATTTGGCCCCCGAGCCCTAAGTTTGACATGTGATTTACACAAACCTGATTGAAAGTTTTTTTCCTACAAACTCTACGTAATTATTAATCATTAACAAACACAATGAGTCAGCCTGTTGTGCCCCCTTCAGCTACAAGAACCTTATTTTGGGAAACACTTCCTAACCTATGACATAAAACAATTTGAATTTGAATGAGTTTGTGACATGAAGTGAACTGAACTGCAGGTTTTGGTTGATTTTCCGACAGGTTCAGTGTCTGAGCACAGAACAAACCTCTGTTTAAAAAGATATTTTTCCTTCTTTTCATGTGGCGCTGATTCCACAGCTGCAGAGTCAGAACCCGACTCTGTATCTGCTCCTTATTTTGGACCATGTAATTTCTCTTCTATCTATGGGATATTTGGGCAGAATCGGTGTCTTTTCTCCCTGAGGTTATTTCTGGGTGTGTCCGTCCCTGTGGTCAGCACCACTTTGACCAGAACTCACGTTTTCACCTCGGTCAGACTGGGGGAAACTCTGTCATCAGGGGCAGTGGTGGGCAGATGAACCTCCTCAACTTTGTTGTTTTTTTTTAAATAAAAAGTGTGAAGATCTTACGGTGGACTTCACAGATGCTGCCAGGTCACTGTGGACATTTATCTGCTACTGCTGGGACACTGTCCTCTACTGGGGCAATTAAAGATGTCAACAAACAATACTGAGCTGCTGAGGAATTTCTTTCTTGTCCTGTGGTCCTTCAGGACTAGACCAGGTCTACAGGACCGAGTGTCAGCCATGATATATTATTGATATGAATATTATCACTGACCAAAAGAACACACACATCCTACACACTTTCTGACTCAGTCTGCATCTGTATTTTGGTCACTTACTGTACAAGTTACTGTAACTGTATTTTCTGGACGATGAGTCGCTCTTTGGTTCAACCTTAAGTAAATCATTTCACATGTTTGTTACAATTACTCAGAGAGCCACTAGAGGGCACTGGAGCAGCTTATATCTCCAAAGTGACCTAATTGCTGGGTGGCTTTTTAATTCAGCCTTGGCCCAAATAATGTTAATAATTTATGTTGTTGTTTTCCTTTTGTTTGTCCCCTGCACCAGCTGTAGTGGGTTGTTCACTTCTTCCTCCAACATCACCTGGACCTGGAACCCGGCTGTGTGTCGGTCCAGTCTTCAACCCTGGTCTGTTGGTCCACAAACTGAGACCAAAACAGGAAGACAAGAAAGACGATCGTTAGTCTGTGTTTAAGAAGTTTCACATCTGAGGAAGATATTTACAGAAGGAAACGACAGCAGTAATCATCTCATACCTCACCCTGTGTGTGTGTGTGTGTGTGTGTGTGTGTGTGTGTGTGTGTTGGGATTCCCCTACTTTCACTTTGAAGTCGAGGGAATCATTAGATGAAAAGGGAGATGTCATCAGTCGTCAGCTCGGTGCCAGAAGTCGGAGAAAAAAACATTTCCTCTTCCGTCGACACCTGAGGTTCCTGTCTTTCCTCCAGCCGAGGTGTCGAGGTGTGTGTGTGTGTGTGTGTGTGTGTGTGTGTGTGTGTGTGTGTGTGTGTGTGTGAGAGACATGGTGGTCAGTGATCATTTCTCCTTCTACATCCTGACATGACCATCTATTACCAATAATTCAGTTCAATATTAATAAACTTTTACCTCAGGTGTCAGGCACCTACAGTATTGAACATAAACCTTTCACATTAGTTGATTTTCTTGAGAAGGTTTTAAAGGTTTTATTTCTGGACCTTTTTATTTCTCCCTGAACTTGTCATGTTGTCTGTGAGACTTAAACCCATTAAGTCAGGAGACCAAACTTGTCCCACTACAGCACCATGGTGGACCAACTCTGGGCCACGGACCACAAGTTGAAAAACCTCAGTTCTACCAAATACTTTACAAACCAAGGTGTAGAACAGTTTTGATTTTTGCACAGATTGAGATTCTTTTTTTTAAACAGGAAGCAAAACAGATGGTCAAATGTGAATATGTCTCAAGGACGATGGTCCCGTCCAGCAGGAACCACAGTTTGGTCTGAAGACGACTTGTGCCGTTGCAGTTCTAAAGGAACTGGAACTTATTTCAGCTCCGTCAGAACTTCTGTTACTCACGTGTCTCGTCCTGACAGTGCAGTGTCTCAGTGAGCAGCTCAGCCTCAGTCACTGCCAGTGGTCGGAAGCCACAGCTTCTTTCCAGCTCCCTGGAGTCCAACAGACAGACAGACAGACAGACAGACAGAAAGACAGACAGACAGACAGAGACAGACAGTGAAATGGATGGACGACCCAAAATTAGAGCCTGGCTGGCATTAAAGGATAAACATCTCCTGTAAAAATAAACCCCGTGGCCAAGGGACGGAAAAGGCAGAGGGTTCAACAATGTGCAGCAGAGAAGAGGCAGTTTCCTGCTGTCAATAGTCTGTCTGTCTGTCTGTCTGTCTGTCTGTCTGTCTGTCTGAGACCTTTAGTCTGTAGACTGTGTCAGTAGTCTATCGATCTGTAGACCAGTGTTTCTCCTCCTTTACTCCTCAACAGAGAAGATAAACTGGCAGGAATTGAAGAAAGACACAGACTCTTCTTCAACAGATCTGATCATCTGTTTTTCAAGCTTTCACACCAGTTTGCAGAGTTGGTGTGTGTGTGTGTGTGTGTGTGTGTGTGTGTGTGTGTGTGTGTGTGTGCATGTGTGATGACGGTACCTCTCTTTAGGTCACTTCATCAGCGAGGCCCCTCCATCTTTTGTCCTCTTCTCTCTCACTGTATTTCCATTTGCGTGTTTCCATTCATTCAAATGGAACACACACACACACACACACCACACACACACACACACACACACACACACACACACACACACACACACACA
>JAFBJS010005304.1:41185-94583 GCA_016785265.1 Paraplagusia blochii
TGTGTGTGTGTGTGTGTGTGTGTGTGTGTGTGTGTGTGTGTGTGTGTGTGTGTGTGTGTGTGTGTGTGATGACGGTACCTCTCTTTAGGTCACTTCATCAGTGAGGCCCCTCCATCTTTTGTCCTCTTCTCTCTCACTGTATCTCCATTTGCGTGTTTCCATTCATTCAAATGGAACACACACACACACACACACACACACACACACACACACACACACACACACACACACACACACACACACACACACCACACACACACACACACACACACACACACACAGGGTATTGCTGCACCATAGAGTCGTTAAAAGGATCCTAACCCCTGGTTTGTTGTAACTTTCTCATTTTTTTTTCTGTAAAATGTGGAGACTTTTAAATCCCTCATTCAAACACACTTCCACTGGGGGGCGCCACCTCATCATAGGTGCTGGTGTTGCAGAAGGGACTGTTATTCTGAAAAGGTCAGCAGCCATTCTTCTGCACTTGCTATAAGTAATCATGAGTGAGTCTACACTGCATAACAGAAACAATCACATAGCGCCATCTAGGTTATTTTTTCAGTTTCTGACCTGTGACCTTTCAGCTACAATGAACTACGTTGACAGAAGTATAAGATGGTCCACCTGACCAGAGGTCCAAGACTGATATTACCTGGATCTGAACACCTGGTCATTTTTCTGCTGAAGAGCGCCATCACCTGTGAGAGACCCAGACAGCAGAACTTGTGTGCACTTTAAAACTCCATCTTCAATCATGTTCTCGCGCCCGACCGTCCACGCCGAGGACAGCAGCATGAAAATTGGCAGCGTTTCCACTCAGAGAAGAGGGAATTGAAGCAGATGAGAATTCAGGGATTCACCGCCGGCTGGTACTTTTCATCTGGGCTGTGGTTTGGGCCCAGACTGGTTTCTGTGTCAGAATCAAAGAGAGTCAGAACTGAGAGTCATTCATTCACACTTCAGCGCCGTCAGCTGAAAACGCAGCTGTAGGTGATAATCTGACACCAGAGTGAAAAGAAGAGGACGGGAAACCAGAGCAGAGTCAGAACAACTGTTGGTTCCATCACCGAGTGACGAGAAGGAACACGACGAACACAACGACGTGAAGGAACGACGGAAAAACCACTGAACTCAGAAAGAAATGATTTTGTCAATTATTATTGCGATGGTTGAGACTGTGAGTAACAGGAGCTGCAGTGCTGCCATCTAGTGACTTTCACTCTAACCTACAGCTGTTTATCCCCAAAACCCTTTTAGACCAACACATACACAAGGCAGGCGTTGTGTTATTGGGTTTTCATCATCATATATATAATATATTAGGCCTTATGACAGGCCAATAGGGTTGGACGTCCCTCATCCCACAATCAAGGTCCAACTGAGGTCCTAATAAAGACTCTATAAAAAGAATACATAAATAACAAAATTATATAGCATAAATAAGAATAAATTAAAATATAATATATACAACATAAACAATATATATATTATATAGTTCACTTCATTAAGAATGAATAGAAATGTATCTTTGAATTTTTTAATTTTGTAAATTTAAAATAAAAATACATAACCATTGATAAAATAATAAAATTACACTGTAAAAACATATGTATACATAATATATACAGTATATATGTATATACACACACACACACTACACATACTCTAATAAAAGGTATGAAGAAAATATAAATTGTACCTGTGCCTGAAAATATATGGAGAATATAAGGTGTATTTACAGTCTGTGGTGGAAGTTGCAGTGTTTTAATACTGTAGTCCACACTGAGTGTCAACAATCATGTGACCTGTGATGACATCATAACCAGGGTTGTTTTCTGTAGATGAGAGGAGTTGAAAGAGACGCCGACATTGAGCTGAGAAACACAATCACTGCTCATTCGCTCCAATCAGGGCAGAAAATCAGGAGACAACAGACCAACGGACTGGACCGGACTGGACCGGACTGGACCGGGGACACACACACACACACACACTCACTCTCATAGACACACACTGATGAGGACCGCCCTCCTCAGGCCCTGGCAGCACTTTAAAGAGCTCAGTGAATCAGAGGGAAATACTCCAGGCCTTGATTGTAATGGACCAGTCAAGCTGTGTCACCACTAGGAGGCCCCCTACATCAGGGTGGAGGAGTGGGTGGAGCTGCTCAGAGGTTGGAATTCCTGGTCATTTGTTTCCTTTTCCTGTGTGAAGGACTGAAGGACATTCTGAGGTCCAGTCCTTGATGATCAGACCTCACTGTCCCTCATTGACACTCACCCATCAGTCGTCTCACCTTTTCCAACGTCATCTCCAAACTGCTCCACCTTAACTGTCCCTCAGGTCAGCTCATTTCTATTCCTGTCCATAAACATCTCAGCATCTTTGTCTTCTCAGGACTGTGTCTCCGACCACTGGACAGAGACCTTTCTCTCCAGATCTGAAAAGAAGAATTCATTTCACTGGAAACAGACATTGAACCTGGAACAACAGATAAACAGAGTCTTCATCTGGTTTCTTTTCAGTTCCTTTTTATTTTATCTTTTTTTTTTTCACAGATCAACAGAAAACTGTGCTATGGTATAGACAGGACATGCAGACGCGGCCCGTCCCTCCCTGTAATCTGTCTGTAACTGCTTTGGATTGGGATTATATTCCTATTCCTTCTTTTTCTTTGGATTGATCCCTTATTTCCTATAGATGGCGCAGAGAAGACTAAAAACATTTCATCTTTTTTTTTTGACGTGTCATTTATCTCATCTCACACAGACCTTCTGTCCATCTGCTCCTGACTCGGCCCGTGTCCAATTTTAGGACCATTTTTGGGCCTGTTTCACATCATCTCACAGGCCAATTAGAATGATATTGCGAGCCAGATTTGGCCCCCGGGACAGAGTTTGACACGTGTTCTGTAGAAGATGTCATTACTTTAAAAAAAAAAGGAGGTGGTTTTGAATTGACAGAAGAATGCTCTGTCTCTCCACTGAATCTAAAGACTCATCAGATCAAGGTTTCAAAGGCAGAGGCAGAATATCTCCTGACGCCGTGTTATTCCCCTTATTAACTTCCTGCTTTTACTTTTGTTTCATCTCTGAGCGTCTGCATAACCCGCAGTAATTTATTCATAGCCTCCCTGCTGTTTCAAGGCCACCCTGTTTGGCAAATTGTGTCGTGAGAGTCGACATGAGAGCGCCGACAAGAAATACCGCCGAGCGATAAAACAGTTCTAAAGGCAGCCTGGCTCTTCACACACACTAAAGAACAGATTAGTGGCAAACGGTTCCCAAGGTCTGCAGGGACGGGAGAGAACCAGGATGAAACATCAGGCAGATGATAATGTTCCTCAGCTCCTATTGACAACAGAGGTTTCTTTAAAGACATCTTTGTTCCTGACGCTCGTGAAACAAAAAGAAAAAAACACAACAACCATGAATCTCTAAATCCTACAGTGACCTCGTGACCTTGAAGACCATGCAGTGATGGATACGTGACATCAACACATGTGACAAAATGACATTCAATCCTATTCTGTCCTCAGTGTCTCACTGATCATTGATGGACATAACTGAACATGTAATGAAGACCAGAGTCTCTCATCAGTGACTATTATAATGTTAAACTTCATCAACAGCATTTTTGTAGTTTTTAATGAAAACAAATACAGAATGTAGTGAATTAACAACATCTGCATTTCTGACATTTGTAAAACATCCAAAATGATCTGTTTCTCTTACAGACTGTTACCCACTCTAATAAAAACCCTTAAACCACAGCTTTACTCTCTGCTGGAGAGTAACGACTGACGTTACACACTGCCTTCTATTTCCCTCCACTTGTCCTGCGTCTTTCTATTGCCATCTTGTGGCATGTTTTGGTACTACAATGGTGTTCATTTAACGATAGATAAAATTAGACAAATAAGAATCAGACACGTGAGGATTTGTTGTGTCCTTAAAAAACTACATTCCACACGTGGAGAGGAGGGAAAACAATTATATAAATAAATAAATATAAATATAAAATAAAATATAAATAAATAAATATTTCATTTGGTTGAGACTTCATCCTAGTTCTTAATGTTGTCCCACTGAGAACTAAAGTTTGATCTTTTTAGTTTAGTGCAGCCACCACCTCGTGTTCAATTGATGTTTTTAACGTCAACACCAGGGTGAAACGAGGACAGGAGTGACACGAGGAGACGGTGGACACAGTGAGAAGAGTCGAGCGGTGAAGGTAAAAGTGTGACTGTAATCTGCTGCTGGTGCTGCTGGTGCTGCTGGTGCTGGAGCTCCAACAGCAGGAGCAGAAGTGACAGCCTGTCAACCTCCTGGTGGACACGGTGGAAGATGGAGAGCTGAGCAGACTCTCTGTCTGTCCTTCCCCGAGGCAAGACGGATTTATAGGGTAAACGTTCAGCACAACCAGAGTGAAGGGAGGACATGGACCCTTATTTTGACCAACACCAGCAGTTTGAACACAACTGGCTAGTGTCAAAACACAGACAGAGAGACGGACAGACAGACAGACAGACGGACAGAGAGACAGACAGAGTAGAGATCTTTTTTATTCCTACGATTAATGATGGTTCCAACAGAATTACACGACCAAAACATTTAGAAACAGCCGCAGCAGTTGAACCATCGTAGAAGATGGAAACTTGGTCAGTAATTGTTTATAAGTGAACTGTCTAGAAATGTGCAGTGTTGTTACTGTCTTCTTCTTCTTCTTCTTCTCCTTTGACTGGACATGTCCAAACCATCTCAATCTCTAGCTTCTTTGTCTCCAAACCCTCCTGTCTGTGTTGTCCCTCTACCTCATCCCTGATCCTGTCCATCCTTGTGTCTCTTAAAGACAATCTCAGCAGCATCTTTAACTCCTCCACCTCCAACACTGTTTTTACCCTTTTATTTCAAAGTTGTTTGTTTGTTATTATCTCCTATAATAATAATAATAATAATAATAGTAGGTTTATGTTCAGTACAATGGGAAGGTCGTAGTTTCCGTCAGTTACAGCTGATAAATCCACAGCAGGAACAAAATACAACAATAATAACAATGATTCAAATCTTAGAATTGAACTAAAGTCATTCAGAGAAATGACTTTGTAGAAACGGTTTCATACTCACGTCTCCACTCGGTCCACGCGGTGCAGTGTGTCCTAAAAACCCTCTCTGTCTCCCTGTCTCTCTGTCTCTCTGTCTTCTTCTCCTTCTTCTTCTTTTTTTCTCACTTCCACAAAAACACCTCCAGGTTCCTAAACGTCGCGCCAAAAAGTTTGTTTTGCAACCAACTTCCGGATTCATCCACGCACATGCGCAGTGAGATGAAATCATCTATTATAACGAGACTGCTGCCTGAGGGGATTTCTCAACCAATCAAAAGAGTTATAATTTGATGATGCGTTCAAGGGGACTCTGAATCTGAGACGAAGGACGACTGTATTTCATGAGTCAGGTGAGCGGCACGTATTTCATGACAACAAACTATATTAACATACAGTACAGTTGTGTTTCGTAGTATATTAAGTATTAAATCCTCAGATGAGTTTATTGATCCCTCCAGAGTTCACGACCACGAAGGGACACGAAACTTCTATCTTCTGATCCCAGGTCAGTCCCTTAATAACATGTTATATGATCACATTAAGTACTGTATTACATTACAGGGTTATAGTCGTTATAGTCATGACAACAACAGAGATTTCAGTGATACTAAATCACCAAAAACACTGAGGTACAGCTCACGAACCTGGTCTGGGTTTTCTGTAATGATTCATCTGTATCGGTACCGTATACATGCAGGAGCCGACGACGACCAGCAGGGGGTGGTATGTTAAAGGTTTTTGTGCAAAGAAATCAGGTAAAGTGACAACTGAACTGGACTCAAATCAAAACCACTGATCACATTTTATTAAGAAAAAACAATAACACATTTATCCAGAGGAAACAAATCACAGATGTATCTGGTTCTTCAGAAACGACATCACGGTCATGCAGTCATTCTGTCATTCAGTCCCAGGAAGAAAAAGGCTGGAATTCTAAGATATTGTGGAAGTTGTTGGTTTAGGGTTTAACAGTCACACAGTAGGGATGTCCAACATTCAGGTTTGCTGATGTTGTCCAAACACTTCATTTTTGATTATAGTCAAACAGATTTTCATTATGGTAGAAAAAACATCAATGTGAAAGATCTCACCCTCACATCATTATGGAAACATTATGACTTTCCTGTGACAGAGATTTTCTCTAGAAAACTCTACCTGCTCCGACGACCACTGAACTGCACTAGGATGTTTCTTTCAGCCTCCATATTGCACACGAGGTGTCGTACTGATTACATCTACACACAGACAAGCACACACACAGACACACACAGACACACACTCAGGCCTTCTCTCCATCCTCATCCAAACACAGTATATCTGATGTAGTCTCTGCTGCTGGATGGTTCCTGCAGACACAGTCAGACGATGATTAAGAAACAGTGTGAACTCCAAAAGTGACGATCCAACGAGAGCAAAGTCAAACTGGATAAAAAAAAAACTGCACAGAAAGATCCAGACATGAATACAAAAGGACAGAGAAGCACATGTTTCCTGTGTTCAGTTAAATCCAGACGTGGGTTTGAATTAAATACTTGATCGTATTTGGTTATTTGTTACCAGACAAAAATGATTTGGGATTAAAGTGGAAAAAAAATTCACCTGAAAAACCAAACAAGAGGAAAATCTTCAGCAGGATTTAAGAAGCGAACCTTCAGATGTGAGTGTGCAACCAGAAATACAAAAAGTCCTGTTTGATTCAGGCAGAAGAGACGATGAATTTAAAGGCTTGAATATTTATTTGAATTCTTAAAAGGTTAATCTTCATTAACGCCACATTTGGGAAGTTTTTGTGTTAACGCCAAGTATCTGAATGACTGAGAATCTTCAGGGATTTGTTCTCACTCAACTTGACACCTGATGGCGCTGAAAACAGTCAATTTTTTTTTTGTCCTTATCTACGGTGCTACAGTTACAATTTTAACAGTGGCCTCAAAAAGGCAGAAAAAAGGGCAAGAATAAATTGGCACAAAAGTCCGTTGAAGAGAACTCTACTCTAATCACCAGTCGTCAATCGTCCTAAAAATCAATACCAATGAAAACCATTTGGATGTGAAGGATTATTCACCAGGAGCTGGGCAGCTGTTCGTGTTCACTGAAAACTCAGTTTTAAAACATTTGTACCATTGTATTAAATTCAAGTCCATTTCATTTGGGATTTTTCATAAATCGTGGCTGAAGAGAGAGAGACGAAGGTGGGAGGAGTCAGGAGTACGAGGTTAAAGCGTTCCTTCGTCCAGCAGTTTGTTGACGCCATTGCAGATCTTCCTCAGAGACAGTCTGTACTCCTCGCCGTCGCCGTACAACTCGGACAGGAACTCCCCGTTGGCGAAATGGTTGAAGACGTGATCGATGCGTGCGTGCGAGCGTGAGGTCAGGTGCTGCTCCACCAGGGCGTGGAGCAGGTCCCTGCACTCCAGCAGGAGCTCCGACAGAATGCTCCTGTCGAATGTGTACTCCACCTCGTAGAAGGACACCGCCGTCATGGCCGCCTGGTTCATCTTCTTCTTGAACCGCTCCACCGTGTCCAGCTCGTCCGGGCTGAACTGGTGGTTTCTGTACAAGATGCCGATCTTCAGTGCGATCTTGATCACATCCTTGATAACCTTGTGCGCCTCCTTCTTGCTCTTGGTGAACTCTCGGCTAGCCTTGTAGAGTTCGTCCAGGATCTCGCTGCTCGTGTCGTCCGTCAGCAGGTTGGCCACCGCCATGGTGGCCATCTTGCTCAGGATCTTCTTCTGGGCTTGCAGCGTCAGGGAACGAGAATTGAAGCTCTCCTGTCCTGGAACGGCAGGAAGAAATTCAAAGGTCAGAAATCAGAAAAGAAGAAAATCACCGACTCCGTCTTGGAGAAAGACACACTCATACCAGAATACCAGGAATTGAACTAGCAGTCAACTCCGACTGTTGGAATTCTCACCAACACCAACCGACAGCTGTGACCATAAAAACACTCCAGGATGATTGACTGACTGAAGGCCGTAATTACAAGCAATGCAAAAATTGTAGAAAGTGAGAAGCAGATGAAATTTGGTGCAGCTGCATTCAGGGACAGGGCACCGCCCTTCCTGCAGAGGCAGTGGTGAGTTGGCAGCGGTGCTGGTGTCGCTGGTACCAACTGCGGGCCTGTAATAAAGACCTGAGTGTCGGCTCAACATAACATAAAAGCTGTGAGGGGACGAGGAGGCACCACGTCTGTGGACAAGTGCAGTCCACTGAGTCTGGTGTCGTGTTACCATCGTCTCAGTCCATCATACAGGGGACATCAAAGGCCACCTTTGTTCTCCCAGCAGCGGTCCAACATGTGTCTGTGTGAGGAGTGGGAGGACCGGGGGGGACGGGGAGGACAGGGAGGACAGGGAGAGGGCTACGCTGAGGTGACACCAGCCCACCAATTACACACCGCACAATTCTCATGCTGATCGAAGCGAGGTGGCGTAACATTTCCCAGCTGCTCCCTGGCAGACTGTCAGCCGCGTCCTCCTCCACGTGTATGAGGGAGGGAGGGTGAGGAGGAGAAGGAGGAGGAGGAGAAGGAGGAGGAAGGCAGAGAGAGGAACACTGTGTGTGCTGTAGGTGTTGGAATTAGAGCCAGACTGTCAACATTATGAAGGTGGAGGACCAGGTTTGCAGAGGAGTTATTAAATATTTTGCCAATCGACAAAATGCCAGTGTGGGCGTGAGGAACAGCTCCCCTAGGGGGCGCCATAACACTTAAAGGGAGATGTTAGGGAAAGAGTAGGTGCAGAACAACATGTGATGATTCCTGTCATTCACTGACCGGTCATTTATTTATCTGGTCAAACATCAACAACATTTGAGAACCAGGGTCAGAGGTCAAAACACATAACAAAGGTTAAAAGGCTTCTTCAGTTCATTGTAGGGAAAGGCAGAAGAACAATGGTCAGTGGGCCACGTCCTGACCCCTGATCATCCTTCTTGACCTCAGTCTGTTCAGTCATGTGATCCTACATCCGACTTTTACAACAGTGGTTCCAAATAATTCCCTCCCACACATTTGTCCCCTTGATAGAAAAGCTTTCACGCTCTGTCCTACGTTGTCCCCCTCTTCAACCACCAGGGGTCCACCCCACCATGTGGGAACTGAAGTACACCATCACCAACCAGGTGGTCATCTCAAACATGATATTATATTTCAGATGGTGCTGTTCCCTGTCTCAGTCATGTGATCCTACATCCAACAGTGGTTCCAAATAATTCCCTCCCACACATTTGTCCCCTTGATAGAAAAGCTTTCACGCTCTGTCCTACGTTGTCCCCCTCTTCAACCACCAGGGGTCCACCCCACCATGTGAGAACTGAAGTGGCGCTGAAGTACTTCACGGGAGTTAAAAACTCACTCACTCAGTTAGAAATCCAAAGTCAAGATTTCATGAACTTCTTCCTGAACCTGTCGGCCGATCAGACGTCACCTGTGTCCACTCTCTGTCTGGTATGGTTGCTGGTCCCTGACCCTGGGGTTCCTTCAGCTGATGTCCTCAACTGTCACTCTGATCACTCGGCTGATGGACGTCCATCATCAGTTCAGCTCTATTTTAGACTCTGACCCCTGCTGGACAATAATTGAAAGACTGGACATCATCATCCTCAGACAACATCCACTACTGTCTCACAGACCTCGTCTCTAAAACTAGCTGAAATCTTTAAACCAGCTTAGATTTGCCACAGGGAGGAGGGAGGGTGGAGAGGAGTGGAGGAGAGGAGGAGGGAGGGTGGAGAGGAGTGGAGGAGAGGAGGAGGGAGGGTGGAGAGGAGAGGAGGAGGGCTTTGGGGATTAAGTGCATCGCCCAGAGAGACGTGTCTTCACAGCTTTATTTTAAATTCAGCCAAAGACAAACTCACTTCCTCCTGTTCTACAGAGCAGTGAGAAGGAGAGGAGTTTATTCTCAGTCTCTCTAATGATGTCTGTGGACTGGCTGCTGCTGCTGCTGCTGCTGTCTGTCTGTCTGTCTGTCTGTCTGTCCACTCACTTTCTTGTCCGTCGTCTCAAACTGGTTCATCCTGTGAGTGTTGACGGACAATTGAAAAATATGGTTCTTTAAAAAAAAGGGAGACGGAAACGGTTAAATGAAGAAAGGAAATACTTGAGCTGTATGTCACAGGGACGGGTGGATGAGTCAGTCTGCACTAAGACTGGGTAAAGGGTGGATGATTGTTAAAGTGCACGTGGAAATGCTGAAGAGTCAAAAATCCTCCGGCAGCAGGATTGAGGAGGAGCGTTGTTGATGAGCAGGCTGTCAGACAGAGTTAGGAAGAGTCTCAGTTGTCAACACTGAGACAGTCCTCTTGTCACATCACTTCACTCCTCTCATTATTTTCTCTCCACTCTTTTCCACGGAAAGTAAGGATTTGAGAAAAAGGCCGGAGAAATTCTACACCAGAGTTCTTCAGGCCCAGATCCATGTTTTCTAAGTATTTTTCCAGGTCATTTTCAGCTCCTGCAGCCTGACAGACATGAAGAAGCTTCAGACACTAGGACTAAACCCCACTCCTCCAAAAAGAAATGTTTACTCTGCACAACAACAAGAAGTCAGTTTGTACATGTGGAGAGTGAGTGATTCTAAAATGATACTGTTCATATTCAACAAGACAGAGCAGAGAGAGACAGGCTGAGAAAAAGGTTTTCCCACAGCGTCTGCAAAAGGACTAAAATATCAATACACATGTTTGGATTGTATCAACTCAAATGAAGAGTAAAGGGGCATCAAGACGCTGCATTATGTCAAAAGTCACTGGTCAAACCATGGCACTACACGCTCTCATACAGCAGGTGGCAGGATGCGTTAGTTGTAGCTATTGAACCAAGACGTCAACTTCCACTCAGGTGTTCAGAGAATTATTGTTCTGCAGTAAAAAGTTCTTTCCTCCCTAGAAAACCTCTGTACCAGACTGTTCTAATGGACACTGAACCACTGTTGACAAGGACAAGGAAGAGAGGTGGAGTAAAGACACTCAACCCTCCAACACTGTTACTACAACAGGGTGTCCAGGTTGTCCTGGTTGTAGTGGACGTTCACAGTCAGTCGTTTAGTCCTACATTTGCTGTTGTGTCCCAGACTGTCCCTCTTTGTTTCCACTGGTGTTTTTAGAGTCAACACTTTGTGCATCAGAGCAGACAGAACCGTGGGTACATCAAAGAGGCAGTTTATTTTTGATCTGTACAGCCATTTACTGACATAAAAGGGTCCGGGTCAAAATGACCCGCAACATCATATTTGTATACAAACTCTGCACAGATGCTCCACTACACATCTAAGTGTCCAGATGTTACACACCAGTTCATGACGTTAAATGAGGAAAAGTCACAAAATTTCAAGAAGAAAAAAGAAGGATAACCCATACTTTGGTCAACACAAAAACCGATACGGGTCAAATTGACCCGTAACATAATATAAGGGTTAAATAAGCTCCAGGCTGACCTTTAGTGACCTGCACTTCAATAAACAGACTTTTATCCTTAAACTATATTTAGGGCAAACATCATTTGGTGAAACCCAGGTATGATTGGCCTGATTGGGTATTGAGATAATACATAATATTATTGGACATCTTTACCTTAATCTGTCTGTTATGGGAGGACACTGAAGAAACCCCACCCACTCAGGGGGAACATGAGAACATGAACAGGAACAGTGTATTAGCTGCAGCTGTGGACTAACCCTCCATAACCACCAGAGAACAAACAGAATCAGCTGGAGTCCAAACGATGGTGCATGAAAGTGGAGCAGAACTTTACTACGACGGTTCTGACAGGAGACAGACCACAGAACCACAGACATGACTGGGACGGAGTCATTTGTTAACAAAAATAAAATAAAGTAAAAATGAATAAGATGGGATTTAGTTCCTCCCTAAAATATTACAGTTAACAGAACAACAGTCTACAGGATGGTAACAATAGTAACAACGGTCGATCACGACTGATGGAGCAAAATTAGAAAGAACTCTGAGCTTTCACATTTATATCTCCTCCACCTCCAGCTCCTCCAGCTCCTCCAGCTCCTCCTGTGAAGGATACTTCTATTTTCCAAAGCTGCTCCTCTGTTTTCTCAACAACACTGTGTCTGTTGTGTTGGACTGTGTCTGTAGGTCAGATGTGGCCACAGGGCAACGTCTCAGTCGCCTCTGCTGCACAAACTGCTGGAAGAATCAAACCCAAGATGAAACTCTGAGCAGTGTCAACATTATTGGTCCAAACAGTCCAACGTTTGTGTTTAGTGACAGTCAAAGTGAGAAGATGAGAAAGGTTAGGACTGTTGTCATGATGACAAACCAAAAAGTTCCACCTGGTGACATCATCAACGGTTCACCTTCATTCACTGACCCACCATCTCCAGGTCTCCAGGTCTCCAGATCATCTCAGACCAGGGCTTGGAACCAGTTCAAGGGTCGAGAACAAAACTGTATGGTCACCAGTTCATACTGGTTTCATTTGGTTCTGTATAAATCAGTGAGGTCTTCAACCAATGTCATTCGTCTCCTTATTATTCTACAGTAGCCCGGGCTTTGAACCCAGACTTTCTTGCCAATCGGTTCACAACGGTTATCAAGGTTATCGGTTATCAAGTGTTTCTATGACAGAACCAATCAAATTTTGTTTGGGTTTTTTGTTTCTGTTCCAAGCAACAGGACAAAAGGTTCTGGTTGGAGGTCCAGTTTCAGATGAAGATAAGAGTAAAGTCAGGAAGTCTCTCTACCTGTATGTAGTATAAACAAGGCTTAGCTCTGGAGCTGAAACTACTAAACCCACTGTTGACATGTCCAGGGCCGGGAGACTAGGGACCACAGACGGGTCAGTACTCTGTCCTCTCCAGTTTGTTGAGAATCAGTACCAGGTTCTGTGCATTTCCTCTAAATAGTTGCAAACGTTGGCACTGTTCTGTACAGTAGAAAGTCCTGAGCTGAGCTGAGTCCTTCAGCTGTGAGTCATAGCGCAGCCTGCAGTAAATAAAAAGAAAGACATCTCATATCTCTCCTCCAGGAGCTGGGCCTGTCGTGATTCTTGGTTGGTGCCCATAAAGTCCAAATGTTCAGATCAGCAGAGCCATGACTCACACTGTTGGTGTTTATAGAAAGAAGGAAGTCGCTCTGAGAACATTTTTAGGATAAAGACAAATAGGAGAGAGTGTTGGCTGAGGGACAAGTGGCTCAAAGGTTGGGTCGTGGCCACGGCAGCAGATCCAACTTCTAAAGAGGTCAGAGTGTTCACATACTGTACCATGACCCAGTGGTTCCAGATTAAAATATTGACCACTGTGAAGAACGCTACTGCTTCAGCTACAATAGAGTTCTTCACAAGGTCATAAAGTGATTAACCACCCAGGTTGAAGGTCGCCCCCTGCTGTTACCGTGTTAGAACACAGTCAGCAGACTAAGG
Organism: Paraplagusia blochii; assembly: GCA_016785265.1. NCBI lineage: Eukaryota > Metazoa > Chordata > Actinopteri > Pleuronectiformes > Cynoglossidae > Paraplagusia > Paraplagusia blochii. Next base: position 54,685 of record JAFBJS010005304.1, read on the forward strand.
GTCGTCGCCCTCACAGATCACGAGACAAACACGTCCATAGGACCAACGACCTGAAGCAGGTTCCTGCACAGGTGTTCTCTGTGTCAGCAGTAACGTAACTTTATGGTTGACCCAAATATGGAGCAGAGATAAGACAAGGAGCGATACAAACCAAAGAGACCAAAGAGGACACTGGGACAACATGGACAAGTCACCAGGGCAACTGGGGAAACCAGCTGGAGAAAATGTGTTTTCTTATCAGGATTCATGGGTCCTTCAGTCCTTCATAGATTCCGTGCTCTGGACATTTGTTGTGTGACATGTGACCCTCACATCCAGCTCCAGCCTTGGCTTCATTTCACTCACTCATCATCAGACCAGCAGAGAAGCTGCTGCTCCTCAGAGGCTGAGCATTGGTAAACATCTCACTTCCCGTGAGGACTGTGAGATCTTTGCTGTTTGACCTCTTCTCTTCTCTTCTCTTTTCTTCTCTGCTCCACCACTGATGTCTTCACCAGCTGTTGTTTGCTAATGTCTGCTATTGTTTAGCTAAGAAAAATGCCAGGCTCATCACTGAGCTGATGAGCCAGGCATGGGAACGGGCCGCAGGCTGTGTCCCTCAGATTCTGTGTCCCTCAGGACATGCTCTGGAAAAGCACTCTGCCAATGCCACCAAGAGACCAATGAAGATGGAGGAGAAAAACAAATATTGACTGGTTTTCAGTCATAAATCCTAAAATGTCTGCTGGTTGTGGTTTGTAGAAGTGTGGAGTCAAAGGATTCTGTCAAAATGAACATGATGGAGTCATGAATCAGGAGGTTTATTCCTCCAATGATGAAAATCTGATCAAATAAATAAATACAAATCAGTGGTTTTTGCTAAACTTACCAGATTTATTTCTGTTCTAAATAATCTGATTAAAAAGTTTAAATATTTTATATTTGTTCATACATGATGTATTTTATTGTTATGTCATTTTTAATATTGATTATGTTTCCATCCCTAGTTCATTCAGACCACACAGACAGATCAGCAGTTAGAGCTCGGGATCAAACACTGACCTTCTGGTCCTCATCACTGCTGCACCACGTGGCTCCTCCCTTCTCCAAACGACCTTAAAACTAACGGCTCTACTTGGACCGTAGGTGTTTGTGATTGGCCCACAGTCACCTGCAAATCAAGGCCCAACAAGTTACAGCCTTAATTCTCAGTCTCACACTGACACAGGAGTGTGTGTCCACACAGGTGTGTGTGTCCACACAGGAGTGTGTGTGTGTGTGTGTGTGTTTGTGTGAAGAGCAATGACAGGCTTGGAGACGGAGCAGGACGACGAGGAGGACGTTTCTCCACCTCATCTGTCCTCAAACTGAGACAACTTAATCTGTATCATCTGAAACAATGAGCGAGACGTTCAAAACAGAAGACGATGCTGAGGACATGAGAAAACATGATATTCCTCTGTGTCTTCATCTGCGTCTTCATCAGGTCACATGAGCAAAACATCTGAAGAGAAGGACAGTGACTGAGGCCAGGATTTAGGAGAAAAGACAGAGTCTCTGTCCTCTGTCTCTGTCCAGAGTCTCTGTCCTCTGTCCAGGTCTCTGTCCTCTCCCTTTTGTCCCACAGTTGCGAAACTCTGCTCTTCTGTCTATTTCTCACAACATCTTCAACACTCTGTGTGTGTGTGTGTGTGTGTGTGTGTGTGTTGAGGAAGTGAGTGTTTTCCGGCCCCCGGTGGGTTGCTCCTCTCACAAACCTCGCCAAGTCCCAGCATGCCATGGTATTGTTTACAGAGAACAAACATAATCCATGTTCTCGTCCTCACTCTAACTTTGACCATCTCAAATGTCTTCCTGATCTTCCTACGTCCTACGTCAATCTGATGTCTGTTTCATCTGTATGATAATCAATGTTCACATCACCCACAGGTTCTACCAGCAACTGATGGGTCCACTGGGACCATGACTGTCCTCGTCTGTGTAGATTGGTGAAAAGCGAATCCAGTTCTTTCCAGTTCTGCCTCATTGGAGTCCAGTGAAGCTGAACTACAACAAGCTTGAGTTCCTTCTCCAGACACAAGAAGGTGTGGACGTTTATTGACGAGAGTCTGTGATGAAGACAATATGATAATATAGGAATATACACAAATATATATAAATGTACTCGACGGTAAATGAGATTCCAATTAAAACACCAGATAAGTCAGTATCATTATGTCAAGGAAGGGGAAATCCAGCCCTGCTCTCCGTCTGACAGGAACAGTTACTGCTCTTCTGTTAGTTTTTCAGCAGTTGCACTTCCTCAAACATGGATCTGTTTATTTCATTAAGTGGAGAGACGTGTGTTGACCAAACCTGACCAACTGAGAGGGAAGAAGGACTTCCTGGTGTCAGATCCACAGAGACCAACAATGTTCATTATTATCATGAAAACATTGACTTTTGTTGGTTTTTGTTTCAGTCTAAAAATCATCTAAGTTGACACACCTATTTCAAAGACGACCAGCGACGAGGATCAAAAGTCACATGGGCGACAGGTGAACGTGTCTCAGACTGATAGGACAGAAGTTACTGTCTGTACTTTGAGCCTGGGCTTCAGCAGCTCTTCAACATGAACAGTCTGACAGGGTGGACTGTAAATCCACTGCTGCTGCTGCTGCTCTCTGGTTTGCCTGCACACCACTAACTAATGATCAGGAAATAACTGTGGTTCACACTCAGTCAATACACACACACACACACACACACACAGCTATAGTCCTCGTTGGTTTTTACACACTGAGTCACTCATTCCTCCTCTCACCTTCAACCCTCTCCTCCACTGGACACAAAACCGTCCCCAACCTCCTTATCCTGCCTGGATGATGGACGATGAAAGGGGGGACGGGGCGGGGGGACATGGTCCTCACAGAAGTCATCAATGGTATCAAGGGTGATTGCTCCGAGAAAACTCTCAAACTCACAGTCACATCCACACCTACGGTGACTTCAGAGTGAACATTAACAACATCTCCAAAGGATTGAAAAGGTGGAGGAAACTGGAGAACCTGGAACCAAGTGTTGGTCAAACTCCTTAACCTGGACCATGTCAAACCAGTGACCGTGGTGCTGTAAGGCTGTAGGACACACCACCACACCACCGTCACCCACTACTGTAAAAACACGTCTTATTTTAACAGTAGTTTCACTGCAGTCCATGCTCAGATACTGTACAAAGTGTTTCAGGAGCCACTGCACCTCCTTCCTCCGTCCTCCTCCACCTCCTGGCCCACTCCCTCATGCTTAGGCCATAAATGTTTAATTAAATCCAGAACCCAGGTCTAAATAAAGAATGGACTGAACCCTCCCTAAAAGATCTGGTGGATGGATGGACTTCAGCTCCAGCAGGAGTTAAACCAACACACGCTCAGGTGAGAGCGTCACAGTCTGGCATTCAGCAGCTCCACGTTCCACTGACGCCCACCGCGGCACACACACTGCCTCTCTTCACACACAGCCAGCTCTGAGTGTTTGCCTTCCTGCAGCCCGACCACAGAATAGTTCTGCTGGACGCGTGCGTCTGTGGGGCCGTGTCACGGCGTCTCTGTGGTTTGAATTCATGTTTGAGTCACGGCTCAAACTCCGAGGTTTGAAAAGTCTCTCAGATGCCGTCAAACTCAACTATGACAGAAATGAAAGGCTTGGACACCAGGGACAGAACTGGACCTGGACTTTCACTGGGACTGAGAAAAAAAATGTCCTTTTTCTCCTGAGTCATCGTTTCCATTTACAGATTCACTTCTGTTTCCCTCAGTTCAGATTACAGTTTTTTCCAGAACCAGCGCCTGTGTGTGTGTGTGTGTGTGTGTGTGTGTGGATGGTTTCCATCTGTAAGCCAGATTTAGAGGGAAAAAAATCCCAGGGATGCACGAGTACGGAGCAGCCAGGGAATAATAAAGAAGAGTTTCAGCAGTTTCTGTTTTAATTGGAGTTTTTAAAGACGTTCTTCAACAACAACTGTCTTTTCACATCACTTTTTCTGCAACACATTTAAAAAAAATTACACAGTAAAAAATGCGTAGAATGTATAATTTAATTGTTAAGAAATGTATAGTTTATATATAGTTTTGCAGTATATCAATTAGAGTGATCCCTCTTCTATCCTGGGAGTTGGGTTCCAGACTCAACCTCCTCCCTGAACTGTTTCAGCCTCTCACACAGTTCTGTGACAGTAGAGTTGGAGAATAGGAAGATCAGACAGATTAGAGAAACATTCAGCCGTGAAGAAGAGAGAAGGAGACAGTGAGGAGATGCTGAGAGAGGAAGAGGAGAGCGGGACAGAGCAGTCAGACAAGAGACAACAGGACACTGAGTGGACAATGAGCCAACAGTAACAGTTTGCTGTGTGCCATCTGGTCCAAGGGAACAAAGATACCAGTCTAAATGGGAAGAACTGAGTTGGACCTGAATCATGATCTTTACCTCATCATCATCTCTGTTGGTGTGTGTGAGGAACATGTTCTGATCATCAGGTGTGTTTACAGTGAAACCACCGGGGGGCGAGCATGTTCACGTCTGTCCTCCACATGATGATGACGTCACAGTTAGTCCAAGGAACCATGAATGCAGAGAAAGTAAAGTGTGCGTTGAAGAACACGTAACTGAGAATGATTTCTATTTCATGAGGTCCTCAAACCTCCTGAGATCCAGTTAGGATTCTTGCTCTGGACCATCTTCTGACCAAACCTATGGACTATCTGAAGAAGCAACAGGCAGCATCTAAAGATCTAGCCTCCTACTAAGCTATGTAACATGGGAGAGACTACATGAAGGTCTGAACCTGTGACCTGGGTCACTGTACCATAAGAACCGAGCTGCTTTGACCTCAACTTATTTTATAGATAAAGTACATTTACTATGTTCACCGTGTCCTCCTTTGTTTATTTGTTTGTTTTGGACTCATTGGTCCACCCTGCTGGTTGAACAGGGACATTTGGCAGCAGACACTGAACCTCACCTGAAACAAAAACCTTCAATATTTACACAGACTGGTCACATGACCCAGCCCACATGTGTTTACAGCAGAACCTCTGAAGAACTGTTGTCAAAACAGGTTTTTCTCAGATTTCATAGAAACGCTGACCTTAAAAAATGAAAAACAACAACGAGGCCCCGAGGGTTTGAAGAGCAGTTGAGTCGACACATGGATAAAGAACCTGAAAGGGATGTGGACATGATGGGCCATATCTCAATATATGAAATACATACGTTATAACAGCTAGAAATACTGCCTTCAATGTCTTCAACAAAGTCACAGAACAGAAAGTTTTACTGTGTATTTTGACCATCAATCCTAATCACAAATCTACAGGAGATTAAATTACAATCCAGCCATAATCAAGGCAAAAAGTCCTTCGAGCCGGATTTGAACCAGCGACCTAAGGATTTCTACCACCAACCACTACAGTACTCCGCTCTACCAACTGAGCTATCGAAGGGATGACATCACACAGGGAAGCAGTGGATTTCAAACATCTGGTCAGGAAACATTTCTAGAACCAGTTTCTACACAGAACACAATTCTATGAGTAATGAGACACAATGTCAAACACTAGAGACAACGTCAGCTACAACTGTCCAACAGTCCAACATGTGACCAGGTCTTTGAGCCAGAGTAAGACTGAATAAACTATGACACAATGACACTACTCCACTCTTGACACATCTCAGCGATGAGACACAGCTACTGCAGGAATTGTGAAGTTCTGCTGAAACTGTCTGAAGGAGACTTGGATGACTAACCCTAACTACCAGGTTGTAGTCTTAACAATGAAGGTGGAGACGAGTGTTGGGTTGATTTGGCTGAGAAGGTGTCGGAAAAGAGGACGGACTGACTAAGTCCTAGCAGCTCTCTGACTGTACCACAGTCGCACGGGTGGTCAAATGGACGGGACACGTACCTGCAGGGGACAGGTCTCCATCACTCTGTTCTCCGGAGTCTGAATCCATCCTTCCCTGCAGGACGCTCCGAGGCTCTCTGCTCTCTCCTCCTTCTGTTCCCACTCCAGGTAGTTTCCGTCGATCTTCTTAAAAGAACAGAGTTAAAGAAAATGAATTTTCTGTTCGCTGCTGGGTTCAATTCCCTCTCCTCAGTCTGAATCACTGCAACTTTTGAAGGGTCACTGCTGTGGCAGATCAGTCCTGTCCTCCTCTTCTCAGTTTCCCTTCTCAGCTACTTTCTCATGTCTCAAGCTTCCACTCATTGCTTCCTCTCTGTCCGTCCCCTGTCCCTCTCTCTCTGTGTCTATAGCTCTCTCCCTTTCAGTCTCCCCTCCCTGTGCTTCTCCACTTTGTCCCTCCTCCTGTTCCTCCTCCTCCTCCTCTCATTCCATCCCGTCACACACTCTCACACTCATTCTCTACCTCTCTCTGTATGCTGCGAGTGCTGCTGCTGCTGCTTCCTCTCTGCCTCTCAGTGTGAGAGAACTGTCTGTGTTCCAGCCCACAGTCAGTCTTGACAACTTGAAATTCATCTCCAGCAGTAAAAAAAATCCTGTGTCCATTCACAACACAGGACATTATGAAAACACCCTCCTCGACTGTCTGTGCTGAGTGTGTGATGAAGTGATGGTGTGAGAGGGAGGAGCAACAACTGTGTCTGAGTTCATGTTATACTGTGTGTGTGTGTGTGTGTGTGTGTGTGTGTGTGACTTTACATCATTAAATGGAGAAACTGTGTCTCAACCAGACTGAAAACACACAGATGTTTGACGCAGCGTTTCACCTCAAGCAATGCAACGAGACATTTTGACGTTTTTCAAGGACAAAGTTTCTGATAAAATGTTGATGTAAAGGACGCATTGGAATTTCAGTAGCCCATCCATGTCCATGTCCATGTCCATGCCCATGTCCTCCAACACTTCTCAGAGAAGAAGCCTTCTCTGAGAAGTGTTCCTAAATCTGCTGGGTCCCTCAAAACTCTGTTGTGTCCTACTTGGGGTCTACTCCCAGGTGGACATGGATGGGACCCACCCCCCTAAGACTCACCTCTAACCTGGAATAACCCACATTTCACCCCTTCCCTAGAAGAAACCACAGCTTCAGATTTGACCCCTGACACACGTATGGATGGGACCCAGGTCAGGAGGCAAGAAAACCATGCAGGATCTGGAATATATGGAATCTTTGTATCTGAGATAGGAAACTAGTGGGACACCAATACTTGGACAGAGAGACAGGACAAGAAGCTCAGCAAGACAGAATAGGAAAGAGCTGACCAAACCTAAACTGCACTACAACATCACACACGTTGAGCTGAGTTGACCTCAAAGATCAGTACAAATCTTGGATTGATAAGAGCCAAGTCACAGGGGTGCAGGTAGGGGGCGACTGTAAAAAGTGTCTGTCCATCACCATCTTCCTGGATTGACTCATTGATGAGCCTGGGTTGGACAGGAAGAGCAGAGTGGACAAGGAAGCTGGTTAAAAAAAGACAGCGTTGAGACGTCCAGCTGCTCCACTGGGCCGAGAGCTAAACACTGTCACAGACCATCGCAATCTAGGGTGAGATAAGAAACATTTTTGTAAACTCACCTTCTCCCCTTCTTCTTACTCTATGAGCTGCATTGCTTTCTGTTTCTGGTTTAGTTTCATTACTTTCATTTATTTACATTTACTGTGAGTTACTTAACTTCAGTCAGACACAGTATCCTTTATAGCTTTGTAACAGGAGGTAAGGCTGCATGAAAGACCAGTGAGATGGGAGCACATGGGGCAAACAAAGTGAAAGAAGTAGATGATAAGAACAGGAGAAGATGGTAGAAAAATACCTAAGGGACTCTAAGGGATGATTTATAAACCCGAGTGACAGCAGAAGAGTGAGATGATGATCCACAGACAGGATCAAACAGACCTTCTCCAGACAGGGAGCAGGTGGTGGTGTGTAGTTGGTGCTCTGACAGTTGCAGGCTATGCCGTCTCCCAGGTGTGGGACTGACTGCTGCTCAGCGTGAAACTCTGGACACCAGATGGCACTAGCCTGCCCGTCCACAGCCACAGGCCAGGACATTTAACTGACTCTGTTTCTGTCTTTAGAAATAAATACACAGCACAACACAGCAGTGCAGCCAGGAAATGAACAGGAAGTAGGAACCAGTCGACCACTGTTGCCCAGGTGGAGTAGATCAGTGTTTATTTGTTTTTGTCAAAGGTAGAAAAACTATGTTGGGTTTTCCCACCTCAGCCACTGACTTCTGAGTTCTTGGTTCTTAGCAGCTGGTTTCAGCCAAGACTCGAGGCAATAGAAGTGATTCCATTATTTATGTACACTAAAATTGTAATAATAGGTATAGCATTAAAAGCATTGTAGTGTTGCTGGCAACAGTATTCTGCAAACAATGGCCTGATTGTCAAAATACAGCAGAAGAAAAAACCCTTAAATTTTAACACAATCTCAAATAACATCATTAATTTCCTGTTGTCTTCCTGACTTCATTAAAAAAAAGTTAAATCTTAAATCTTGACAGTTTCAAGTTTTCACCATTGTATCAAGGTCAACAAATAAGTAACTAATTTGTTAAATCTTGGACGATAGAACCCCTCACATCTTCAGATTAATAGTAGTTCTAAATATTACAGAAGTGTTTTGTTTCTCCACTGTATAGCAGTAACAGAAGCTACAATGCTGCCATCTTGTGCTCGTTTGTCGTCAATATTTCTCTGTGTTAATGAGTGTTGAGTAAGTTACGGGTATCGTACTGTGAGTGAGGAGGCGAAATGTTATCAATGTAGTCACAATATTAATGCTCGATGTCCATTGTAACAGACCAGTGAAGCTTTTACTACAGGAAAGTAAATTACGAAAAAAATCAATTTGACGAAAAACTGGTTTTCTTCACGTTTTTCTTTTAGGGGCGCAAAAAAATCCACAAATGACACTCGGGTAGAGGATCGGGCTTCGTAAAACAATCCTGATAAAATGAATAAACATCGACGAGGATGGGATTCGAACCCACGCGTGCAGAGCACAATGGATTAGCAGTCCATCGCCTTAACCACTCGGCCACCTCGTCCTGTGGCTCTTGACGCTTTCATTGATAATCCTATCACCCACAATGCATTTCGACATCGTTCCACACAGGCTGCGATTTAAAAATGTATTTTCAAATCTATCCTCACACGATGAATCAAACCGAGAACAAAGAATTTCACTGTTGATTAACAATAAAAAAAAAAAAAAAAACTCACATCGTCACCGTCTCCATCGATCCATCGCAGTCTAAGTCTGATTCTATGACTGCGGTAAATTAAGTTATAAGATATTCCATGGTTTTGGTGAAACAGTTGCTTCGTTTTGCTGTTTTTCTTTTTCTTCTCAACTATGTTGATATAACTTTGCTTCATTTTACTAATAATGTAATTTGTTTGGAGTGAGTTTATTCCAAGAACGAGGCCGCAGCTGCGCAGTAGCGGAATGAACCATTGTTCTAGAACACGGGGGGATTTCGCGTGTTTTCCTATAACTTGGTATAAGAAATACGCAAAAAAATAAAAGGTTAATCATATGACGGTAACAAATAATATTCAGATTAAGTATGTGAATATAGGTTTTATTGTATTATGATCATTTAAAAAGAATCATTTGGTATTGGTTGTTGTTATTGCTCAATGCTAACACATTGATAAATGTTTATTAAAATTGTGCCCTCTGCTGGATAGATGGAGCAGATTCCAGAAGACTTTCTAATAAGAACAGTGTTCTTAACCCATACTTGACAAGATGTCATGTTCCTACTATAATAAATGTAAATACTCCTTATTTAATAATCAACTTTATTTAGTGCATATTATCTTGTTAACAGCTGACGTAGTTTGATATTAGAATAAAACAGAACTGAATCAAAACCATAAAAAGAAATAACAGGATACAATTTGGTTTCTCTGCACCTGATATTTTGTGGAAATCAAGCTACATGTAAAATAATAGGACACAAAAATACAAAAATGGTTAAACAATTGTGCATTTAACTCAAGTGTGATACATTTTTCACAAATAAAACATACATTGAGGAGATGACCCAGCACGCCCTGTTCAAATGTACTCATATACAACACAACTCAGTTAGTGGAACCAAAAAAAAGGAAAAAAAATACTTAAATACCAATAAAGTGTAAAATGAGTAACTGGCACCTTAGACAGAACAGCCCCAGAAAGTTCCCCAGTTTATCACCACAAGTAAAGAAATGAGTTTAATGTTAGCCAACCTAGGCTGGTGTGAACCAATCTGACTGAACAGGAGCGTTAAAGTGGCTCAGCTCTCGAGTGTCTTCTGTTCCTCGGCAGGAAGGTCATGCTGAGGTGCTGGGCCTCCTGCTCCTCCTCCACCGGCTGCTGTGACAGGTTGTTGGTCTTGGGCAAACTGTCCAGGGTCACACTCTGATGGCAGCAGACACAAAACTGAGAAAGCACCGACACCAGGATGGACTTCATCATCACCATGGCTATGTGTTTGCCAACGCAGGAGCGAGGGCCTGAACCGAAAGGCTGGAAGAACTGATGAGGAATCTGAAAAAGAACAGACGGGGGAGGTGTTGATGGGATTTTTTAGAAAACAAAAATATTTTTTCTGCTTTTAAATCACTCAGTCTGCTCACTTTTCTGTTGAAGTTCTCCAGACTGAATTCATTGGGTTTGCAGAACTGGTCTGTCCGATGCATGCGGCCTGTGTTCAGAATGATGTTGGTGCCCTTCGGTACCTGGTAACCTTCTATGATGTCATCAGACAGAGTTCGCCGCATGGTGAAGTCGACCACGGGCTGAAATCGTAAGCTCTCATTGATGAAGCTTTCCAGAACCTGCAGCTTTGGAAGATCTCTGTTCCTGAGGTTCCTCCCACCTGCAGAGGTTTGGTTTGAGGAATGATGTGATAGTTATGGTCAAGATAGTCTGTTAGGGCATGTATTAACCAATATTGACCAGCTGATATTGGCAGTATTATCTTAATATCATTAAGAATGTTCTCAGTTCTTCTTGATGCCCAGTACACGATACCTGGGTTTGACCAAATTTGTTGGACTCACAGATATGATCCTGAGACGTTGACCTCAGCTGCATATGTGAACATGGTTTGGACAATGTTAGAGAACAATATTGTAGTAATATCCTCCCTAACAATAATGTAAGTCCTTGTGAAGTCCTAAGGCCCGGGGGCCAGATGTGGCCCATTCAGCTTTGTAATCTGGTCCACCAGATTAGATTACTGGTTTGGATTGTAATTAGACTTCTGCCCTTTATTTTAGTTCACATTTAGTCAGCTCTGTGGTGAAGTGGTTAGCACGCCCTGTCCCCAAGACAGAGAGAGCAGGGAGTTTTGGGTTTGATTCCCAAAGGAACCACCAACTTGGCAATTGTTTCAACTTAACAATGTTGATGTTAACTTTTTTATTTCCCAAATAGAGAACAGTGTTTTTTTTGTCTCTGTGTCCAATGAACAACAGACAGCGAGTCGAAAGCTTCACTCTCGCCCGGTGTAGACTCTCCTCCTCACCTACAACAGCGTCGATCTCCTGCAGCAGCTTCAGCTCCACGTCTGGATGCTGCTTGAGGAGGAGCAGCATGAAGAACAGGCTGACTGACAGAGTGTCAGGAGCTGCGATCACCATCTCCAACACACACTGATTCACGTCCTCCACAGACAGCTCACCTCTGGTCTGCACAGATGAACACACACACACATGAAGATGCTGAGCGGCTGCAGATACAGACGCTTATGTCATCACTGATGTCTTCCATCGACCTGTGCAAATATCAGCTCTGTGGTGAAGTCGATGAAGTCCAGCTTCTCCGCCTGCTCCACTTCCTTTCTTTTCTGTTCCACCAGTTCTCCAATGAAAACCTGCAGCTCCTGACTGTGTGATGACATCACAGCAGCTGGTCAGAAGAACAAGTCCCAGAGACGGGACATCAGGGAGAAGAGTGCGGTACTCACGCAGCTCTGTGGTGTCTCTGCTGAATCCAGTCCAGTTTGAAGTAGATGTCAGGCGTGATCAGAACACTCTGCCAGGTTTCAAAGTATCGCTGGATTTTAACCAGCAACTCTTTCTCTAAAACATAAACATTACAGTAATGACTGGTCCAAACTGGCTTTAAGTCATGAACATCAGTGTGAGGACATTTTGACTCACCATTGACAGGCACACCCAGGAACAGTCTGTTGGAGATGTCCACAACAGTACAACGCAGAAAACCAAGGACGTCCACATGGTTCAGGTCCTCCAGGTGATCCAGGTGATTCTGGGTAGAGGAGACACAGATGTCCAATGTCCCCTGAAGACCTGGACCGGTCAGAGCTGACACAGAAATAAAGCCATGACTTGATTACATAACTGAATCAGGAAACGTCTGTCAGATTTGAACCCATACCCTGAATTCTTACCTTTACTGAAGTAGGTTCTGATCTTCTTCCACAGAACCACGTTGTTGTTGAAGATGATTCCTCTCTCATGCATCCCCAGACACTTCAGTCCCTGCTTGCTACCAAATCTGGAACAATAGTTCCTGCTCCTGAGGACCTGGTGCACCACCGATGGCCTTAGAGTCAGAGAGAAAAATGTCAATCTCAGGTCTGAGGGCCAAACCCGGTCCACAGAGTAATTATATTTGGGCCGCGTGATCATAACAGGTGTGTACCACAGTTGGCCCCCACTATATAGACTGTATATGCAGGCAGGATGTGTAGCATAAAGACCAGCGTTCACAGTAGGCGTTTGCCTTGATTTTTCACAATCGAACGTGAACATGAAAATCAAACATGTTTGAAAAACTGAAACTTTACCCAACATTCCACACTGGAAAAGTGATGACTTGTCATTGTGATAAAGCCTCTGCCTTTAAGGAACGACTGAGGTGAACTTTGGACACGGTGGAGCTGCTCAGTGGTATTTTAACAGCTGTTGGAATGAAACCCTCCAGACCCATGACCAAATCAGTTAGCAACAGGACACCACTTGCCCTCAAAAAATTCCCGACGAGGATGGGATTCGAACCCACGCGTGCAGAGCACAATGGATTAGCAGTCCATCGCCTTAACCACTCGGCCACCTCGTCCTGTGTGTGCTCTGACATAGATGCAAACTGATCTAGAGCAGCAGACCACACTGACTAAATCTTACTTCTGACCCATAAACAAATGTATATTAATGCAAGTGAAATGGATTAATGATCCAGCTCCTCAGTCCACGGGTCATGGGTCTACGTTGGTGCCACCTCCTGTAGATTCAGTTTGTTCTGTGTGTGTTCTGTGTCCACCAACCTGCTAACTATTAACGTCTCCTCTCCATTTATCCAGACTCTGACGATGTCCCCGTACTTGTCATTGTAGTAGTTACTGGCTGTACCAATGCCGGTCCAGATGAATCGGACATATGTCAGCAGGGGACCCAAACCCAGACAGAAATACGGGCCTGTTGCAGGGAAAGAAATCAATTTGAACATAGACAGAGCTCAAAAGAAGAGAGGTTAAGACTTCAGTCCAAAAAGCAGAACCAGACTAGTTCCTACCTGGAACACTGATCTTCTCCGTGTGGCTCCAAACCACCAGCAGGAGGCAGACAAGCAGGAGCAAGGTTCTAGTTGCCGCTGTGAACTCCGAACAAGGCACCGTAGTGGCGTTGGTGGACACAGACACCAGGTCTGATGTCATGGTGTCCAAACCTACAGGTGACATCGGCAGGTCACAGGAAGGATCCATTAGGACTAGGATGGCTGCAGAGAGAGGTTCTGAGGAGCTGGAGTCTCCTGCTCATTCTTCTCCTCTTTATAAGCAACACAGCTGGAGAGCAGCCAGGTCTGTGAGAAGAAACCGCCACAACAACGGAGCAGAAAGAAAAACAATCGCCTCCAACCTTGAGGTTTGTTGGATCAGGGCCAGAACCCTCGGAGGAACCAGTCTTTGTTCCGCAGCGACACGATGTTGGACAAGCCGTGTTTGACAGTTGATGATGAGAAAAACTTGTTCATCTGCACCTTCATCTCCAGACATCAAAAACAGCAACTGAACATCATAAAGTACAAGAGACATGAGATAAAACACCAGAAGTCTGGGTCTGGGACCCTGACTGTTGAGGGCTGTGGGCTGTAGACTGATCTAATGTTGCCAATTTCACCATATCTACTGTAAAAATCACAAATAAAATCACGTGTAAAACACTGACATCTACCTGCTGATATCGGTACTGTTTGTTCCAGTGATGAACAGAAAAATGTTTTCCCGATGATATTTGGATTAATCTGGATTAAATATGACATTGATTGAATGTGACTAATCCACAGTTGGACCAAGGATGGAGGTGAGTGAGGACAGACTCACATGGAGTTGACTCTGCTGCTGATGTTTCCTCCTGTAGATGCAGCTGCAGCTGCAGCCAGATGAAAGAGCAGCTTATCTGCAGCCCGTGTGTCTGCTTCAACGGCCGGGACAGTGATGATGACCCGCGTGTCTTCCTCCCTGCTGCAGCAGGTGTCTCTCTGATCACTGATCTTTGTGTCTCTTGAATAAATAGCAAAGAGGTTAGAGGTCAATAATACAAACATTTTTTAGGGTAACAGTCTGTCCAGCACTTTGGTCCTTTAGAAATGTAAGACAACTGTACTGCAGCTAAGCTTCCCGGTGTCAAAGCTTGGTCAAGTGCGGCCTCTTGGATGAGCACTTTTGGGTCACAACCCACCAGTTGAGACTGACTACTTATGTAGTTATGGTATAATATTGGTTAAGACTGGTCTGTAAAAACATTTTCAAACGTTTTACTGCTTCAAGGCCCAGAGAAAAGTTTGGCAACTGCTGCTCAGTGACGGTTCTGTTCAGCATGTACTGGACCTGAACTACAGCCATCTGACTCCACCGAGACGTCATCCACTGAGACGCTACAAGACTCAGCATTTATCACCTCGGCTGGGACATGGAGAACCCTGGTTGTGTGGACATGTGACGCACACGGCGAGACGTCTGTGAGACACAGTAGCGGCAGATATCTGGGTGTGTGTGGATCCAAATTCAACAGATTCAACAGCGGGCCGGCTGTTTAGTCGGCAGCGGCTCAGACAGTTAACACAGGATAAGGATTCAAAACATGCTCTTTGTCTGAACGGGTGGTTTGGTTTGAAGACGGTTGACGCTGAGAAAACAGATGTCTGACTGTGAGGAAGATTCATTGTCCAACAACCACTAAAGCAGGAGTGGGCAAACTGTTGTCTCATGGGCCACAAAGGGTCCTAAAATTGGACACTGGGGTCGAGTCAAGAGCAGAAAATGGAGCGTTTGTTTGAACTAAGATAAATAGCATATAAAATTCATGTATAAAACCTCGAGTGCTAATTTTCTAGAAATGCTAAATTTCCTGAAAAAAGTCCTGGCCTGGATCAGAGCCTTCTTCTACAACCTGCTGTTTTCAAATGGATGTTTTTTTAAGCATTGAAATTCTGAGCTGCTGTCACTCAGACAACCAACCAGTGTGGGTGTGTGTGAGTTTCAGCCTTTTTATTTAAAAAAACACTGAACTATTCTTCAGTAAATATGGCAATAAAAGTTATTCTAAAAATATTAGATTTTTACATTTTTATGGCCATCGTAAAGTCCTGCTGCCAGAGACATCTGACATTAACCTTTGCTGATATTTTATTAACACTTCATTTTCTGATATCAACCATGTTGTATCACCATCTGTCCCCAAAACTGAGGTAAACCTCAGGGAACCATATGTGAGATTCCAGCTCATTGGTCAAAACCAAGGCCTTATGAAAAGTCATATAAATATCAATAACAATCAGTTGAAAATCACTGATCTAAACCCTGCGTCAAACTCAAGACCCGTGGGCCACCTGCAGCCCACTAAATCATTGTGTGAGGCCTGCAGAAGTGTTTAAATTCCTTCTGCAAATAGATTCTCACAGCAAAGCACACTATTTCTATTTTGAAGATACAATAGACAATTTCAGAAACATGTACGTGATTTGTCCTTTGTCTATTTGAACTGTAAGTTAAAAGTTAAAATTGTAGGCAATTTGACCCACCCCCCAGCGTCTTCCCTGATATAGACCATGCACCATGTGGTAAACACTGTTGAATTACAGCATTTATTTTAGAGAGTCCACTTCATCTGGTGTTTCCTTGTCAGATATGAGTGTATTTAGACGGGGTGTTATATGAACCCCAGTCCAAGGAAACATATCTGCTGTTGTTATCAGTGTTGTTCAGACTAGTGCTCTCCAGCAGCAGCAGCAGCAGCAGCAGCAGCAGCAGATATCTGAGCTCTTGTTGGTGAGCAGGTGCACCTCATGTGGAGACACCGCTGCCCGCACCTCTGTTGTCTTAACAGTGCGTGTGTTGACCTTACCTGTCCGATGTCCATCAATGTCCAACCAGCAGGAGAGAGTTGGTCCAACCCAGTTATTTCCTCAATACAATGAGACCTGGTGAGGAAAAACACAAGAGACATCAGAACAGACGCTGTGCTCCATATTCCAGTCACTCTTAGCCCAAAAAATTAAGAGTCTTCTGATCTGGACCTGACTATCCACAGAACAACAACACGGCTGTAAGATTTATGTGTTAGATGCACATTTTAAATGTGTTAAATTACTTTGTGGTAATATTTCTTATTCTTTTCTTCATCTCTGCTGGAGAATGAACTGGACTGACATCAGTATTGTCCAACCAAACATGAGGACAGAGGTAATACAAATGGAAAACATCATACTTACAATAATTGAAAGTCTGTTGAGGTGAAAGGGTAAAAACATATAATGGTATATCATTTATTATTTATCATTTTTTAACTTTACTATTGATCACAGATTGAGGAAAAGACAGATCTGCTTCAACAGACACCAGTGACGTGTTTCCTCTGGGTATTGAGGCAGAAACAAAACACAGACCTGTTAAATACAGTATTACTGCAGTTCATCGTCTGTTGTCCCTGAACCTTCATCTTCTCCGTGCTTACTTAAGCTCAGGAACGACCTGCTTATGTCTTCCTCTCAAAAGACTAAATAAATGTGATGGAGAATTTGAAAGAGAAGACAGAGATAATGGTGAAAGATGTCAAAAGTTTCTGTTTGTAGATAATTGAAGTGAAATCTCTGGGGTTTCATGTGCAGGAATATTCCAATGGTTCGAGATAAACAGTCTAAGGAACATGCAATCAAGGAAAGGATGCTGCCTGATCATGTCTCTAATCTCCACTGAATTACACCAAGGTCAAACCCTGGACGTCCATATACATTCAGTCAGAATTCATCCAGAGTGAACTGTCCACTCACTCTGGTTGGTTTGCAGAAGAAGTTCTAGCGTGGTATTCATCTGTGACGTATAATGGCACAATTAGTAGCTTTTGTGTTTCTCCGTCAGGGGGCGCTACATGTCTTAACAATGATTTGAGTCTCGTGTTTCTGATATTAATCCTACTTGTGCTTATTAACCTGAATTTGAAATCGACGATAATGAAGAAAAAAATTCTCACTCGACGAGGATGGGATTCGAACCCACGCGTGCAGAGCACAATGGATTAGCAGTCCATCGCCTTAACCACTCGGCCACCTCGTCCCGCTGACGACACCGCCTTAACGATGACATACTATATCCGCGACTCTCTTTACTGAGCTCACCTTAATTAGACTAGTACTAGTTAATGGATCACTTGTTGCCAGAAAGCCAACCATGAAGTGTAGCTCGAGGGGAAGTACGTGGTGTATAGAAAAGATTGGTTACTATTACTAATCAGTGTCATTTCCTAACTGGCGGCAAAAAGAAAAACGGGGGGAAATAAGTGTTACGCCGTATAAAGTATTTCAGGTCATTAACTTTATAGTCGGAGGGATATCAACATTATTATTATTATTTACCATTCTATTGGGTTTTCCAGTCCACATCTTCGTGGTGAACCGTTGACTCTCGTCACTTCATCACCAGTCTGAGACCTGTCTCTTATACACATCTTATCAATGGGGATTCGAACCCACGCGTGCAGAGCACAATGGATTAGCAGTCCATCGCCTTAACCACTCGGCCACCTCGTCCCGCTGACGACACCGCCTTAACGATGACATACTATATCCGCGACTCTCTTTACTGAGCTGACCTTAATTAGACTAGTACTAGTTAATGGATCACTTGTTGCCAGAAAGCCAACCAGTCCACATCTTCGTGGTGAACCGTTGACTCTCGTCACTTCATCACCAGTCTGAGACTGTTACAGGTGACTCCTCACATCCGGCGCCATCTTAAGAAAAAAAAAACTGTCAAGAAGGACAATGTAACGTAATAACGTAATAACTCTTCTGTGCTCAACTCTTAGTAAAACGTTATTTTGTTTTACTCCCGTTTTACTAACTTCTTTCAGCGCTGGTCGATGATGTGGACCGGTCCATTCAAGGCAGAAAGAAATGGTATAATTTTATTCCTCTTTACCCAAATTACAGAATAACGAGAGTTATTACTCTCAACCCAACAAAGTTAAAGCGTTATATGTGTCTTTTAAGAGGCCCCTAAAATCAGCCCGTCTGAATGCAATTTTAACTTCCCACCAACCATCCGCATTCTAGTGGAGCCAGTGAAAAAAAAACAAAATAATATTCAGTACATGTTAGGGATCAAAGCTAAATGAATACGTTGATACTATGTGGGAGTTCCTACACGTACAGTATACGGAGTGTGACGTGAGACTGCGCTTCCCGATTCGTTTCTGCAACCGAGCCAGAGTGAGACCTCTGTCTGTCTGACAGGATCTTTGTTCGGAGCAGAATGGCAGGCACTGGCAGCTTGTGGAGGTCAACGGTAGGAAAGATGAACTCGTAGAATGACACCAGACGATTGTTTTAACTATTGACAACTCTAGATGTCCCCGTGTGTCCAACTGTGTGGTTGATGGTCTTCATGTCTCCTCTCCGTCCTCCTTATCTTACTTTTATCTTTATTGTTAGCCGTTAGCTTGTTAGCTGCATGGGTTAGTGAGTGTCCTCCAGGTCCTCACACTAATCACCAGCTGCTGGACTCTAGTCTCTCTAATCACCAGGGCTCAGAGACACAGAAATAGGTTAACACAATTTCAGCTTGACTTTCAGTGAAGTTACAGTAAATAGGGTTGGGTGGGAAGAAGCTAGCTTTGATTTTCTGTAGCTGAAAGAAAAATGATGCCGTTTATGCCGGTCTGCTCCGTTTGTTTAAGGCCCCTGGTTTCAGAACATGTTGGTGACGTATGTATGTGTATGTATGTGTGTATGTATGTATGTATGTATATGTGTGTGCGCGCGCCTTCTGTTCTGCTTTATAGTAATTATGAGTGTAATACTTAATAAATGTCATTAATTAATAATTGACATCTTGTCCAGCTGTCCCAGGTGGTGGGATTGGTGAGGAGGAGCTCCGTTCACTCTTCAGTTTCCAGGAGAGGGGTCAGTAGATCACACACACACACACACACACACACACACACACAGAGTGAGTAATTGGATCTCCCTCCGTGTATTTTAAAGTACAGAATTTGGCCTTGGACCCTTGGCCCAGTGATCGGTTCCACACAAGTTCACGTCCACAGATGTAAATGTCACAAACAATAAAAATACAGTTTCACTGTATATTGTACTTATATTGTAATAACAGTCATTGTTATTGTTGTTCACATTTTTACTCCATATGAGTTTTTTCAAAGTGATTTATCTCTGGTTTATTAATAATTCCTTTTCTGAATGAGAGTCTTGAGCCATGGAGTTATGATAATAATACAGGTGTTAAACTAAATCTTCTTGTTATATTAAAGGTTTAACAACTAAATTAATCTGTTAATATTTAACGCGTTATGTGTAATAATAATAATATATGTATTATTATTATTAAGTGAGATTGAGATGGTTTGGACATGTTCAGAGGAGGGACAGTGGATACACGTTGGTAGAAGAATGATCCTAGAGATGGAGCTACCAGGTAGGAGACAAAGAGGAGATTGATGGATGCAGTGATGGAGAACATGGAGGTAGTTGGAGTCAGAGTTGAAAATGGAGAGAACAAGGGTAGATGTAGGAGGATGATTTACTCTGGAAACACCTGAAGAAGAGGGGAGAAGACCAGAGGAGAATTCCCTCTGAGATTTTAGGGTGTTAAATCCAACAGCGAAAATGACCTGAAGAGGGCGTGTTTCAGTTTTAACAACTTAGTGTTGAACACTTGTTGTCCCACGTCTCAGACCTGAGTCTTTCTTTCTGTCTCTCTTCCTCCACTCACAGATACAGACAGTCACACTGATTCCTGGAGATGGTATCGGACCTGAAATCTCGGCTGCAGTGGTGAAGATCTTTGAGGCTTCTAAGGTCTGTTGTTTCTCTCAGTTGTCTGATGGAGTTCACCGAGGCTCAACTGTCATCTTCATAGTGAAAGGTTTCTTTCTCCAGGTTCCAGTCAGATGGGAGGAGAGGAACGTAACGGCCATTAAAGGACCAGGAGGCAGGTGGATGATTCCTCCCGATGCCAAAGAGTCAATGGACAGGAGTAAAATCGGACTCAAGGGTCAGTCACCCACCTTTGCCCATAATCTTCTGTGTGATGAAAATCCATCTAATCAGCACAGGTGTTTTCCTGCAGGACCTCTGAAGACGCCCATCGCAGCAGGTCACCCCTCCATGAACCTACTCCTCAGGAAGACCTTTGATCTCTATGCCAATGTGCGTCCCTGTGTCTCCATCGACGGCTACAAGACCCCCTACACAGACGTCGACCTGGTCACCATCCGTGAAAACACAGAGGGCGAGTACAGTGGCATTGAACACGTGGTGAGTGGACAATATTGCCCCCCTGTGGAAGAGAGATGACTCTTACATTTATGCATATAGCAGGCGTGCCAACTGCTACACTAGGTAACCACTTGATCTAAATGTTAATATTCTGTCTTGACCAGTCTGGTCGTGGATCAGCTCAGACAGACATGGTAGATGTGGCTGCTCACTCCTTTCACATTTGTTTGCATGTGTTCCAGATCGTGGACGGTGTCGTTCAGAGTATCAAGCTGATCACAGAGGAGGCCAGCAGACGCATCGCTGAGTACGCCTTTGAATACGCCCGCAACAACCAGAGAAACAGCGTAACAGCCGTACATAAGGCTAACATCATGTAAGTCATTGTTCCGGTCAGCAGGTGGAGTCAGCGCTTCACTTCAACTTAAATATTGTTGATCAACGCTCGTTTCCTCTTTGCTTCCTGGTTGATTTGTCTTCAACTGGTGGTTTCCAGGAGAATGTCTGACGGCCTGTTCCTGAGGAAATGTCGAGAGGTGGCTGAAAACTACAAAGACATCAAGTTCACAGAGATGTACCTGGACACCGTGTGTCTCAATGTATGTCCAATGTGTGATGATGATGCTGCTGTTACACACTACTGACACACGACCATGACTACAAACATGTCTGCCTTTGTTCTGATCTTCCAGATGGTTCAGGATCCGTCCCAGTTCGATGTCCTGGTCATGCCCAACCTGTACGGAGACATTCTTAGGTAAGCTTGTCCAAATCTGACACTAAGACTTAAAGTGAAGGCAAGACTGAGAATGAAGACGTGTTTCTTCTTCAGTGACTTGTGCGCCGGACTCATTGGAGGACTTGGAGTAACGCCCAGTGGGAACATTGGAGCAAATGGCGTGGCCATATTTGAGTCGGTTCGTCCACATCAGGGGGTTTTCCCTCATTGTTGAAAGTGTTTGGCTGGTGACATCATCATTTCTGTGATCAGAACACTCCTCTAGCGCCCCCCTGAGACAGTCTGTCTGTTCGCAGGTCCATGGCACTGCCCCCGACATTGCAGGTATGGACCTGGCCAATCCCACGGCTCTGCTCCTGAGTGGCGTCATGATGCTTCGTCACATGGGTCTTCACGCCCATGCGGACAAGATCCAGACGGCTTGTTTCGACACCATCCGAGACAAGAAGGTAGGACTGTGATTTTTATTAATTAAGTTTAAGTTGCAAGTAATTTTATTCCTTTAAAAGATGATGATGAGGTTTTTCCTTCTTCCTTTTAGTTTCTTACTAAGGACCTCGGGGGAAACGCCAAATGTTCTGAGTTTACCTCAGAGATCTGTCGTCGTGTTCAGGACCTAGACGGAGGCCACTAGAGGGCGCGCTGCAGTGTCACTGTCAGTCTGTGACGTCATGAAAAGATGCAGTTCAGGAGGCTGGACTTCTGCAGCTGTTGAAACTGTCTGAGAGTAAACGCACAACTTTGACCAAACACAAGTGAATCATCTGCAAAATAATGATAAAGAGATAAATATATTATTACAGTTTCTATGTCTTAGCTTTAATAATCTGTCTACAGCATCAGTGATGGTTTATTTTTACAGTTGACAGTAAAATATTTATTCTTTGTTACTGAATGTCCACCATGGGTTAGTTTGTTTACTAGCTTTTTCTATCAACACGCAGCTTCTATTTCCATCAACACTGTACACATACAATAAAAAAGGGCTGAGTTTGTATCAAAACAACCCAGTCTGCTGTGTGTGTTCAGTGACACCTTCACTGTCTGCTCCATGTCCTTCCTCCACATGAAACACCACCTGAGTTCAGTTCATGTGGCTCCTTCAACCATGAGGCAGACAATCACACAGACAAAGGAACAGTTGGACTGGTGTTTATTTGACTGTGAACATGTGTATTTACACTCACACACTGACCCTGGATCAGTTAGACCAGTTAAGACTTCATATGTACAGAAAATACAAAGACAACAAAAAAAACAATATAAATAAAGTGAAACTGTAACATTGATGTTCAAACTGAACAAGAACGAAGATGGATGCAACGAAAACACCTGTGGGACAGAGAGGCGATCATTAGAGCAGTCATTTATATAAAAAAAAATGTAAAAAAAACATTTAGCAAATATTTATATAAATTCAGATACACATTTAACCAATGTTTAAGTAAAATATACAACTGCCCGACTCTTCTCTGTAATTTGCCTTAACTTTTTTCAAGCTATGATTTACAGCCTCAGAGCTGTGGCTCCCTCTAATGGCATTACAAGGAATCGAACGCCACTAGGTATCTAATGCGTCACTCGTTCAAATATGGCTTTGACAAAGTCAACTAATACATTCAACAGCCTCTCCCTAACAAAGACAAAGACACGTGACGTCTATGTGATGTGTGTAGGTTTGGTCAATGAAGAAAATGCAGTAGCTTTGAGCCTACCTAGGCAAAGGGAGTTGCGCCCTCCTGTGGTCAATCAATGTTACTGAGGTAAATCTGAAAAAGCACTGAACATAAAAAACAACTGAATGTCATGACTCATGGGGGGCAGGTGGGAGTGTTTTCTAAACAGACTGGTTAAAGCTGTAGTCAGGGAAGAGGGAAGTGATGACTCACAGCTGAAAGAACTCAGATGACGGTCGACGGACCAATGACAGCAGCAGGTTTCTGAGGACCCACAAAGAAGGAATTAATATGAACACTTTCATTAACGTCACACAGATGCCGTTGCTTCTCTGATGACTCACTGTTGACATAAATGCCAGAGAGGAGTGTAGCTGCTGCTCCTCCGCCTGCAGGGTGGAGACACAGCCGCTGTCGGAGCCTGTGGAGCCTGACAGACAACGAGAGGAGGAGCCGGAACTTTCTGTGGCTGAGAGAGCAGAGAGAGTGAGAGTGATACCGCCTGTCAACTCCCTATCTGTGCAGCAGAGACAGTGGTGTCAGGTGTGTACGCACTCATTGACGGCTGACTGCTGGTCTCATGTTCCTGCTCATCCTCCTCCACACAGGAAGACATGAAAGAGCTGTCGTCAGTGCTGAGCAATGATTGGCTGCGAGGACATAGAGAGGGGGCGTGGTTTAGACAGGAAGAGGCGATAGGCAGAGGGAGATATGTCAGGTGCTTTACCTGAGCATGTGAAGATCCAGGGATCCCAAAAGACTGGAGGAGGAACCTGAGGTGCCCAGGTCTGAGGTCACCACCCCTCGTTTGAATGGGTTGATGTGGTCTAAGACTGAGACAGCGATGGACGCCCGCGTCCTCGCACCTGCGCACATTGAGTGAAAAACAACATGGTAGAATGGAAGTCAATTTAACATTAAACAGGAACTCAGGTTCTGAGGGAGGATACAACTTTGAGATTTTTATCACAGGCCAATATTTTTTACTGATATAGGATACACCAATATTGTCCAAACACTAATATTTGATTGCAATTTTACAATCTTGACGAGTAATTTTTTACGACTTTTACAAAACATTATACTGGATTTTCAGGATCAAGATAAATTATTTTATTTCAATGTGCCAACCATGAAAAAGGTTTATATCTGAAATGCCTGTTGAGTTTATGATAGTGTGAATACATTCACTTTAGAGGTCATCATAGTATCTCAGCTTTTACCACTACATCAAATTCTTGTTAGCAGCTGAGGCTCCAGACTAGTGTTTTGCCCTTACACTTATACATACCTATTATACCTATACTTTTGACAAAAAAAACAGACAACGCTGCAGCAAGACTAGGAAGGGTGGCTGCAACAACACATGGATTTCAATGTCCTCTACAAGTTCTAGTCCAAGGGCACCAGACCAGGAACACAGACTGAGTTAGACATCAAAGTTTCAATGTTAACATATAAATTACATTCAGCTCAGTGATCTGATTTAGATAACTAATGAAATGCTAGATGTTTTTCCATGACATTTCCGCAACCTCTTAAAAATACTATTTTCCATGTTTTTACCAGGGACTGGAAAATGATTTCTAAAATTTCATGACTTCTGGGGGTTTTTCACTCTCTAAAACTCTAAGAACCCTAGAGAAGTTTTTGGTTTGTAAAATATTTTCCTGTTTATTCAAATACACCACAACATTAGAAAGATTCTGTGCTCATCACCATCAACTTCATAATCACCTCTGCTTTTCATGATGTAATGGACCGCTCGGTCACTGATGGCTGCATCACTTGGCTGAATGTCCATGAAGGGTTTACTGCCCACACCCATATTTACCATCTCCTGTTGACGTAACTCTAAGAACACACACAGACACAGAAAGGTGTTAATGGTTCAGGAGGTTCAGGATCACAGATAGATGCTGATCTCTGCTCATCTCCACTCACCTTTGCTCCTGGTTGCCTGCCTCCACAGGATACGGGCAATGTCACTGGTCCACTGCTGTTTGGATAGGGCTGTGGCTGCCTGCAGGACCAGAGTCTGGTTCTTAGCTTTGGTTCTACGTCTGAACCAGATCTCAAACCTGAGGCCAGTGTCCCCACTGGACTCTGTCAGACCAATGTCTGCTGTCTGCAGCACAGAAGGTGGGACACATCAATGGGTTGAAAAGAAGTGGAGTAGGACATGTGTTTAGACTAAGACAACTTCACAAAGTATGAAGTCTGTTATTTATTATTGATTAATAAAGTTCTATCTATCTATCTACAAATTGACCTTGGACCTAAAGATACCTTGAAGGAGTGTTTGTAGATGAAGACGTCCAGACCTCCTTCCATCTTCTTGGCCTTACTTAGGAGGAGCAGCTCCTCGAAGAGGAAGATGTGTCGTTGGCACTTTTTGCGACCGCTCCACACGGTCACCTCCTCCTGTCGTATCAGCTGACCCTGCTCCTTTAGGTTCACCTACACACGTATACACAGGAAATGAGGTCACGCTGATGACATCATCACGACAATTCCTGATCAACCAACTTCGTAAACTTACGTCACAGTCTCTGATGGCGTCCATCGCCAGTAGATCATTGCCATGGCGGAGCTGAAACTTGACCATGTGGGCGGCGGCCTGCAGCGCACTAAGCTCTGCCTCTTGTGACACACCCACCTCTTTGATGATGTCATTGAGCAGCAGCGCGTATTTACTCATCCTCTGGATGGGTTTCAGCAGGTAGGATGACAGGTCCATCTTATCACCCAGCTCCAGCTGCTTCCTCTGAGATGACAGAGAGGTCAGCACAGGGCACAGACACTTTGAATACATTTATTTAATATGCACTTCCTTCAGCACCAAACACTTCTCATGACCATGTGAACATCATTGATCTTCTTTTTCATTAACAGTTCTGTCTGTCACTCTGGTAAAAAGAGACTTGATGACTAGTAGTAGTAGTTCATTTTATTTTCTGCCACTTTGTGTGTTTGTCTGTTTGAAGAATTTTTACAACAAGTCAATTTCCTGGTTCATATCTGATAAAGAGAACTCAGATTAAACATTTGGATTACAGAACACAAGACCTTTGTTCAATTTTACTTCATTGTGCAGTGGGAGACAACAGTTCTTGTCAGTGTAACAATATATTCTGAACTAAGATAAAAGAATATAAAAACTATGTCCTGCAGAAAATGAGTCACCTAATCACAGCTGATGGGTTGGAAAAAGCAAGCCGAGCTTTAAAGCGCACAAAAATGCAACATGGATTCAAAAAGGTCCTGGTACTAAAAGTTTAGCAGAAAGACGGAAGCCATAAAAAGGGACCAGTACTTTAAATATTATCCAATCTGATGGAAGTTATCCACAAAAAGATCAATAGAGAATGGTCATCAATTAACACTCACCCTAAAAAAGGAGTTCCCATGGTTGGCCAGCAGGATGTCAGACTTTGGCTTGTTCTTACTGTAGAGGGCGTAGAGAGCAAACTGTTCCTGCTGTAATAACAATTACAACACACTCAGATTACGACAAAATCATGGATTGGGTATCGACAGTTGCCAACTACTCCAGCAGCCACGTACATGTCGCAGGAAGCAGTGTGAAACTCTGAGAGGATGTTTCCAGCATGACTCCAGCTCACGGAGGAAGAACTGACTGTGGAAGTCCAGAAGTTTTTCCAGGTTTCCAAAGATGACAGAGCGTTTACCCCTCAGGTCCTGAGGAAGGTCGGGGCGCTCCATCTCCGGGAAGTAGTGAATGATGATGTAACGCAGAGAACGCACATACTCCCGCTCCGTGGTTACCATCTCCTCCATGATGTGACACAGTTTACTGGACATGAAGCAGAAAATGTAAAAATTCTGACATACCTTATGATGACTTAATGACAATAATGAAGAGTTTAGAGAAAAACAGCTGTATGTTAAAGAAAAGGTCACTAGATGGCAGCATTGTAGCACAGTGGTATGTACAGTTGAATAAGGCAGATACACCTGTGTTAAAACATTACCCACCTCCCCCGTGGGCGTGCTTCTGTAGGAGCCATCCCTGAGCTTCTTGCTCCTGGCCCCGCCCATCTGTGAGCAGGCATCCTGGGGCATAGTGTACGGTCAGCCGCCTCAGTGCTGCTAACCTCCAGGCCACGAATGAACACGCCGATGTTTCCTCTCCGCACTGGTTCGCTGTGGGCACGTGGACACGCTCCATAGCGCGATGCTTCGGGAGTGGGCGGGCAGTCGAAACTGTGCGTCTTTCTGAGCTGCTGTTTTCTGCTGGAGGTAGAGTTCAGACGAGAGAGGAGTGGTGTGCGCCGCTGCACAGGTGTCGAAGAAATGGGAGAGAAGGAGCGAGGAAGCACGAAAGAGGAGCTGCGTGGAGGTGGGGTTATGTCGACATCCTCTGTCGCAGAACAGGATAAGGAGCTGGAGGAAGAGGAGGAGTCCGAATATCCCAGTTCTGTCTTTCTGGCAGAGGAGGTGGGGCTTAGGCTTGGAACAGAGCTTCTCCTCTGGGCAGCATCTCGTGTCTTAAGTGCTGTCTCCAATTTCCTGTCGAACATCTTACTGGTCTCCTGACACTTGGACCAGGCAAAGCTCCACTGATGAAGGCCACGCTCTCCCTGCAGTTTCTCTGCTTCTGCCTTCATCTCCTGGAAACGAGCATCTGTGATTGGTGGATGTTGACTCTGGTAATCTTGCAGAGAGTCAATCACTGCCTGGCACTTGTTGGGCAGCGTGCATTCCTCCATGCTGACACCTGCCAGGTGACGCAGACCTGCCAGCGCCCATCCGTATGCCTGTGACATAGAACAACAGGTGTCAGAGTCTTCAGCTTACACCATGTGGCTAACAGGGACACTGACATGAATAAGGCTCAGTCTTTAGACCAGGTCTTAAAAGATGGACTTATATTGTTGAGATACAAATCTTATCAAACTAACAACCATTTTATTGAAACAACAAGAAACACTGCTAGCTCAAAAATATGTCAAAATGTTTAGGTATGACATTCTTCAGCTCTGAAGCTGCACTGCAATTGGTTTTGTTGGAGAGACTTTGATTATGGCTACTGTGGTCAGGAGCCTCGTACAGTAAAACCATACTGTGCTGTGACTGGACAGAGGGCAGTAATATGTGCTGTGATGTTATGATGTGTGTATAAAGAAACAAAATGCCACCAGTAAAATAAAAGACAAGCTTTCAAAGCAGATTTCCAACTCTAGGATGGAATTATCAGTCACATCAACTAGACAGACTCGGATGGTGAGGAGACTGAACTGATCATGGTTTTGTGGAAGAGGAGGGAACTGAAAAAGGTCAGAGAATTGTTTAGTATTTGTATCTGTTACAACTGAACTGACTTGAGAAAGTTATTCTGACTGGGATGAAGAACGTTCCACTAATCTGACTGGTTCATGTCATTTATGGAGCCTTGTGGCTCCAAAATACTGTCCTGAATTTCCCGAAGGATCCATAAAGATCTATCTATGTAAATGTAAACAGGAAACAGCCAAAAGTCTTGAGATTTCAAATGAAGGAGTCTGATGAATGTTTCTGAACAAATTCTAATGAGCAACATCAAAGGAGCCTGGACCTTGTCCTGTTCCTCAGTCAGAGCTGGTCTAACATCTGCCTGCAGGAAGATGTCAGTGACAGAAAAGACAAAACCAATAATTCACTGGAGCACGCTCAGACAACCAGTCTGTAGCTTTCCTTCAACAAAACACCACAACGCACACAGCAACACCAACACACCCGCACGTGCACAAAACAGAACTTTACTCACTGGTGAAGCCGTTCAGTTAGTTTTTAGTGCGTGAACTGTACTTCTGTGTGTCCTGGTGAAGAGTGATTCAAAAGAGGAGATAGCTCCCCCTGCGCTCACATTCTCCCCCCACCCACAACAACACACACACATTCCACCCCCACCTCATTCACAGGCTGAATAGCAGTTGGGCGGTCCCATGAGGGAAGGAGGATGGGGGGGGGGTCACCACAGTAACAAAGTCTTTGAAAGGAGAGAAAAGAAAAGGAGGGAAAACTTGGCACTGGAGTGATACCTGGACAACACACACACCCTGGTAAATCCCCCACAGTGACACGGTGATGATGTTGGCTGAGACTGGAGTCAGCGTCACATTCTACAGGTTTTTGAAGTGCACCACGGTTGTTTGAAAAGTGAGCACCCCCTGCTGTTGGAACCCGGACACAGATGGTATTTAGGTTTGCAAGTCAATGAGACAACTACTGGCAGCGGAACCAGAAAAAAAAACTGATTTCAGCCACTTAGCTGAGAGCAGACTTCTAGCTAAATTGGACCGCAGCTTGACAGAGTTTTCAACTGTTCAACGTGGAGTAGCAGGAACTCCGGGTTCCACACAGCAGCTCAGAGACTTTTGTCCACAGACTTAGCTAAAGAACAGCTAATGTATAGCATCTTCCTGGTGACAAAAACATTTTGAAAGGTCTCAAGTTGATTCTAGCAGCAGGAGGCGCTCACAGGCCAGGCAGTGACTTTGTTGGTTCACAGTACTCTACTCTACTCTGTATTTTTGGGACAATGAGCTGCACCGATTTATAGTCTCATTTAGGGACACCTAATAGAGAAATCAGTTGAATTTAATTCAACTTAATCAGAATAAGCCTTAGTTAAAATAACCGTCAACTCTGTTGCAGCAGATAAAACGATGCACATACTATTTTCTCCTCTTCCACAAACCTGATGTTACTGAGATGGTACTGAGGCAAACAACTTGAACTAAAGCTATAAAAATGCATTGAGAATCTGAACATGGCTTTAAGGAAGAAAAACCAACATAAGACAATGAAATCGATCTATGAGAACATCATTAACGTTCTTGCTATACATCAACCTATGAAATTCAACTTCATATATAATTATTCTATTGGCAGACACTAATATGAAATTTCACCAAAATCACTAGTGGACCTGGGAAACAAGTAAGTTCACCAATTAGAAGTGGAACATAACTGTGTGATGTGTACCTGGTCTAAGAAGCGGTATAGTTGGCAGGCCTGTTGGAGATTCTGTCCTGTGGCCTCCAGTCTTTCTGAAAAACTCTGAACTAGAGTTGAGAAGGAATTGATCCTGACTTCGTAGACATGGAGGTCAGCGGTGGAAACGCCCTCCCAGCATCCAAGACGTTTGAGCAAAGCCTCTCCACGTTTACAGTATTCCTGTGGAACAGAGTGTGAGCTGAGTTTTTTCTTTTCATAACTAAAGCAAATAAAAAAATGCTCAGAAAAGGTTCATACCTGTGCATTGGCAAACAGCTCCTTAAACTGCTGCTCCTTCTTGATGACAAGCTGAAGAGAATCATCTTCTTCTTCTTTAGTCAGATTCTTCAGACGAGGCTCTGCTTCCTGCTGCAGCCATGAACTAACCTGAGTAAAGGAAAAGAGGAAAGAAAACCTCACATCAAGAACAGAATTTGGCACCACGTGTATAAGAAGGGATTATTATTATGATAATAAAGGTTAAAGTGAATGGTTTCTCAGTCATCCTGTGCTATACAATAGTAAAATTCCAATGTGTTTTTTTTTGCTTCGTCCCAGGAAGCCGTCATGACTGGAGCCAACTCCCCGTGGCCTGGAAACAATCCCTCTGCCCTGGCTGAACAGGTCCAGCAGCCTGTCAGGCATGGCAGTTGGCACCCACGCAATCCAATGGTTTCTTTCACTGTTTTCCACCTTTTAATGTTGACACTCGACTGAAGACCGAAAATTTCAACTTAAACCAACCAATCAGAAATGTAATAAACTGCTGGTTGACTGGAAGATAACAGCCCTACAGAAAACATGGACTTATCCAGTTCAGATGTAGTTTAGGCCAAACTGAGAACCAAGCTCTGACACATTGACAAAGGTCATCCTCCAGAATTCTTACCAGTCATGCTGTGGCATCATCCGTTTTGTCACGAGCATCAGAACATTGTCTGACAGAAGTGAAAATATGTGAAGAAGTGTTCTTTAAATATATCAGTAATAACCTGACATTTCCCAAACAACCCACTTCAACTTCTTTATTTTTACATTTTGAAACGGTCAGTGATCCAGGTTGATGGGTTGACATGGTGACTGACCTCATTCAGCTCCTCCTCCTGACTGCTGAAGTCCAGGATGAAGCTCAGCTGCCGTGTTCTAGTGTTGGAGAGTGTCACCAGACAGTGGAGAAGCTCGTCCACCTGATTATACAGAGAAGACACAGTCTCCACTGGTGCTGACCACGCCTTTGACTCCGCCTCTCTGCGTAGCCATGACAGAGAGGCACCACCCTCCTGCTGTAACTGCACCAGGCGACTATCTGCAAGCACGCCGGACATCGCTGACTTGTAGCGGGAGGACAGCAGCTCGGCATCCTGGGACAGGAGACCAAGAATATTATGGATTTGCAGCAACAGAGGAAGGGGCACAATTCCACTGAGTGACTTGCGTGTGTTACCTGAGCAGCAGCAGGAAGTGGTGTGGTCTGTAGGGTGTTGATGGTCTCTTGCAGCAACTTGATGACATCTTGGCATTGTTTGGTCAGCAGTTCCACCCTCTGGACAACAGATAAAGTAAATTACTGTGTTTGAAGAAAACCTAAAAAAAAGCACAGCAAAATCCACAGACCGATTTGTAGCAGAGCCAGCTGCTATGACTGAAGCTGAAGGAGCCTCCAAACTCAGTAGGAACCTGCTGCAGCGCCACCTGTCTGTCCAGAGATTTCAGAGACATCAGCACCTCCACCTGAAAAACAATAAGTACATGAAAAAACGGTCATTTCCTTTTGGTCCCCACTGTAAAATGATAATAAAGGACTTTTCTATTTATTTTATTCAAGTCCTCCATCCACGTACATGGCAACATAGGAATCGGTCAGTTATCTGTGTGAGTCAGTCACAAGACATTCACTCACCTGAGGAAGTGTCCGTTTGTCCAAACGCATGAGAGAGGAATCTTTATTGACCAGCAGCAAAACAGTATGAAGCAAACTTTTTTTTTCCTGCAATAAAACCAAAACAAAATACATTTGTTTTTTACATACATGACTTAAATAAATTAAACTAAACTAGTACCAAAAAACTAGGACAGTAACACAGCTAGAACAATGATCTTGCTCCAGACACAAAAGACAGTACTAGTCGTCCATGCACTGATATTGTCCTCCAGATGAACTCCTGTTAGAGGAGTGAGTTAATGTACCATTACAGCACATCTGCTCACCTGCAGACACCTGAGGGCAGAGAAGAGGGCAGGTACTGGAGCAGTTCTGCGTGCATCCACCAACACGGTGAGTCCAAGCGCTCGCATTTCCTCCCTGATATACAAAAAAAAATAATAAAAAATAAAAATATAAATATATATGTAAAAGAAAGAAACATAAGTACAATGTGACACAAGTCCATATACAGTATATAAAGATATATAAATTTGTTTCATTGAGGATGTGACTACAGGGACTCTTGCCTACCTGAGGGTGGAGCTATAATGGAGCAGGAGGTGGAGAAGGTCTGCTCCATCACAGTCTGGATGAGACCACACTGAGCTCCATGTGGAGACAGTTATCAAGGCCCGGCCATTTCTATCTGTGCTTCCTGCAGAGACAAAGTCACTGAGTTGAGAGTTGAAACTTTAGTGTGAGTTTATACCTGGGGTAATCTAAGGATAAACACAGTAATCAGATGCACTTCACATTTTATGGTAACAGAATTTAAAAGTAAACTGACTGTTATTGTACAGAGTAGACTGTATAAATATAAAAAATAAAATGAGGCTTTTCTAATGCTTTAATTAAATAAGTGTGAAACAAAGGTAGGTTCAGGTACAATCTAGCTAAGAGAAAGGATTTTTCTTTTTTGTACCTGGCAGACAAACAGCTCCCGAATTTAGCAGCAGGCTGTAAAAAGTGGACTGAGAAGACTTGGAGAACTGGGGAGAATGGGGGAACTTTGTGGACTGAGGAGAATGGAAGATCTGGGGAGCATTGAACATTTGTCCAGACTGTGGAGATTCCAAAACTTTGGAAGAATGAAGAGATTTGGGATGTTGACTGACCTGAGGAGACTGAAAAGACAAGTGGTTACATAAAAGTGGAGGAGACTGATGGGACTGAGGGGAATTGGTTTGAACAGGAGCCTGCGAGAAGATTTGAGACTGAAGGGCTTGTTGGGATTGGGCCGACTGTGAAATCTGAAGGTCCGGGGTTAGACAAGATTGAGTGGAGTTGAAGGTCTGAAGAGACTGCATCGATTTAGTGGGACAGATGGACTGTAGAGATTGAACAGCTTGGTTGGATACAACAGTCTTTGGGAACTTCACAAGGATGTGTTTTGTAATTGAGACAGAATCTGCTGGACGTCCCAGGTGTCCTTGTTCTGACTGGACATCAGTAGGGTCAGTGGTCAAACCTGTTGGATGAGGAAAACAAAGAGTTTAACACCACAGTTGAGAACAAGGGGTGAACTACAGTCTGTGACATTGAGAATTCAGAGGAGGTCAGAGTCATGGACAAATCAGAGGAAGAGGAGAAGGAAGATGAAGTGATAAATGAGGAGAAAGGATTTCAAGGATGAAAGGGAGACGCAGAAACGGGTTTGTACCTTCAGCTTTCAGATCTGAGCATCTTTCTTCAAGCTTCACATCTTCATAGCCACAACACATCACCATTTCCTTCTGGTAATCCTTCTCTTCTGCTTTTTTGTCGTCTTTGTCATTACAGTTTTCCTTCTGCTCCTCTTCCTTCTCCTCAGTCTGTTGCTGCTTTACTGCTTTCTGTTCTCCCTCCACATGTTCCTCTCCTTTTACCAGTAGATCTTGATTTCTCTGCTGATACTCTCCTTCATTGTTCCAGATTTGTTCCTTCTCTACCTCCATCTTCTCCACAAGATGCTGATTCTCTGCTTGATCCAAGGCCTGGTGCTGCTCCCCTTCCTCCTCATGTTCTTCACAAATGCACTTCTCTTTCTCTTCTTCATAGTTACACTTAAGTTTATCCTCAACCTCTTTCTCTTCTTGTTTCTCTTGTTTCATTTCTCCTTCTAGTTCCTCCCCTTCCTGTTGCTCATTCCCTACTTGCTGCTCCTCTCCTTCAAATTTACCTTGCTTCTCTTCTTGGTCCTGTGTGTTCTTCAGTTCCTCCTCAGCCTTACTTTGCTCCTGATCCTCCCCTTTGTCCTGGTGCGGGTCATCTCGTTTCTCTTCTTCCTCTCCGATTTCGGACTCTTCTGTGCCACTTGATAGTTTTAATGTGGAGTAACTCCCAGTCCAGACCTTGTCCTCAAGGACAGGAGCAATCCTAAGATTTTCACAGGTTTGTTCAAGGTTTTTACCACTAAGAAAATCTGAACTTGTTTGATAGGTATTTTCACAACAAATGTCTTCAGGCTGCAATCCCTTCACCATGTTTTTACAAAAGGAATCTTTTAGATGAGTTTTCTGTGTAAAGTTTTCACAGTCGCTATCCTGGGTGTTGGTGGTATTTTCACAGTAAGGCTCGTCAGGAGCTGCTTTCTTGTTTTCTTCTTTGCAGTAAAGAACATTAACATTTATTCCCTGTGTGATACGATCGCAAGTCTCTTCTGAATTAGTTACTTTTGCTGTATTCTCAAAATAAGAGTCATTGGAGTTCACATCACCTGATACTTGCGACCAAGTACTTACAGTCAACATGCACTCCTCTGATGGAGGCGGTGGCTTGACGTTTATACAACAGGATTCATCTAGTTGTCTAGTCCCCTGTTTCATATTTTTACAACAAAATTGATCAGAATCAGTGTTAGAGTACAATCTATGAAATGTATCTTTACAACAAGAATCCATGAAGTTTGTTAGTATAGAGTTCTCACAAAAAAACTCTTTAGAGCCAGGCTGAATGTTTCTTTCACAATAAAAGTCCTCAGAGTCTGGTGGTGAATTATTTTCACAAAAAGTGTCCTCAGAGTTTGTTCCTTCCGTGACCCCACTACTTTTTTGAGAGGGACATTCCCTCAAAGGATTATTTGGATCTGATTTCATTATGGCACGGTCACAAAAAGGATCTTCTGGGTTTTTATTCTGTTTGTTATTTTCACAAGTGTCACCAGAGTTGAGGCAAGTGTTTTCTTCACAATAAAAGTCCTCAAACTCCTCTTTCTGCGTGGTGATATCAAAACAGGAGTCTTGTGATGTATTTCTCTCTGGTTCATCATTACAAGTAGGAACCACAGATTTTGAGCTTTGCTGGGTAGATTTACAAGAGTCCCTGATGTTTGTTTGTGCTTCATTTTCACAATATGACTTTTCTGAGCTTGTTCTCGGTGTGGTATTGTTAGACTTTGTGTCCGCAAAAGTATGGGAAGTGCTGTTAGTGCGTCGGCCTCTTCGTCGTCGTCGTCTTTTGTTTTTTTTTCTCGGTGTGGCACCTTCAGAACAAGAACTGCCGGAGTTAGTTGGTTGTGTCTCTATTGCACAGTAAGAATTTGATTGTATGACACTTTCACAATACAAGTCGTCAGAGTTTGTTCTCCGTGTGGTGTTATCACAACAAGTCTCCTCAGAACTTAGTCTCTGAGCTGGATTTGTTTTAATGAATTCCACTGAGTTTTTCCAGGTGATATTTTCACAGTAAAACACTTCAGAGTTTGTCTCCATGTTGCCATTTGCTGCCTGAGTGGCATTTCCACAATAAAAGTCCTCAGAGTTTGTTCTCTGTGGCGTATTTCCAGGAGAAGCAGCCTGTGGTTTTGTTATATTTCCATGGTAACAGTCTCCAGAATTTGTTTGTGAGGTGTTTTTGGAATACAGGTTAGGGTTTATGTAACTGGTCTTTTCAGAACAACAGTCCACTGTGTTTGTTCTCGGTGTGCTGTTTATATAATAAGAGTCTTCAAAGCCAGCACCTTCCTCCTCCTCTCCACCACTTCTTCTGTCTTTCATCATTTCCTCTTGGTCCTCTTTTTCTTCATGACTGCCCTGAACAGTTAAGAGCTCTGCTATCTCTTCACCTTTATGTTTCTCCTCCTCATCTTCCTTCTCCGTCTCTATTGCATTGTGTCCTGAAACACACTCCTGCTCCTCCTCCTCCTCCAATAGTATTGCATTTTCATTTTCCTCCTTCCTCATACCTTGTTTTTGCTCCTCTGGGTGTGGTTGTCCTGAGGAGGTTTCTGTGACTACAGGAGGAGTCCAGGAGGAGGAGGAGGAGGTGCAGGAGAGAGTAAAGGCCTCCTCACTAAGTCTTGAAGTGTGTTGTGCATACTGTGGTTGCTGTGCGTCTGTAGCTGTGTCAGTCAAGGTGTGCTTGATGTCAGACAACTGTGTATTGTGAGGCAAGTGTGCGTCTTCAGTTGTGTATGTGTACTCATGTGGTTCGAGTGTGTGTTTGTGTGAATCTGTGTCTTCCAGTGTGAAGGTGTGTGTGCTGCCCCTGGCTCTCAGCTGACGACTGATCTCCAGAGTTAACGACCCTCTCTGTGGTGATAAACAAGGCTCGGTCGGGGGTTCGAGCTCCGACAGCTCCACGTACTCCCCCTCTGAGTCCTCTGCCTCACTGCTCGACGGTTCTGTTTTTAAAGGTTGGAAGACTTGAACATCTTCCAGAGTGGAAGAGTCGACAGGATGGACCTCCTGATGTTGCTTGTGCACGGTGCGGGAACGACTGAGCAGCTGTGGGTAAACCAGGTCTTCCCAGGGAACCCGGAAGACATCAGTGTTGGCAACAAGAACACAGCGCTCCAGTCTGGTTGCTCCTCGACGCTCCCTCTCCCTGTTGGCTGAGTCCAGCCACGCCATGCTGAAGAGAGAGCGCAGGGCTACCTCCGACAGTTCCTGCTGTTCCACATGGCTGCTACATGTTGTGATGCTGCAGAGTAGCAGACGGGGCGAAGGGGACACACTGCTCCTGCAGGAGGCGTTGTATGACCCAGGAGGTAGAGAGACCTGCAAGTAGAAGTCACCAGGGTGAAGGAGGCGCTGATCCAGAGGGCAGAGATGAACGACTAATTTCCCCTGTATACACAGAGGCCAACCTTCATCACAGGAAGGCACCTGAAAGAAAAAAAAAGAGGAAGCAGATAAGATTTCTGCATAACAAAATGCATTATGCTGTACTAACTATATGCAAAAAGAAAAACAACACCAATAATCACACAGAAACAAAAAATAAAAAGCATTTTCACAAAGCAAACACAATTGTATCATCAATGAGCACATCAGGTGAACACTCAGATCACACACTTACAAAATTGTGCTGCTGAAGTGTCTCCAGCAAGTGCTTGGCAGGTAACAGGAAGTGCAGTAGGAAGCGGACAATGTCTCCTCTGTAGCAGCTGTTGATCACACTGAGGACTTGACTAAGGACAGTTTCAGAAGTAACTCTGAAGGGTGGGTAGAGCGATGAGAGGACTTTTCTCATACACAGGTCAACAGACTCAGAGTCCTGGAGAGGAGAGGGGAGAAACAAGGGTGTGATCTCCTGATCTAGATATATACAGTGTATATATCATTTTTCCTTAATGTTACACTTTTAATGTGAGCAGCAATCCAACAGTAAAATGACAGTTTCAGATAGAAATATATAATATTTTAAAATGGCTGCTGTTAGAATATATGGGTTCCATTAACATACAGGTGTTTAGGTGTTTGTTTGTTGCTCTGACCCATTAATGCTAACCTCATGTTTGACATCATTTTTCAGCCTGTCAACGACAGGTCGATGGTTTACATGCCTAGATTTTTTTGGCATAGTTTTGGCAATTTTTTAATAGTTTTTTTCCATGACCCAGTTTATGTTTTTTATATTTACATCAAATCACAGATTTGGAGTCACTCTCAATGGATCAGTTCCAGACCCGTGTCTGATGCCTGGCCTCAGTGCCTATTTCAGACTGTGTATAAATAATCCTATAAGACTGCGAACGTGTCCTTGCTGCCCTCATATCAGTGTCTCAGGGTGGACACTGAGTCTGGTCTGTGTATACACACACGCCAATGTTGTGGACACGTGTGTCATGTGATCTGCTGCTAATATTGGCGAGTGCTCTACATTTGGCAACCAGTTATTATGAGCAACACATCCATAATATTCCACTAAACTCAACATTTTCCTCAAAATGTATAGTTTTAATAGTTCAGTTTTATTATTTATTTTCCCCCAATATTACTTCACATCCACCAAAGTTCTTTTGATGACCTAAGGAAGTATCTCCATATTTTCAAACCATAAAGAGCATATAGATTTTAAGGTGCATTAAGAGACAAAGTCAGAATAACTCCCAACACTATTCAGCTGTAGGATCAAATACAAAACAGTTCAATGTTGGGCAATTTCAAGAACTGCTTGAAATCCACTACATAAGTATGGCTCTTAACCGGCGGTATTTCACCTACAGAAGTTCTATTTAATGGAAATGAACAACACAACATCTGTTGTGGGCTTTCTCAGAGGAACCACATACTTGGCACCTTTATGACACAGCCTGTTGGAGCAGATCTGCTATTAGAAGCAATTTCCTCATAGAAGGTTCCATAAAGTGTCTAAGCCTATATGTATAAATGTGGTAAAGTTTTTACAGCTTTGATGTAACCAAACAATTCATTCAGTCTCCAAAGTCTTATTTTGAAGATGGTGAGCAGAGAGTTTGGGGTGCGGGGGTATTTGAGTGGGTCAGTGGGGTGAAACATGAAAGCAGACTCATTGTTAAAAAGGCAGCAGCAGAATCCAAGGAGGGAGAGAGAGAGAGAGAGACCTCCCACCTGCTACTGCATAAACAGATTTTTTTTTTTTTTTCAAAAGTAAAATGTGTGTTTAAAAAAACTAAATGTAATCATTGGGAGACAATTTATTTTCCTGGATCACAGATTGCTGCTGAGTAAACGATCAGGGGTCCAAATCCCTAGGGAATGTTTATTGCTTTCTCAAATACCAAGTCATTAATCAGTCAAAATAAAGCATCCAGCAACCAGTAACAAAAAAAAAAAAACACCAAAGTTTCATGACACACTGGTAGAACAAGGTCAGCTGTGGTGAACAAAACTACACAGTGAGTTTTCACTGGTGAAACTCTTGTTCCCTGAACGTAGACACCTGTGTTTCAATCCACTACAATTTTCTTCAACAAAATCGGCTCCAGAAAAATGACAACATCTTCTAGATAACAAGGTACACTGTGAAATCTATGATTCTACTTGTGTTAACTGACATTAAAAATATTGACGTGCGGCTTTTTAAGGTACAAAGCCACTCAGCTTGATGTTTTGTCAGATCATTACAGCTACTGTTTCCAGGAACCTCACACAGTAATACTGTATACTGTTTACTGTTTGTAAGTACTATGGTAACTATATAAGAAACTATACAAAATAACACTAAATAACACTGTGTGTGTGTGTGTGTGTGTGTGTGTGTGTGAGACAGCGTTTATTCATTAGGGCTGAGTCTTTAAACTGAACTGATCTGCAGGTTAGGTGACTGGTTGTGCTGGTTTTAAAAAAGTAGGGTGTGGATGATCATTTGGAAAGGCAATAACACACACACACACACACACACATTCAAATTCAAAGTCACAAACACACTGATGTGTTCATCTAATTAACCAACTCTGTCAACCCCAGGGTCACAGCTTCTTAAAAGCATCCTTGAAAAAAAAAAAAAAAAAAAATCAGGTCACGACCTATGAATTAACCAATCACAATGATGATGCATGAGGTTGAGGAGGAGGAGGAGGAGGAGGAAGAGGAGCTCTGAAGGACCAACAGGGGACATGTCCTTTGACACACACACACACAC